>JAEAOA010000455.1:3000000-3474164 GCA_016746295.1 Potamilus streckersoni | reverse complement strand
TATCCAAAGAAATTTCATCCACATTACATGAAAGTAGTATATAGGTATGCCAACATTCTCTCCACTGTGCATGTTTAAAATGCAAACAACTTCACCTTACATACATCACTCTCTCAAACGAACATAATAACTGGTGAGTGCCACCCAAATACATCGGTAGAGATATTATTTATTTATTTATTTATTTATAGGTTACAGGAAAGTCTGGCATAGTGGTGGGTTATTTGCATATACCTCTCTTCTATGGTTATACCCTGATATGGGTATAGGAATCTTCGCCAGTGTTAATGGGCCGGCAGTGACCAATCTTGCATCAGATGCACTTAGAACCATCTTCTTTTATGTTTCCGACATTTTACTTGGGGAGGAGCCTTGGTTTAATGCTACAACGGCTTGCAGTTTTCCAGGGAAATGGAAGAATTCAACAGTTCGTCCTGTTTCCAATGATGACATACATCATCCATTTAATGTAATCCTGGATCGTTATGTTGGGAACTATGGGAGTCTCGTGTTTCCGCATGTCCGAATAACACGAGATGAAAACTTGCTGAGATTTCAGTGCAATAGAATTTTTGGTATTCTACATCCTACGAACAAGACAAATAAATTCAAGCTCGAAGTCACAGAACCGTGGGAAATTGTGCTAATCAATCGTAATGCCAACAATGAGACAACAATGTTTCCCGTTGACTTTGACGTTAATGAGACGAGCGTTATCGGTTTCAATTGGACAACAGATGCTCCTTTTCCGTTCTTTAAAGACTGGCATTTTAACAATCAAATACCAGTCACAAGTTCCAAGAGCAAATTACGTGACGTTAAATTTATTACGATACTATGCCTTATCTACCTTGGAATGACTCTCATTTAATAAGATCAATATATATATATATATATATATATATATATATATATATATATATATATATATATATATATATATATATATATATATATATATATATATACACTAATCAGACAATGTTGCAACTGTATTTCTTGTTTAAAATGTCTTATAAGGACTTTTGTTCGAGACAACAAAATGGGAACATGAATATATTTACATACAGCATCAAATTGATTTCTCCGAAAACATAAATCAACACTCTTTCACCTTTTAAAATAAACAAATACCGACATCTAATTATTTTCAGACATATCTTCTGACTGGTTATTTTTAGATAGCATACTATTTGATTGGTTATTACCTCTTACTGTTTAGCACCATCTGTACATATGAATAGTTCTTACAAAACATAACTTTTGATTGGCTTTTACCAGTTATGACCTCTTACTCGTTATTTCATGCGTGCTTTCTCGCTTTCTCATTGGTTATTACTAGGTATTGATTTTGATTAGTTATTATCAGGTATGCAGAATAACCTCTATGCGTGAAATACCTACCCTAACTCACTTTGATAGGTGGAATAGGTCCAGTGCGCGTTGGGGTTGTAGAATAAATCTAGTGCAACTTATGCTGTATTGACGATTTTGAATATGCTTATGTGCCTTCATGCATGTCATAAGAAACAACCAGTGGCAGTAAGAGCCACTATAGTTCACTGGTTTACTTGCAGGAAAAGCAATCTAGGATCGGCCTAAGCAAAGGTGGGGCCCTATTTTTGGATCGTTTTGGTCCCCTGGATAAACTCGCAGGGCCTTCCGTGCACACGGCATTTAAAAATAAACTTTTAAGCAAATTTTATGTGATATTGAACTTAAAATTTTATTTCCATTGCTTTAAAATTACTTTCTTTCTATACATATATTTTTAAAACGTACTAACACGCGGGGCCCTGTGAGAGCGGGGCCTATTTGGTTCAAAATCTGTCCAATTGGCCTAAGGCCGCCCCTGAAGCGATCGTAAGGGTGGAGGTTGAATCCTACAGTCAGCACAGGTCGGCTACATTAGTGATTATTTGAGCTTACTTTTCACAGTTGTGTCATCACTTAATAATGTAATTTCTTTGAAATTTAGTAAAACATCAAACTTTGGATAGAAGTAAGTGAAAGCTGGAACTCTGCAATCGTTAATACGTTAAGAACACGCGTTAAGCTCATTCCATTTAAACATTGTCACAGTACATTTTATACTCCTTTTACCCTCGCACTCTTTCGGTTGTTGTACTCATTCAGGTTTTTCACTCTTTCGGTTGTTGTACTCATTCAGGTTTTTCACTCTTTCGGTTGTTGTACTCATTCAGGTTTTTCACTCTTTCGGTTGTTGTACTCATTCAGGTTTTTCACTCTTTCGGTTGTTGTACTCATTCAGGTTTTTCACTCTTTCGGTTGTTGTACTCATTCAGTTGTGTCGCTGAAAATGATGAATAAGTAGCCTCATGCAACACTGAATAAAATGCCGGTCACTCTTTTCCTTAGAAATCAAATAAAGAATCAAATTTAGTTTATTACACGAAGTAGAAAATAACTATAAGGCCGTTGAAGAGTACAAAATCTGTAAGATGTAAGTGCAAAACAAATTTGTGAACTCGAATGGATCTAACTATAGGCATACATATAAAAACACATTGTCAAACAAGAATAGCCAATGTATATTCTACCACATCTCTACCTTGGTATTGGTGTAGAGAAACTGTAAGCAATACGTTTGTACCCATATCGCAGATTTATACCGACGATTTTCTAACAGAGCTTAAAAATTCAAGCTGCCATGAGATGCCAGATCTACAAGAAGTATAAACAAACGTTCCACTAGATAATAGCGCTTTAATTTACGTTTAGCTATCTTCAAACTTACGTCCAACCATATACCATGCTTTACATTTACGTTCTATCAGACACCAGATACAATTAAATGTTGATGATTCTGTTTATTTTAGGTTCAGTGTACAAGGCGTTAAAGCAAATGGTGGCATACATACTCTTGAGGGTTTTGAGGTTGGTTTTCTCCTGCACAGAATTATTGACTGTTAAACCATGGACTTTTCTTTTGAAAACATTCTTTAATTTTTTACTGCACATTTAAGAAAGGAAGAATAAAAGATAGGGTCACAGTGGGCGGCTTAAATTCCTGTAGATGAGACACGTCAACACCGTTTTGTACTCAATGACTTTACAAATTTTTACCCGCGCATATTAAGCGAGTGTATTATCACGCGTGCAGTGGGTTTGTCTGCGGCGACACCTTAAAAACACTGCCCTCGCAGGTACAGATACCTTTGCATATGCGATGTACTTGTGTGTGTGTATGTGCGTGTGTTTAATCTGGATTTTTAATTTTTAACTAGCATGCAGTCATATCGCTATGATGTCTGCAGTGTGGTAGTTTATAGTGATGTCTGACAATGGGGAATCATGCCGCAGACATGTAGCACGATGTCCCACCCAGTCACATTATCCTGATACCTGGTCGACAAGTCCAAAACCTAACCTCTTAATTCTGAGCGCCAACCTAGGCAGTTGTAAGTACCACTTTTAGAAATGAAACTTTTGGTCGGATTCAGGATTCATTTTCAGTAGAGATTTTCTTTAAAACAGATATTGTTTGTTTAAGACGAAGAAGTATTTTAACCTATAAAAAGATTCCTGACATTTTTAGGTCCCGAGAAACTGATTTCTCTTACTTAACAGATTTGTCAGAGGTTCATCAATATTGTAAAATGTTGAACAAAACTCTCTATAGGATGCGGCCACACCCAAACATCGCATTAATTGCTTTTTACTGATAGACAACGGAAAGTAAGAGATAGCCTTAATCTTTACATCAATAAGTTTGACATGACCATATGTCCTAAAGTTACACAAACACGGCAAAACTCACTTTTAGATAAATTGATTGTCAAATTAGCATCAGTGTCTTTCATAGAATTTCTGAATCGTACCTAGATGTCATTTCCAGTGTCGTAAATAATGACGTCAATAATATAAGCATCATAATTATCTAGACCGAAGGTAATCATATTCATAAAACGTTGAAACGTAATTGGAGAATCCTTTGTCCCAAACATTACTTTTTACTGGTAGAGTCTATCTGGGGTCACAAACGCCGACATTTCTTTCACTCTTTTGCCAAAATCCTTTTAGAAGGTCAAATTTGGTGACGTACTTGGCATTTCCAATTTTGTCAATGCAATCATCGATAATAGCAACGGAAATAAATCTGTTTTTGTCACGCTGGTCACGTGGCAGAGGTCCTGGGCGGGAACTTGAGGGAAAACCTAGTGAAAATAAAGCTTTTTGAACCAACTGGCATGAATAACACAACAGTTCTCACAAATCCTTCTCAAGTTAACGGTACAAACACCGCGAAACTCTACATGATGAAGGAAGGAAAACATGTGAACGGTACTAGAAGCATTTACAAGTAAGTTGACGTTATGTACTAAACTGTCTTTATACGAGATATCTTTTAACTCATTAAGCTCGCGTGCGACGTTCACGCGTCTTGAGGTTGTAACGTCAGCGTCATTTATGATACACAAGTGAGTGATGTGACAGAAAAGGAGAATGATATAGTTCTACAATGATATCAAGCAAGGTAGATTTTTTGCTGGCGTTAAATATCTAATATCAATTAAAACAAAACGTTTAACATCTGATTTTTTAGGCCAAACGTTTCCGGTTTCAGAATCGGGGTTAGTGTCATGGTTAAAAACATTTTGGTCTTAGATCTAAATGAGAAAGGTTCCTACTGCACACGGACAGATGAACCTTTGCAAAAAGATGGATATTAAGAGTAAAAAGGAGCCAGTAGATGAAAATTCGGGTCGAGTCTGCAAAAAATGCAATTCTCATCCTCTACACGTAAACGCACGAAATAGATAGATAGATAGATAGATAGATAGATAGATAGATAGATAGATAGATAGATAGATAGATACATAGATAGATAGATAGATAGATAGATACATACATACATACATACATACATACATACATACATACCTACCTACCTACCTACCTACCTACCTACCTACCTACCTACCTACCTACCTACCTACCTACATATCGTATGAAATTCCTTTAATCTTTTTTTCGTCTGATAAATGATTCCTGAAGAGATGTTAAAGATAACTTATAACACGGTTTACAGACACACACACACACTATATATATATATATATATATATATATATATATATATATATATATATATATATATATATATATATATATATATATATATATATATGTATGTGTGTGTATGTGTGTGTGTGTGTGTTTGTGTGTGTGTGTTACTCTCGATGAATTGTCCCAGAGGAGCCCGCAGGTGCCATTATGACGAATGGTGCTGATACGGTGAAGTGGTTGAAGTTCCTCCTCAGCAAAGGAAGGACATAGCCAATCTGAGCCAGGTGGAAGAAAATATCTTCAAGGAATGTTTGCAGACAATGAATCTCTTGGATCGTCAATTCTATTATCACCAGATAAAGAAACCAAAGTTCCCAGTCGACGATGTGAAGTTAGGGTTACCGATATGGGTGGCTTACTTCATTTTACAGAAGTAAGATTTAATCAGACAAAAAAAAATTAATCATAACGTAGATTACATTGCAAGTAAGAATAATGGCGCTGCTAAGGATTATTGCAGATTTAGATTGACATTGTAAAGAAAACGTATTTACCTTAAAACTATGCTAGTAAATGTTAAACACGTTATTCTTGAAACAATACTGGAAAAGAAATGATGTAAGAATGTTTTTCTCCAATATTGCATTCCAGTTTTAATATTTCGTATTTACAATGGAGTCGCCATTTGAGATGTCATACTCGAGATATCCTATACATCTATATAGAATGAGTTCGCTTGAACATAAAATAAACCACACAACGTGTACTGAAAAAATTGGCAAGGAATAAATTAAACAAATTAGAATATTAACTAGACAAAGAAGAAGAAAATAAATGCATGAGTGGAAAAGTATTCAAATACAAATAAATAAAGGATAACCACTTAGAATATGCAGTAAATAAAAGTGAATTCAAGGTATGCTTAGTCACACGAAGAAATGTATTAGATTGTTGCAATTCAATTCTATGCTGATGGTCAATGCAAGTGCCAAAGAAACATATTGTTCATGTTTCAAACTGATATTTATTATCTTCATTTCAAATGGGTCTTTTTTAACATATTTATTGGACATCTATTTCAGAATGTAAGTTGAGCGGTTTTAAATGTAAATTTTGTGCTGATATTTTATTGTTAATGTCTCATTCTCACTCTCAACTGTTCTTTCAAGTAATTCATTGATATCGACGACAATATCTTTCAGGATATACCAAATTATATCATGGTGGAAGTTTGATGGAGTAATTGTCTCTTATATGGTTATTTCCCGACAAGAATATAGCCATCTTCGGAAGTGTGAACGGACCTGCCACAAGACCTGAACAGTACAGAGCACTAAACGCTGTGTTCTACCATATGACTGACATCGTTCTTGGTCAAACGACGTGGATGAACGAAACTACTACTTGCACCTTCCATGAACCCTTTTTCAGCCCTTTACATCGGTCTGCAGGCACCGATTCCAATCTGACCAATCCAATCATTCCACTTCTATACAGTTGTGTAGGCCGGTATGGAAATGTTTTGATGCTAGGCATGGAAATAAGGAAGAATGGGGATATTCTAATGTATAGATGCAATATAATTGCTGGAATATTACATCCTACACATGTAGTGAGCGAGTTCAAATCTGAAATAACTGAACCATGGGAAATAGTGTTGTTAAAAAGAATAGAAAATAATCACACGGAACTGGGTAACGTTATATTCAAGATGGACGGAGAGCATATGATGTTGCCCACATATGACTACCAAGCAGTTAACGTTCTTTTCTAAAAGAAATAGGAATTTGCTATTATATTGAGATACCTCAACACGGAGATTTATGGTAATAAAATATTTTCGAGCTTTTATGTTGATAGAATCGGATTTCCTTCAGAGTTAAGAGTTATTTAGATTAACGCATGGCGGACATTATGGATAAATGCCAGACACATACCTAAACTTCACATAAACGTTTGATTTGTCTCTGATAAAGATAATTAGCCACGTGATACAGAAATGCATGTAGTGAGAGCTGTAAAATATATGTATACTTGAAAATCCTAGCTTCCATACCGAGTGGGAGAATTAGGAGATAATATTGCAGGATATTTCAAAACGGATTTATGGGAAATCATATAGTGAGATTGATTTTTAATACGCTGGAAATGTTCCTTCACTTCAAAGAATGTTGAGTGCATGTTTTAGGTAGTGTCAACATGGGGGCTGGGATTAGATATTTGAAAGAAAGAAACGTTATTCAACAGTCGAACAAAACATATAGAGTTTCCTAAATGATAACGAATAAGACGATTTGCTGAACAATTAAATGCAATTCTGCTGTGAAATCGACACATATTTTTTCTTAAGTAGAAATCAATCGTCAGAGATAGTGTCATCTTTTTTCTCTGCTAAAATGGCATTTTCCCTGTTTTCCTCTAATTACATCATTTTTTTTCATCTAATTACAACATCTTAGGTAGATGATTCTAAATATTTTTCCTGAAGGCAATCTCGTTAAAAATAATCATAATACAACAGAAAAAACTGGAAGATTAATCATTACTCAAATTTGCCACAGAGGAAGTGCAAGAATCCTAACCTTGGGCGACACAGGAGCCTTTATCACTTTGATTTAGATACCAGATCATTGTCACTTTTTTGCATTTAAACTGTCTTGTCATGTGAGAGTTGGGAGTGGGTATGTGTCACGTGTCTTAGAAAAGCAGATCTTATTTGTTTCTCCAATTGTCTCTCGATCGATTATAGATGGCGCCAACGTGTCTCAGAAAAAAAATAGATAAATACTTTATTTTGTTGCCTTATGCTTATAAACTCGTATAACAAAAGCAAAGGTTTACTTAATTTGCTATTTATAGTTTGATTTAAGGTACAGAAAGGAGCTACTGACAGTTACGTTCCAAGGTAATATGATGTATGATACGCATATGATGTTGCATTTGATCTGATCTCTTCTGAAACACAAGATCAGGTCCAGAAGAAGCTGAATACGGCGTCAAATTGGAAGAATTTGTCAATTTGGAAGTAGTATTAGAAAATGTTGGTCTTCATTTCCGCAGTATCGACCTTGAATGTATATCAATAGTTGCCATTCGGACCATCTTGGATATTTCGGAAACAAAGATTGACCAAGCAGTTGCGAAAGCATCGAACATTTTTTCCCATTCATAACTTTTCAGTTCAAGTGCAGACGTGGCCGAGATGGCCCGAATAGATTACGTTTTCCTTTTTGAGGAGGTATTTCAGGCAAACAAATTATATGATTTTTTTTGTTGTAAATTACTGTACCGACTTACATCAGAGGATTATTTTGTATCGCAGAAATGATTTTGATATTCGTATTCTATTTTCCAGATTCAAAAGTGTCTTTCATAAGCAAATTTATCTATAGTAGACAACCAGTCTGGAAATTCCACATAGTATACCCACTCTATGTAGGAAAGGACACAAGTTCCATTTCTTCCTATTAATTGAACTTCATTTTGTCTCTCTGATCGTAAACGTCCACATATCTAATTTCCAGGGTGATAGCGGTGGCCCCATGGTGTGCAATGGCCTACTAGCAGGTGTCGCCTCTTGGACTATTAAAGGATGTGGTGCCAACGACCCCAGTGGTACCTTCCCAAGTGTCTATGTTCGAGTATCTCACTATATTGACTGGATCATGAACACAATCCGAGCCAATAATTTTGTCTGACACACGAATGTGTTTGCGCAAAATTTGCTGACATGGACCGATGCAATAATTATCCAGAAACATGACAAGTGTCGCCATCAAAGCAATCGATAAAGCAACCAGCCATACTCTATATCCATCTGTCTGTGTCACTACCACTTTTTTGAGTACAATCCCATTTTCGATCTTTAATGGATACAGCCTTGTTGTATGCTTAAACACCTTTCTGTGCGCTTTGAAGATGCCAATAAATCTCAGACATTAGTGTTGCATCTGTTTAGTTATGTGCCTTTGTTTAACACACACACACACACACACACACACACACACACACACAGGTTTTAAAATCTGCGGATAACTTTCTTGAGGTGCTAATATTAATCTACTGATCCAACCATTCAGTTTTACCTATCTATTTCAGTAGTCATACAAAATATTTATTCTACATAATATTTAGTTTCTGATGAATATTAATCAATGTAAGTTAATGGTTGTCGATCCACTTTGGTAGAGTAATATCAATCATTTACTTGTGGTTTGCAAATTCACTTTGTTGTCTTACGACTCTAATTTGTAACCTATGTAACAGAACGAAGCGATACCAATAAGTTTAGTAAAATCAACTATTCTCTAAGTTATAAAGTAAAAATTTAAGAGATACTTACAGTATTGTAAACTAAATTCCAAATAATCCTAAATTTCTTATCACAAGCCCAAAAGTATAGTATGTTCATAATGAATTCCAATAATCTTGAATGTCCAGATGTACCAACAGCATTGAATGTCCTGATGTACCAACAGTCTCAAACGTCCAGATGTACCAAGAGTCTCAAACGTCCAGATGTACTAACAGTCTCTAACTTCCTGATGTACCAATAGTCTCGAATGTCCTGATGTACCAACAGTCTCAAACTTCCAGATGTACCAATAGTCTAGAATGTCCTAATGTACCAACAGTCTTGAATGTCATGATGTTCCGATAGTTTTAAATGTCCTGATGTACAAGGATGCAATCCAGACTGTTTTTTTTTTAATGAGTTCTCAATAATTAAAAATGTATTAATCCTAATGTAAATGAGCATTTAGTAATTCCAACGAACGATTCAAATAAACAATTCGTATTTAATTATATCTGAATACAACTGTAAATAAAGGACCAAAAATGGGTAATGATTTAATACTAAGATTATGAAATGAGTTGAATAATGTCCAGCTTTTGTGAACCTTGGCGAGCAAAAGCTATACATCATTGAACGAATTTCCGAAATTTAATTTAAAATCATTACCCATTTCAGATTCTGCTTATGACAAAATTTTTATTTTAATTAAAATAGAAAGAAGAAATAATTTCGTTATTTCTATCTCAGACGATGTACCTTTCATTTGTTGGGCGTAAAAAATAGTCACAAACTCTTGTCGATCTTTTAGCAGTTTTATAATCAAAAACATTTAAGAGCAGGTTTTCTTTAACATATTAGAATTAAAAAATAAATAATCCTTCAGAATAGATTGAATGCCTGAGTAAGAGAACATAGTTTTGCATTACAGAATGTGTATGCAAATTGCGTGTGATGTCACATTGTTTGATTCATTTAGTTTGGACGATCACTGCAACAGTTTTGACGCCAAAGGTATGTAAATTTTAGTACTGGAAGTTGTTGGATATTCATGTGAAAGGATTTTTACTGGATGAAAAAAATTCCATAATTGCTGTAATGTATTTGCAAACAGATATTTGCATTAGTCGTTTTGGAATAAGAGGCAGTAAGAATTGCATCACACAGGGAGCATATCAAAAAAAAAAAATAAAAAGTCATACAGGTCATGTATGCATTTTGCATCGATTATTTCAGTAATTGATGTCACTTTTTTAGAATTTGATTATACACTCCTTTAAATGGCACTTATTCCTTGTTTTAGATCCTCATACATCAATATTCCTTTGAAAGGTCATTATTTACACGCCCCGAGAAGTGCCTACAGCAAAATATATTTTAAAGTACGTGAACATTTTTGTACAAAATGAACATAGAGGCTTGATCTAGTACAATCCAAACTGAAGTTCGAGAGCTGTAATGTCATAATGAAAACTATGTTTGTTCGCACTACATGATATTGTCACGATTAGGCTCGAGGTGCTCCTTTCTCTACCTGTGTCGGTACCTGGCAACCATTCGTCTGAAAATTTCTTGATGACAGTTAAGGTGTATAGCATTCAATAATCAGGATTGAATAGACTTCGGTTAAAGAAAATTAGCATTCAATTTAAAAAAAAATATTTTATGTCATTTAAAGTTAGTAAATACATATACATGAACTATATGACTTTTACTATAGATCGTTTGAGCTATGTTACCGCGTAAAAGAATGTCGTTTGATAAGCCTAGTGTTCTGTCAGTTGGGAGATCGGTTTGAGTTCACATTCTTCTTTTAATAGAGATGAGGGTTTTTTTCTTCTAGAAGTTAATATTCAAACCATTCTTGTAAATATGTCGCGGATTCAATTTTACAATACTATCGCCCACCCCTTCCATCAAACAATACCAATACGTTTATTTGTTGTTGTTATTTGTGGTTTAACACCATTTTTCAGCATGTGATAGGCAATACATGGTGTAACGTATCCCTGTGGGGTAAATTCGCCATTTTTAGAAAGACGTGATTTTTTCGAGTTCCCAAAATATTAATAGTATTAGTTAAAACAAAACCTTCTTAAAGGATGAGTAAAGAAAATTTCCAACGATCGCAGCCAATAAGAAAAGAAAATACAGCAAACAATTTCATGGTCTTATTTGGACGCATCATTTTCACCTAAAGTGATCGGTTAACGTGTTATAATATCGAAAATGTTAAACTGCGCATACTTTATGTAAAGCGTCTAGACTATATGATAAACTCTGATAACAATTGGATTCCAGAAACTGATCTTAAAACATGAATGAACTATTTGTTTAATAAGCCTCTCTCTCTCTCTCTCTCTCTCTCTCTCTCTCTCTCTCTCTCTCTCTCTCTCTCTCTCTCTCTCTCTCTCTCTCTCTCTCTCTACTTGATCTACTTCGCAATAGGATGCTCCATGGAAAATTCCACCAACTCGTAGATAAGGCATTGAACTCAAGGTTTAATAAACATCTGGAATCCCTCCACAACACTCAATCAGGGACTATAGTCAAGCGCACAATATGATATGAATATACATAATAGTATAGTAGTTAAATTTAAATTAAATATATCTATTCTTTTTTGTCTTTGTGTTCTTTATTAATTTACAGATTACCAACAACAAAGAAAAACAGCACTGCTTTCCCTTTTCCTGTGTTTCTACATTGATTGTGTTTTCTGCATTAGCCGTTGCACATGATCTATTATAGCTTTGAGCGCATTTCTTCTCTAATGCAAATGAGATCTTTTGACGTTTCCATGAATTAGGAAATAATTTTGTGGTGGAGTTAAAATTTCATCTCGAATATAGTTTTGTTGAGAAATACGAGGCAAAAAGCACGTTTAAATAGTTTTCATTCCAAATTCGAAATAGATTTTTGTTTTTTCAATAAAAATAATTTAGGGGACAAAACATATGAGATCGGTGCTTTATGTTTTATATAGTAAATGTTATCGTGCTATTAAGACAATTTTAGAAAGAATGAAACCTTGTACATGTTTTGATTCAATTCAAACTTTATGTGTTTGATTTGCAGCTTTCCCTATTTATAAAGACTTAACCTTAAGGTAATGCATGATCCACAAAATGATAACCTGTCTTTTTTCTTTTATAGAAAATGAATGCCTTAATTATTTTGTTATCACATTGATGTAAAATACGAATTGCGATAACTTACTATATAGATTCATTTACGATTTAATTTATTAGTTGTGGTGACAGACTCGGTGGGCAGGGCTACGTGCTACACGTTTCCATGTGGCCATTCCAACAGGTTCTAGGGAAAACATACCAGCATACACCTGGGTGGGATCCGTGTCCTTAACATAAATGTTGGGGTCTTGTCTTGTTTTCATGTTAGTCTGTCTTGTGCTGTATGATGATGTGTGTTACAAACAGGCGCTAGGTAAAACATACTAGCATAGACATGGGTGGGCTCCTGAGTTCTACAAGCTTAAGTGAATTCAGATTCCCTGCCGTGACCAACATTATCCTAGTTTGTTTGTCCTGTCTCGTCTCTATGCTTTCATTGTTGTGTGGACCTGCGGGCTTTGCCTTGGTGGTGGTTTTCCTGTTGCTCTTGTTCCTGCTGTTGGCTTGGGTGCTGTTCGTCCACAGATTGTGTCGAATAATGTATTTGTCAAGGTCTTAAGGTCATGTCAGAAGCGAAAAGGCCCAGCCTAGGGCCAAGTGCCCCCATGTGCGTCCAGACCGATGGTCAACCGCATGAAGAGTTATGGGAGTTCTCTACGTTCACGTGGATAAACTCTGACCTCGCTAGAGGTTTTAGTAGTCGTCAAGCCTTGAGTTGCATATACGACTATAACCGCTGAAAGTCGAAAGACAGGAGATACAGGCCATTTGGCGAAGTTTGCGGTATTTTATTTTCCGAGTAGAGGGCACCGAAAGGGACTCTCACTTTATCAACGCAGCCAGCACAAACTTGTGATGGCTCAAGTTAGTAGTTATTGCTGTGGTTGGAAAAGAGAAAAGAAAACCTATTCGTGCTTTGTTCTAGCTAGCCCCTCCTTATTTAAATAATGCATGCAACCCCCTAGAGAAACATTTCGATACATATAACAAATCCGTACGAACATAAAACAAAATTTAGTATGAAATCAGAGTATAGCATGGTGAAGTGAAATCGTGCGTTCCCGTGTTGAATACAGTAGCAAGATTGAAATAGAATCGGAATGGATTAATCAAAAACACCGAAATCAATGTATGTGGAGGAAATGTTTATGATAATGAAATCTAAAAATAGTATCGCTAAAATATTAATGCAACAATGAAATGTAAAACAAAAATAACGATAAAGAAATGAACGATGAATAGTCTTCATAAGACTAAAAATTAAAACAGGACAAGCCATGACATTCAAACAAAAGATGAAGCTAGACCTTCCAGTGAATATATGGAAAACTTCACCAAGCGATATGATATTGACGTTGTCATATGCAACTAGGTATTATCGCATTCACCATATCATGAACAGGTTTTAATAAAAATACATTAAACCACATACACTGTAAATATTCCAAATTCAAAGTACAATATTCTAACAACATATTTCAAAATTTGCATCCTTTGAACGAGCCATCTCTTTGGCTCCAACAGCCTCCTTTCCGTCACGCCGCTGTTGCCAACAATGTTACTGTGTTGCCAACAGTGTTGCTTTGCCGCCGAATAGGTTGCTCTGTTGCCAACAATATTGCCCTTTTGCCATCTATGTTCAATGTTGCCAACTAGGAGGCTATACTGTCACTCAATTTGCCCTTTACTCTGTGACCTTGCTTCCAGCTATGTCACTCGATGGCTAGCAACGCTCCCATACTGCCAGAGACAAATAAACCCAACTGGCTACCGCGGTAAAAGAAATAAACATCAATACTAAAACTAAAATATTTAAATTCGATCAAAAAAATATAATGAAATGCACACTTATAATTATTGCAAAAAACTATTCAAATATAAAATTGAAATTTCTACTTCATCAACATGCCATCACTGGGTAGGCCTAGTTTTGATATCAATGAAGCTGACTAACAAATTATTATACATAAACAGGCATGTGTTTTGATAGCTTATTGACCATTAACCATTTCTCGAGTAAGTTTGCAACTAGAAATCTATACTACCCGATTTACGCATGTTATCCTTTAATGATAAAAACATACCAACTTGTATTTCAAAACTTTAACAAAAGTATGCAAATAACAATGTGTGTTTAAGAATAAAAATTTGAACCGGACATTTTAACTGTCTCTTCTAAAAGTCCAAAAATGAAATATCAAAGCTGAAATAGTACATTATTAAAAAAGTGCAAGATCCAAGGGTAAAGTACCCGTGCAATAATGAAATATGGATATATCGCTGCTAACAATCAATGAAATGCATCTATTACTTTGTGATATTACTAGAGGTTAACAAAAAAATCAAAACCAGTCTCTATGTATCGCTGTATATATCAACGAAACCATTACATATAATCGTTCTAATCGGTCACAAAGTTATTTTCTTCCTCTATTCAGAGATGAATATTATAAGTCTAAAAACGTTCCCATTTAACCCCACTTCACGTAATTTTGACGTGGAGTGGAATAAAAGCAAAAATAGTTTCCATCTGTTGAGAAGCAGTGAAAAGTATCGTGTTTAAAAGTCAATAAGTGAAGATTTTTGATTCTGATGCATTGCACGTTGACAAATGCATTGTTAGATAATTAAAAATCACTTGCCCCGGAAGTATGAGACGTTATACATGACTTATTTTACAGAAGCTAGTGCTAAATATGATATTAATTAATGATTACTAATTATAAAATGGCAGTCCGGTGTTTGCACAGGCAGAAGACAAGATATGCTTTTACATGATGCGGAAAATGTAAATATTATTCTGAACAAATTATTATAATATCGTTCATTGCTGCTCTTAGGAGAGTTAGAATCAGTAATATGATTAAACGTAATCCACATGATATATGATGGTACAGTAGTCTTTCGATGATCAGAAACTCGATTAACCGCCAGTCTCTCTTAATCGCCAGGGGATTGTACGTCAGAAGGATAAAAACTGGTACATGTAAATATGCAGATATTATGATTTTTTGATGTTCTGGTCTATTGCATAATACGTTTAATGTACATATTCTATTATATATCTATTATCATATCCGTCATGTTCTCGGTCCCCCATTCTGACGGATAATCGAAGATCTGCTGCACAGTACAGTTGTCAAATTGTTTACTTGGGTCCACAGAACTAGGCTAAATGAAAAAAAAATTCGCGAGGTGTAAGATGGGAGAAATGTTTAGGATATCGCCAAAGTTCACGTGATTGGGTGATGCTATCATTGTAGTACAATGCTGTCATAAATATAAAATATACCGTCATTCATATAAACTGATGCCGTATATCAGTTAACTGATAACTATGTCAAGTTGAACTGGATGGCACAGCAACGTTTGATTTTGTAGCGTAATAATCTAGGCTTAACTACTTGAAAAGTTGTTTGTCCTACTTGTGACAGACACCATTTAGATAAGCCGTTAATTGATGGCTATGTTATAAATAGAAGAAAACAGGCAATCCACCATATAAAACGAACACCAACAAATTGCATGGCTGTTGCATCCATGATGGATTAATTGTGGATTTTTCTGACGACACTTGGAGTTTTACAAGGCAATGTATTTGAATTTCATTTAGAAAGAGATATTGAAATGTTTATCAACGTTACGATGAGCTGCCGCCAAGTTCCAGGTCTCACTTTGGCGGTTGTCAGTGGCAATCAAAGCTGGATTAAGGGATTTGGAATGGCGGATATAGATACAGGGAGAGAAGTCAACGAACATACGCTTTTTAACATTGGGTCAATAACTAAAGGCTTCACTGCTACGTTGATAGCAGCACTTTTAAGTGAGACTCAAAATGAGTAAGTAATATACTTTTAAATTAACATTTGTGTTTTAAAATAAATCCCTGAATTAGCAACGATACCTTTTTCTATTATGATATGATTCAGATATCATAAACTAGAACATTCACCTCAGACGCCAGAAATTGCGGGTTTGAACCCCGGTCGAGGCATAACAAAGACTTGAACTTCGTCACTGATACTTTTATGTCCAAATTAAGCCTTTGGATAGAATTTAATTTCTTGTCAATACTGATTTATAGGTGTCAAAATGAATATGATGAAGCTATTGTTATGTCTTTGATTTACGTTCCTTGCTTCTATTTGAAACAACATCAACAGGAAACATGTACCTTTTCAAGCTCTTACTATTGTTAACACGTGATATTATTTCTTAATTAACATTTACTCGGCTATTCTTAAAAGTCAGCCACACGTAGCTTGAACAGTTCAATGAACAATGAAGCATGAACGGTTTTCTTATCAAATTGTGACAATATACGTTCATTGTTAAAATAATTCCTGAACTTTTTTCCCTACTTCATTGCACGGCGTTTAGTGCCCAAATCCTATGTAATGGAGGTCAAACATCTACAAGAAGAAATATGATCAATCTTCTCGTGAACAAATGAAATTGTCTTAAAGTTTCAATTTTAGTATGTATGACTATGTTTAAACCATGTACGTGCAAAGGAAACCGTTATAAAGTATCACTATTTCTTTGGTGCTTAACACAACAAAACTCGAGTGTATAACGTCAACAAAAATTTATATTAGGGACGGGTTATCAGAGCCATCTGTAGGTTCAAATTAATTTACACCGCTCAGCAATTTTGCAGAAAAAGAAATAGCGTTGCAAATTGACAGTATTTTCTTGTAAAAAATAATTTTGATCTATTTTCGTAATAAATAGGGCTGATTTATTAATTTGCAATGTGTGTAATAAATACTAATATTGTTACTGATAGAATTCATCACCGCAAGGTTAAGACACTCCAGACACCAGATTTACCTTTGTTTTCAAAGAAAAAGTAATTACAGTCACCATGTAAGATGAACAGGCGGAAATATAATGTTTCGGAGAAACACTGAAGCTTTGTTCTTACCAAGAGACTGCCATTAGTTTTGCGATATTTTGTTTTACCATTTAAGTTGTTAAATAGAACATGGACTATTGTGGGGCTTGTTTTGTACATGCTTATAATTCCCCCCTCCCGCAACTTGTTAGTAATCTCTTGTGAAACCATAAATAGATGTAGAAATTAAATTAATAATATACTTTTATGTCATGTAAGTTCATTATGATGAGACAGACAGTGAGTTTGTGGTTTATATATTTTCAGACTTTTAGAATTAACATGCACAAAGTAACTGTATATTTTGCCCACTCTCTTCAGATTTACCTGGAATAGTAAGATATCCGATATCCTAGAAGGATTTTCATTTCCGGACACTGTCCGAACAACGATGACCACTTTGAGAGATATTCTGTCTCATAGGACTGGGTTGTCTGGGTTAGACTATGGAATGATATCCGGTTATCCAACTGAACTTACACGTGAAGAAATGACACGGTAAAAGGTTTTACTTTCACACGGAACTAATTTTTACATTTAAAGGCAAGTAAGTTTTGTTTTCGTGTACTGTACTTATATGTTGTTCTAATAAACAAATTAATAAACATTAGATAAAATTGTAAACACTTATAAAATTTAAAGCACATTTTCCATCAAACAAGTTAAGTCACAAGTCAATAAGTCAAGTTATGAATTAGGCGGAAGTTACGTCACATGCAATGACCTCATGATAATAAATAGCCCCATGTCGGCACTGTCTTAAAACCTACATTCAAGTATTGTAACAGTGTTGCCTAGTTACAATAAGAAGATCTCAGTCATTTTGATGTCATTCCCTCTGATGGTGTCACCCGGTGCGGTCCGTACCCTCGCACATCCCTAATGACGCCACTGGTAGATCTAAATGACTGATGTTGTCAGAGCGAAATTACTTTCAGTTTTTTTTTGTGCACATTGATATGATCAGAGTAACATAGTTCACGGAGTATAATGTATAGTTGAATGTAAACATCACAATGTCACTGTGCACATTTCGGTTTTGTTCTGATTGTCCGTAGGCAATATGTCAGTGCACTTAAGTTCTATTTATAGCAACAAGGCGAATTCGTTACCTGCTCTATTTTGAAAAGCTCGTTGTCTCAAATCCTGTTGAAGTTGAAGGTGTCCATTTTGACCATTACACCATGTACTTTGGCCACATGACTTCAAATGAGCACTCAAGTAACTGGCCTATACATTGCAGATCATTCAAAGTACGACTAAAACGAGCAAGTTTAACATTTTCCTTTTTCCATTACGTCATCAGAAAAGTAAAAATTCACGTTCAGTTTTTGATTAGCCCCTTACACATGTAAACTTTACGTGACTCGTACTTAACACCAGTGACCATTCTGGTTTTACAGACTACCCCTGTGGCGAACTATATGGATGGGGTGGGGTGCTTCTAATGTTTTATTTAAACTATTATATAAGTTTCACCTATGCTCTATTTTATTGGAAGTTAAATTTAGTCAAAGATAGAAGTTAACCTCTGAGCCCTAAGTCAGCAATGCCGACCATTTGACTTTTAAATATACAGAAAATGTTGCAATTCAATGAATAACAATTTAATAACAATCCAATATTCAGCTAACTTAAATTTCTATTTACACTCCTTCCGCGGGACCCTTTAATAAGCCTAGTGCATCTCTTGCTTAGCAATGTGAGATTGATTTCCACCTGTCCTTGTATTTCTACTCACCTGTTGTATTGTTTCTCTCACTTATTTCTCCCCAATTCCATCTTTTCCTTCTCCCCGACATTTCTGCTAATTCCTCCTCCTCGACTTTCTCTAGACTCCTTCTCCTCCTCCTCCTTAATTTACTCGCACACTTCTGTCGACTTCGACTGTCTCGTCTACAGTCTCAATTCAGTTTCCAACTCTTGAAGTTTTGGGACACAATGGAACCGGAAGTTCTCAGTACCCTAAAAGCTTCATGTGAAAACGTAAGGCTGTTACAATCCTTAGCCCTCTCATTTTACACTACACAAAAGCTATTAATTTTCTAAGGACACGCATTCGTTCACATCGAAATACGCATACGTTCTTGTATGGTAAAACAAACGTCAAATTATAGCACATTATTTATTACTTCTTATATATATATATATATATATATATATATATATATATATATATATATATATATATATATATATATATATATATATATATATATATTCCATCACATCTGTACATATTCTCTATCCCGTTAGGCTAAACAATAGAAACTAGTTCCTTTATTAGCGTGAATGTAGTATGAAGTCAGCAAAATATCGCAAAATACTGAATGATTATGAGAATGGAAAGTAAATGCAGACAAAATGAGCATATAATAAGAACTAATCTTACATATTTCAACCATTTTTCCAAATTCAAAATTAAAGTATATGTACATTCTAACATAATGTATTAATAAGTGCACTGGTTTACTAATATGTAAGCTAATAACGAATTATGCAATTAATTCTGACCACAATCTTAAAAATCAACACATTTCCGCCTTGCATCTAATAATTCTTTACGTAAGGCTGACAGTCCATTTTTTTAAATACGCATGTAAATGAAATAATAGAAAGGTAATTATACATACTGAATGATCCTAGTAAATAAGTGTACATACTACAAATAATTATAATTACGATGCCGTAATATTCTTCAAAAGTGAGTAAACAACTTACTGACCTTGCCGAAGCTTTGTCTTTCCTTAGAATCTGCCTCTAGGTACAGCCGCCATATTACGAGTGGCTTCTTTCTCGGGGTAAACCTGATTGATCTACAATCCTTCCAAGATAATACTAAATTACTCCACGATTTCGGAAGATATCATTCGGGTCTAAATTGTAATCACGCCCTCTATCTCAATTTTGATAATATATCGCTGTGGACCGATCCAATTAAACTAAGCTGACAATGTCCCTCTCACTGTCTGTCAACGTGGGTACGAATAAGAACATGCCCGGTTTATCCTGTGGACTTTCCTTTTGATACTTGAACTAACATTTAACATATAGGTATGATAACGGCAAGCTTTTGTTATGTGACACAACCAGTAACCTTTGCCGACTCAAGTTTTCAGTCTCTGGCTGATCATGGTAACCTTGCGTAAGAGTTTAACTCCAACCCTGCGGAAATCGTTCGAGATCAAACTCAATGAAAAGAAGCAATAATAATACCAATTCCCAAACTAGGCAAAGATAACGCAGATCCTACCAACTACAGACCTATATCATTAACTAACTGTGTATGTAAAACAATGGAACGAATGATCTATTCTCGGCTTGTATGGTACCTGGAAAGCAACAATTTAATTTCTCCTTTCCAAAGTGGCTATCGTCATGGTCGTAGTACCAACGATCATCTGGTTAGACTCGAAACATTTATTCGTGATGCTTTCATAAAGAGGGAACATTTAGTGGCGGTTTTCTTTGATTTGGAAAAGGCCTATGACACAACATGAAAGTACGGAATTCTAAGTGACCTGCACCATCTGGGTCTAAAAAGGCCGACTGCCCTTATTCATATCAAACTTCCTCTCAGACAGTGAATTCAAAGTACGAGTGGGCTCCACCCTCTCTGATATACACGATCAAGAGACGGGTGTAGCCCAGGGCAGTATTTTATCGGTGACGCTTTTCAACATAAAGATTAATAGCATCACCAAGTGTCTGATGCCAGGTGTGGATTTCTAACTATATGTTGATGACTTTTTAATATGTTACCGATCCAAACACATGCATACAATTGAAAGACAATTACAACAAAATATAAACAAAATTCGAAATTGGGCCAATGCTAATGGCTTCAAATTCTCGAAATCAAAAACTGTCTGTATGCATTTCTGTCAGTTACGAAGACATCACGATGGACCTAATCTCACGCTGGAAGGAACAATACCTATTCCAGTTGTTGAGGAAACAAAAGTTTTAGGTATTATCTTTGATAGAAAACTGACTTTTATTCCACACCTGAAACATTTGAAAGCCAAATGTTTGAAATCTCTTAATTTACTTAAAGTAATAGCGCACATTGACTGGGGTGCTGATAGGAGAGTCATACTCAATTGAAACAGAACGTTTATCCGCTCTAAATTAGACAATGGTTGCGTTGTTTATGGTTCAGCAAGGAAATCCTATTTAAAGATGTTTGACCCAATCCATCATCAGGGAATAAGACTTGCCCTGGGAGCATTTAAAACATCCCCGTGTAAAAGTCTCCTCGTTGATGCGGATGAACAACCCTTGTCACAACTTAGAGAAATGCTCTCCGCACAATATGCTATCAAATCAAAATCCAGCCCTCTGAACCGAGCTTTTTCGGCAGTTTTTGAACCAAAAAATAAATCCTTATATGACAATAAACCAAATGTCATACCTACATTTGGCATTAGAATATCACAATTTCTCGAAAGTACTCAAATTGATTTTTCAAAAATTCTGAAAGCCAACATCTCCGAAACACCCCCATGGCTACTTCAGCAACCAAGGGTAATTTTTACGTTACATAATGGAAAAACATCGGAGACAAACCCTTCCATTTTCCACAACTCTTACCATGAAATGCTCTCACAATTTGAAAAGTATACAAAAATATATACCGATGGATCAAAAGATGAGGAAAAGGCTGCTGCAGCCTTCGTAAGTGGAAACCACACAACCAAAGTTCGCTTGTCAAATGGTACATCAATTTTTTCAGCTGAAATTAGAGCAATAGACCTTGCTTTGAAATACATTGCAAGCAAGCGTATTTCAAATAGCATAATATTCTCCGACTCACTATCAGTACTTCAGTCACTACATAACAGAAAGCTGGAGAATCCATTATTAGCAAACATCCTCCTTAAGCATACTGAGCTGAGTACCTCCCATAATATAGTATACTGTTGGTTACCCAGCAATGTAGGAATTTAAGGCAATGATAAAGCAGACCGTGCTGCTAAAATGGCCCTATTACTAGAACCAACTGATTTTAAAACACCATATACTGATTTTAAACGTTGTATCAAAGACTGTTTACGTCAGAAATGGCAGGCATCATGGAATGATGCCGTGAATAACAAACTTCATGCTATCAAGCCAACCTTAGGAGAATGGACATCATCCTACAAATCCGTCCGTAGAGAGGAGGTAGTCATTGAAAGAATTCGACTCGGTCATACTTATTTAACACACTCCTACATATTAAAAGGTGAAGATCAACCAGAGTGCATAGCTTGTAATGAACTGTTAAGCACTTTATGCTGGAATGCTTCAAACTTCAACCTACGCGTAATCATTACTACGTTGTGCAAGACATGACGGAGCTCTTTGATACAGTTAACATTACCAACATCATAGACGTCCTTAAGGAAGCAAACATTTATCATAAGTTATAGGTTTTATTTTATCACCTTGTTCAGTTTTGTGTTATATTTATGCAGTCGATAGATTTTAATTGCCAATCATATGTTTTCGTTATCATACATTTGCAATCCCCGTTGGTCGGGAAACTTTTAATTATTTACCATCGTTGCCATTTTTATCGCATTACCTTTAACAGTTTGGTCTCCAAGCGCTGGTTGATAAAATTATTTTTACAGTTTTAAATGTAAAAGGATATAACATTATGTTTGGCGCTAAATGGCCTCATAGTGCTGGTGCGCCGTAAAAATATCAATCAATCAATCAACACAATGTCGCGGTAATATTTCCAAGACAGGTAGATTATAGCTTATATAAAACTTTAGCTGGGTGCTGAGCAAACTTGATAACTCCTTTTGTGAGAAAACGTCTGCGTGATAGCACGCAAGTACATTTATAGGCGCCGCTGTTTCAAAATATCTTCACAATGTTTTAATTTTCGTCATTTTCAGGGAAAAAACCCCCACCTAGCTCCCATTTAATTGGAATGATGTAGCCGATAATGTGTTTGAAGTGTCGTTTAAACAAAAACATCCACTTTAAAACAATTATTTTATTTTTTTGTGATGTTTTGGAAGGAGGATGCAGTTTGTTCCCGAAGTAAAATCCTTCCGTGATGACTATTACTATAACAACATCATGTACATGTTGGCTGGTCACGTGACTGAGATCCTTGGTATGGATTCATGGGAAAACCTGACGAAAAAGAAAATACTGCAGCCATTAAATATGACGCACACAACTTTCTTGGAGAAACCATCACAAGTTGTTGCAGACAACATAGCTAAACCGTATGCACTAAAGAATGGAAAACTTATCAATGGCACGGAGTCACTTTACACGTGAGTCATTTGTCTTTATAGCTGCGATGCTTTGTGGCAGATAATACACTAATATTTATTTCCATTTTATGATTACATTTGGTGAATATTTTTCATTTCTGCTCATTTTTGTAGGTAGTGTTTGTGAGATTTAGAAACATTTCTTGCATTACCTGGCTAGATTTGTTGTCAAAGTCTTCCACTAATAAAGTGGACGTCTTAGCTACGTCAGTTTGATGGTCCAGTAGGATTCGACCTCATGGCTAACAGAATGCAAGAATTGATCAGAAACGAACACAACACTGCTGAAATACTTGAAGAATGAAAAAGATAAGTAAATGCTAGTGTTTACTTACTTGAATTGTGGAAACGAAACAATCAATAAATGCGACCACAATATGAGTACAATAATGTGTAAAAGTCAGGAGATTTAGTAGTCGCGAGTATCAATTGATGGTGGCTGTGACTCCAGAAGTTAGGAGACTCACACTATAAAAATGACTACAGTCATAAACGATAAATGCCAAATGCCTAACATTTTGTGAAAGTTGGAGGTTAATGTTATGTCTAGGGACTACAGTAACAAGACAAGGTAAAACCAATAATCGCTTTATAAAAAATTTAAATATGCTTTAAAAAAACAAAGTGAAGAATTAAAAGTAACTTTCAGAGTATGAAGTAGAAAATAATTCTAATTTGTACTTTTAATTTCCCATTAATCCGGAAACTGTCCAAAGGCATTCATAATGAATGTTCTAAATTGCTTATATGCTGACGTGCTAGCACCACTGAATTATCACATTTATTATTCCACATCTTTTAATTCAGTGGAATCCCAAGAACGTAGAATATCATTGATGTCCTTAAAAGTTTCATTGATGGAATACCATTATTTTAATTTTCAAGTCCTTGAATAAATTCAGATAAACAAGTAATGACTGCTTAAATTTAAAGATTTTCCACTCTGCTAAATCTAACGAACAAATAAATCACGTCCGTTCAATAATTCCTATGAAATCTGCAAATAACTATGAAGAATGCAATACGCGATGTATGTAGTCTCATTATATAGTTCCTAAATGCGTTTCAAGTAACAGAATCTGACTCACAAAAAGATTATCAAACAATTAAATTGTATCATTCTCTTTTAAAATGCCTGGGTCGTCAACATACATTTTGTTATTTATTATTCAATCTACTGATAGGGTGCTCGCATTATTTCCATAATACTAACAATCTCCCTAAATATGTGATATGTTGACATGACCCCTATTTAAATAAAGCGTGACATACCAGACCGACTATAGTTGTTGATTTGACCCTAACAGTCGGCCTTATCTTATCATTGAGATTCCAGCAATACCTTAAGGAATTCACAATATAACTGTCAGTAACCCAATTGACTTAAATAAAAGCTTGATCAGTTTAGTAAATTAAATTGATGATGCAGAGAGGGCTTCAAGGGATAATAGCCATTGACTAATGAGTCACCCTCTATAAATAAAGCGTTATTATTATTATTATTATTATTATTATTATTATTATTATTATTATTATTATTATTATTATTATTATTATTTAGACATACGTAACAGCTGGAGACTTCTTAAAAATATATTTGCATTAACTATCTGTTTCGTCTTGACTACCTGCAAAATGACAAAGTATGATAATAAAAACATAAATATAACCATTTTACTCCTTACCTGTTTTAAATAATAATTACTTAAACATGTGTGTTTTACATTTTCAAAATAACAAGTCACTAACATTTTTTCTTTGGAAATGTATTTTGTTTGCACATCTAGTACCACTGGTAATCCAGCAAATTTCATCAACAGTACTGATAATAGTAACCACGTCCTTTGGTAGGTAAATTCCGTTCTTATTACTCTATGGTCTTGAACTAAGTAACTGGATAACAGGAAATAACTAAAACCAACAAGTTTTGTAAAATTCAACAGATAATTTATTTCCCTTGAATACAAATTAGAATTAAAAAGGAGAACTTACCGTATTGTGCATTAAATCCCAAATAGTCCTAAAAAGTCTATCACAAGTCCAAACGTTTGGTGTTCCTTTTGAATTTTAGTGGTATTCCAAATGAATTTCAATATTGAATGTGTTGATGTGACTAAATTTTCGAACGTGCTAATGTGCCAATGACCTTCAATCTTTTGATGTATGACAATAATAAAATCCAAACTGTGTCGGAATTCAATATAATTTCAAATAAATTTTTGGTCTAAAAACATTATTGAGCACTTTGTAATTCCAGTGAATAAAAATTTGAAGTAAATAAATCTACTAAAAATAAAAACTGAACACAAAATAAAACTAATTATGCTTCAGATGTTAAATCAAGAATAAATGTTTTATTTTAAAAAACAAGGACAATTATATGAAAAGCTAAGATACAATAACATATTGATGATCTAGGCCAGTCTTTTTTTCAAAAAACATTCAAATTTAGGAATTTCCAAGTAGAAAACTGATGTCCCAGACTCAGATTCAGCTAAATATGTTAGTCGCCATTAATACTGATCTGAGTGTGTAGTTTATAATCGTAGAGAAATATTAGCTTTGTATTATATTGTTTACAAATAAATGTCACTGGACAGGCTAAACATGAACTTGATTTTGGACAAAGGTCAAGTACAAACTATAGGTATACAAAACATGTAATCATTGAGAAAATCCATGAGACAAAAAAGTTTATGAACATTCCAAGTTTGTCGAAAATCGTATATTATATCCTGTTAAGAACAATAAGTTACCTCCTAAAACGACGTTCATCTTCGTGGTACGCAATTCAAATTTTGATTCTCGCAAAAGTAAGAAATAAAGTATGATATATTGTAGATGAACCCAACAGAAGTATATCTTAATATTGTTCTATTCAATTACACAATATGAAACCTGTCGACGTTATGTTTTAGGTAAAGTTTTGTAAATTCATCTCTTGAGCTTCAGGATTATTTTCGAGCACAAAAGGAATGTTTTATTGGAACGTGACAGTAAATATAATAATTTGCTATTTCGTATCACTTTTGGTGTATTTTTATTTTTTAAAAAATAAATTCTTTGTTTTTACCAGCAGACCTTTATTTTCATTTGTATTCACTCTAAATCTAGACTTTCTGAGAAAAGTAGAAATAATAAAGAGAAGCTGCCGGGAAGGGAAGAGATAAGGTTTTAGAAACTACTTATGAAGATAGCTCGTCCGGTAAAATGCTCTAAATCAGAACTTGGGGTCGCATTTATTTGTGAACGACAAAATATCGGCAGGACATCCGAGTGTTTATTTGTTCATGCACACCTGTTTCTTTTTATTCAATGGCCGAACGATTTTCCAGTCGATATGCGATTCCAAAATATTTGGACATGCGATACACAATCGAACGTTCATTTTTTCTATACGAAGACACACTCGCACGTAAAAAAAGTTACTAAATTTAGAAAATTTAAATTTATGTGCAGTGATCATTAAGTTAAATATAAGCATGCATTAATTTGTTTTTGTAATCAACATACTTTAAAGCTAAAAACCATTGCCCTTTTTAAAGTGTATTTTGCATTTTGTTCCCATTTATCTTTGAACTAATTTAACACCATTAACGTTTATCCGATACTGAACTTAGATCGAACACCAGATCGAACGATAAACTGACTGATTGACTGTTCAAACACAGAAAAATCATCACTGAGAGTTATGTCAGCGGCACGGTTATTCTTTCAGATTTTCTTGGATAATACATACTGATAATTTCTCACAACAATATAGCTGATGTCCTCTCCAGTTGCTATGGGTCACAAAGAACCTGAGACCTTTTCTACCTACTATTTGTAAATTTGGTGTGATGTTATTTTTGTATAAAATATCATCAGCCACAAACCTGCAAAATGAAAATATATTTATTTTTTCATTCAAGATCTTTATTTGAGCAGTCAAAGATTAGGTATATTATCATTACGGAAGCTTTCATTATATAAAATTATCTTTCATTCACGACTTCGAGGTTAATCACACGGCATATTCCTCGGTTGTATATTAACTGCTGCAGTTTGGACAATCTCATCTATTTACAAAAAAAGTTTCGACTGAGAAGTTGCAAATTCATCAAATATATGAAATTGCAGTTTCTTATTTGCAGAGAAAGTAGGACATATATCCGAGGCATACTTTCTTTCTGGTAGAAACCTGTTATGCTTCCAAATTTTGGGTCACATCACTATATAATGTAGTACACAGCAAATTCATGAATATAGAACAACAATTATATATATATATATATATATATATATATATATATATATATATATATATATATATATATATATATATATATATATATATATATATATATATATATATATATATATGTTCCTTTTTCATGAGTAGGAATGAATGAGATAAATAATACAATTTAAACAAACGACAGGTCAGCTCGCGAATCCTGAGATAAAAGAAAACATCTGGATCTATGGTTATATTAAACAAACAAACAAACACATTCATAATGTTTAAAACTTCCAAACCAATTTTCCTTTGTCCCAGGATTCACCCGTCTGAGCCAGCCGGCGCCATTTTGTCAAATGCAGAAGACATGGCAAAATATATGAGGTTTCTGATCCAAAAAGGCAGGGTTCATTCAGGACGTGAAATTGTAGAGGAAAAACTATTGAGTGAATTGTTCAACACATACAACCATCTATCTGGTAGCATAGAAGAAGGGTTACGGAAACCAACTTTCCCAGTTGACGAAGTTGATGTAGGGTATGGATACGGCTGGATTATTGGATCTTACAGAGGTAACACAGTGGTATTATGAAAAAGACGCAGTTTGCATTTTCGTTATGTTTTGACTATCAGGAATATTCTGATGTGAAAGGAATTTCGTCTATTATCAGTAATATACTAAGCAAGAAATTATATTTTAAAGATGAATACGAAGATTACATTGTCAAATTTTAATTCTAGATCAAAACACAATCGATTTGTAAGATTCGCACGTTTGTGTTCCCAAAAGATTCTTTAAACTGTACATTTTATAAATTCCTTTATCTTTTCATTGTTCAAAGTTTACGCTTAATGATGAAATTATCTGAAATAGAAGTTTACATTATATTTTATGTCATTTGTGCACACATTACAGAAACGTCTACGCATGTTATTATTATGATTCTGTATGGTTAAAGCTCAGCATTAAGTTACTGTTTCATTAAGCTAGCAAGGATTCACATTTGTTGTCAAACGGAAGGAATTTTGAAAGCGGCGTTGTTTTTGACTGACTGCCGGAAGTTACTGGCGATTTAATGTTTCATTGATATAAGCCACTCGGGCTATTAAGGTGGAGCTCTAGAGTTTCGTATTTAGCATAGGGTTAAAATGTAAAGAAAAATAATTTCCCTGAGTTTCCTTAATAGTTATACTGGCTGTCTAAAAAGACTTTTTATATCTTTGACAGTGTTCAAAGAACCTTTAATTCCCTTTAGTTTGCTGTATGATTGATGGGTGCAATATGGGTTATAGTATATACAGCTTCGCCTTACTCCAGATGTGCACCTTTCAAAAACGTGCTAGCTCTACAGGCTCATTTTCACTTCGATAACTTCAGAGGATAATTGTTAAAAAAGAGCTGGTAACTTTTTTGTATGTATTTGTTAATTCATTTATTACACTGTTAGAAGCTGGTATTGTCTTTTTTGGCAAAATTCATTTTCCCTGTTTTAATTGTTGCCCAGGATAGTGTACTTTAGACAAATTCAGGCTGATTATTGGAGCACAAGGGAGCAGTCATTTTAGTTGGCAGTGTGCTAAGATCATTTAAAATTTCCAAACGTACAATATTCAAATAAATTTCAGCCACATTGCATAAAAGTAGCATATAGGTATACCAACATTCTCTCCACTGTGCATGTTTAAAATGCAAACAAATTCACCTTGCATACATCACTCTCTCAAACGTACATAATAACTGGTGAGTGCCACCAAATACTTCGGTAGAGATATATTTATTTATTTATTTATTTATTTATTTATTTTTTTATTTATTTATTTATAGGTTACAAGAAAGTCTGGCATAGTGGTGGATTATTTGCATATATCTCTCTTCTATGGGTATACCCTGATATGGGTATAGGAATTTTCGCCAGTTTAAATGGGCCGGCAGTGACCAATCTTGCATCAGATGCACTTAGAACCATCTTCTTTTATGTTTCCGACATTTTACTTGGGGAGGAGCCTTGGCTTAATGCTACAACGGCCTGCAGTTTTCCAGGGAAATGGAAGAATTCAACAGTTCGTCCAGTTTCCAATGATGACCTACATCATCCATTTAATGTAATCCTGGATCGTTATGTTGGGAACTATGGGAGTCATGTGTTTCCTGATGTTCACATCACCAAAGACGAGAACGTGCTGAGATTTCAGTGTAATAGAATTTTTGGCATTTTGCATCCAACGAACAAGACAAACAAGTTCAAGCTGGAAGTGACAGACCCGTGGGAAATTGTTCTAGGAAATCGTAATGCCAACAACGAAATAACAATGTTTCCCGTTGACTTTGATATGGATGAGACCAGCGCCATCGGTTTCAATTGGACAACAGATGCTCCTATTCCGTTCTTTAGAGATTGGCATTTTAATAATCGAATACCAGTCACAGGTTCCAGCAGCAAATTACTTCACGTTCATTGCATCATGTTATTGTGCCTCGTCTGCCTTGAAATGGGTATCATTTAATAAAATTAGAGAATGTATATATCATATATTATCAATATTAAGCAGATATTGCTAATAGTATTTGTTGCTGAAAAGTCTTAGAATTATTTGGAAAACTGCTCAAAGTGTATGAAAAAGAAATGGATGTTTGAAGATATACATTTCCTGACAAAGAAAAATCAATGCTCTTTCAGGGTAAAATTTATTATTAAAGTTGAATGTATCAACTCTTATTATTAAGTATGACTTCTAACAGTTTATTGTCAGGTATGGCCTCTGACTGGTTAGTCCAAATATGACTTTGGATTGGTCTTTACCAGGTTTGATTTCAAAATGGTTATTACCAGGTGTAACGTCTGAAAGGATATTACCAGTTATGACTTCTGTTTGGTTATAATAAGGTACTCTTTTGAATTTTCCACCAGGTTTGATTTCTGTTTAGTTATAACAAGGCATTTTTCCTTTAACGTTTTGTACCAGGCTTGACTTCTGACTAGCTATTACTAAGTATGGCACCATACTATTATTGTGGACAACTTAGTTTTGTGTCATTGATGAATACAGCATTTGAATGTTTTTGTATTTCCCGATTTTTATTTATCTTTTATCACACTTGGTTTATCTTTTATCACATTTTGAAATGTACTTATTTCTCTAAATGTAAGTCAATGTCCTACGAAATGATCCCCTGTGTGTTAGGAGATGAATAATATGCCCAATGCCCACATATACCGATGCACCTTCTCATGGTCCCACTCTCAACGCACGTCCTCCGTCATGTCATCTTTCCCCATGCCATAATAAGATTAGAAGTTATAAATGTTTATCCTTTACATACTTTTATTGTTTAAACCAATAGTTTTTATGTAATTCTTTATCCATGATTGTACATTTGAGAGAAGAAGAAAAAGAAAAAGGACATTAAAAAATAAACCAAATCTACTACGTTCCTGTCCGATAATAGAATGTGCTCTACATAGCACATGCCTCCAAACTAGGATAGTCAAGATGCATCCGAAGTTCTGAAAGTTGGTTATCGATGGGTTAGGGGATGAGTGGAGGAAGATTTATCAAAGTCATTAACGATGCGTTGTCCAGATTTGCTAATTAGTCTTAAGGGGTAATTCTTGGCTTAAGTTATTTCATTGGTCAATCTTACACCACGCGTAAATAACATCTAGTCATGTACTCATATTTCCGACTTCAATTTAAGTTCAGATCTAAGTTCAATCTTGCGACCTGTTGCATGCAGAGGACGGAGTACGCTGTAATATTCATATTTCGATATTTTCAGAAAAGAATCTTCAAGGAAACAAATGGCATGCAATACTTCTATAAAAATAAGTCATGGTGGTATTCGATGTCAAGGTAGAGACTAGTCTCAATATGGCCATCATATCAGTTAATTAGTGCCTTAAAACTAAATGGGCCTTTTAAATGAAGTGGTGTCAGTGCGTCAATAAAGCAGGATATTTACTTTTAGCAAAAGCTGTTTAAACGGACGGATTACCAGTCTGCACCCACTTACCTCTAGCTGTCAGTAAGCAAGTTGTATATTCACATTTTACAAAATTCGCTAAAATTACAGAGTTCTCGGCTATTTGTGAGACAAAGCAATTGCTTCGGATGTAATTCGCGCAGCATATGACGAAAAAAAAGTCGTACACTTTGGTTGGTCGTAAATTTTTCCTCAAAACTTAAACTCGACTATTTCTGCGACTGGATTGCTCGTTGGACGGTACAAAAGTTGCAGATGAATCGTATCTTTTGATGCGTTTATATCTCGGCTAATTATTGTTTCGTACATAGCACTGAATAACATTAAATAATAATTGGACGTTTAATCATTTGGAATGACTCAAAGTTTCAAATCTGACCGCAAAAGAAACTGTTTATTTGTGAATAATGTCGACATGCGTTGCAGGTACGTGTTAAACGGACGGTAGACAACTGAAGCAGTTGACATGTAAAACGTCAATAAATTCAAGTAATTACAAGAACACATTATCCATCCACCATATCTACTGTCCCGACTTCTCGACCACCCCTCGAAAAAGAGAAGTAGCATCAATTTGGAACTAAAATAAAGCAGGGACAAAACATGATCTACTCGAATATGTATGTTAGAGCGAGAGTGACTTTTCACTGACAAATACATTCTGTCCATTTAACTTCATAACCAGTAGTATCATATTCGTGTGATCTTATTTGCTCAATTTCGTAACACAAATGACAAATATTTATATTCACCGTACATTAGGCTTCGGTTGTTTTAGTTAGCATTTATTCCTGGAAAAGGTGAAATTGCAGTTTTCAAATATGTTTTCACTATGTGCATTTTCATTACGTTTTTGTGCTAATTTTAAATGCTGTTGCCAATCAGGTAATCCAGCTATAGACCGCGATTTAATTATTACACGGCCGGCCGTGCCACGTTGGCTCTATCATGTTCTCCGAGACTCATTTTCCAACTGTCTATACTCAAATAATTTTAAATATTTTTAAGCGTTTGTAAAAAAAATGTTCCAAAGAAAATCGGTTGTAGGAATAATCATAAATCACTTGGAGTAGAACAAATAGATTATGCAGACATATCTTTTTAATATATGGGCGAGCTGATCTTTGGCTCAATTTTGTTTTCATTATTTGTGTACACATTCCATTTGGACGTTTTGGACATTTTTAAACAAAATTTATTGTTTGCACAATTCGAAGAAAAAAATCCCAAACACTACAAATGTAAATTTAATCTGTTGGTAGGCATGGACAGCAAAAATATAATTTTTCAAAAGTGTACACCTTATTTAAATTTATATCCGAACTTGAATTTTTTTTATCTACATTACAGGCACATACATATTTTATTTTTAGTTTTTGTTAACTTGCTTTCTGACTTTAGAATATGCATGCAGTGAAGTTTATATATCTGGGTGAGTACGGTAAATCTGTTTAGGATGGAAGCTTACCTAACTACACTGAAACCTGCTTACAAAAGACAGCTACCACTAAAGGACAACAGTGATTTGTTCCTTCTCTGGTATCTGAGATCTTTTTCTTTTTTTTGGGGGGGGGAGCGCCGAGATAAACAACTCTACTATAATAAAGGATAAGCGAGAGTCTTTTCTTAACTTTTAAGGCATTGTTGGCCAAATCAGAGATATGCACTTAGGCACCGAATATCCCAGAATAACACACTTCTGTGATAATAATGGATATTTTTGTACGAAACTTCTTTAAGAAACTTTGGTTCTTAAACAGAAGTTTGCATTGCCTTCTCGTGCCTCTGCAATTGCATCAAGTTATAAGAGAGTGCTAGCACTTCATAATGTGATTTCCTTTCCAAAAGAATGCAACTGTACCATCACTTGAATCTTTGACTAATTCTTATTTCTTTTTAACTGAAGCTTGTATTGACTGTTTTATGCCCTGGGAATGTTAAGTTTTAACAGAGTTATCTTACAATGTAATGTGTTTCTAATTCCTGGAGATACAATTATAACATCATGGCGAATGTGTCTTATCAAACTATCTCATCTGCTTATCGGCTTGTATGGGAACACTTCTTTCTATTTTCAGCTTATCAGGGTTGTCTGCACCTTATTGACTAGTGATTATAATTGACCATTCGATCCCCTTGCAAAGTTACTAATTTGTCGAGACGAGTTTAGAAATTTCAGCGACCCAAAGTAACCGAGCTGATATCAACTAAATGTTCTGTATTTTTCCATGTTGTTAGGAAGACGATTATTGGTGCCATAAATGCTGATGCGAATCCTTCCATTTTAATGTCAATATCATATCCACGCATGTTATGAAGCACCACAAGGATTTTTGTTTTCTTTGGATGAATTCGCATATGCGCATTGCATATCCTCTAAACAGCTCTTATGTACGCACCGGTAATGTGACAGTGATCACGTGCATGGACATCAGTCCCAAGTCCAGCAATGAGTGGTCGTTGGTCCTATTCATGCCTATCGGCAAGGAAAGCTCGGATCCATTTCGTTGAGACCTCTAACGGTTTTAAGAACATGTCAACAGTGTCTTTGCCGCGGTACAACGTTGACAGCACCATTTTCCCATCACATATAGCAAAAGAAAAACATACCCTGCATGGTATTTGGTCTGCAACTTGGCGTATGTTTGCTAGAGCAAAAGCACTGTGGAATCTGAAGACATTTCAAGTCAAAAGACGTAAATTACATACGCGATTTTCAGTTTTTGTTGTGGCCAGGATATGGCATCCTAACGCACAGTGGTCTTTATTGAATTCCACCATGGCATCCTAACACACAATGGTCTTTATTTACTTCCACCATGACATCCTAACGCACAGTGGTCTTTATTTAATTCCACCATGGCATCCTAACGCACAGTGGTCTTTATTTAACTCCACCATGGCATCCTAACGCACAGTGGTCTTTATTTAATTCCACCATGGCATCCTAACGCACAGTGGTCTTATTTAACTCCACCATGGCATCCTAACGCACAGTGGTCTTTATTTAATTCCACCATGGCATCTTAACGCACAGTGGTCTTTATTTAATTCCACCATGGCATCCTAACGCACAGTGGTCTTTATTTAATTCCACCATGGCATCCTAACGCACAGTAGTCTTTATTTAAGTCCACCATGACATACTAACACACAGTGGTCTTTATTTAATTCCACAAATGCATCCTAACGCACAGTGGTCTTTATTTAATTCAACCATGGCATCCTACCGCACAGTGGTCTTTATTTAATTCCACCATGGCATCCTAACGCACAATGGTCTTTATTTAATTTCACCAATGCATCCTAACGCACAGTGGTCTTTTTTAAATTCCACCATGGCATCCTAACACACAGTGGTCTTTATTTAATTCCACCATGGCATCCTAACGCACAATGGTCTTTATTTAATTTCACCAATGCATCCTAACGCACAGTGGTCTTTATTTAATTCCACCATGGCATCCTAACGCACAGTGGTCTTTATTTAATTCCACCAATGCTTCCTAACGCACAGTGGTCTTTATTTAATTCCACCATGGCATCCTAACGCACAGTGGTCTTTATTTAATTTCACCATGGCATCCTAACGCACAGTGGTCTTTATTTAATTCCACCATGGCATCCTAACGCACAGTGGTCTTTATTTAATTCCACCGCAGTAGAAGTCAATATATGCAGGCAACGTTTGTATGGTAATTTCCCACCCTCGTATTTACTATGCCGACATGTGTAAAATCCACAAATAATGATACCGCGACTCTGGACTGTACACCAAGAACACATCATTATTGTACCGAATACAGAAAGGTGTGTGTATGGTTAGTCAAATGGGCTGCAGGCATATTTCCAGACAAATCGCTATCTCAGGGTGAAGTGGTTGATACTTAATAATGTTGGTAAGTTATAAAGAAAATTTGATGTTACAAACCTCAAGCTTACACAGGATGTAAATGCGATGTCCAGATGTAATGAAGACAAACGTGACCATTGTAAATATAGTTTGTCACGATTTTTCTCATTGATTACTGCTCGCAGAGAAAAAAAGATAATTAGACCTGAGGAAAAACTATAACGGGCAATTATATAATGCAATTTTTTACTCATCTGTCCGCAGTCTATTTCGAACACATGTTGCTAAATTTTATTTTTTAAACGTCTCAAGAATCCTTGCAAACGTTTAATCCATTTCATCCTTAATGGTCTCATTGTCTAAACGGTTTATATAATAGGATAACCAAGTGATTCTGATTTAAACTCGTCATCATTATCACAGTTAATGGCATAACATATACACTTGGAGAACAGTCTCCATCTTGACCGCTGAGGTACCCGTATTTTTAATTTAATACCGGAACTGATATTATAAGGAAGTTTTATCGCTTTGTTATTTGCTATTCGATTAAAACAATTGCCAGGTAATTTATAAATTAACAAGAATTTGTATGCAACTCAACTCCTGAAATTGAAGTCGTCGTGTCTCAGTCGAAATGGTACGTTCGATGCGGCGGTGACGCATTTGATCATCGTCAACCATCTGTGTTATTTCGGCCAGAGTGGCATGTGTGGTAATTTTCCAACAATATTGCGCTGATATTTCTAGAAGATGCTTCACATTCATACGCGGCTCATCAAGGAAAAGTCTGCCCTTTTTCATTTCGCTTGGAATTCGTATCACGCCCTCTCGTGAGACTTTCTTAAGCTGAATAACAGTCGGGATGCTGATATATATATATATATATATATATATATATATATATATATATATATATATATATATATATATATATATATATATATATATATATATATATATATATATATATATATATGGGGGAGTTATTGCCAGTAAATATTTGCAATATTGTTTCTTTATCAATATCAGAAACTACAGTAGCTTCAATCATTGCTATTATTTGATTGACTACCGTATTGTTGGCGTCTTTGGATTTTTTCACTTGATAATTCCGTATTTGTTGCGTTGCCGAGTGTTTGCCTCCTCTCGCGACAATTCTGCAACGGATTTGCACGTTCAACAAAGCTAATTAAGCGACTTTAATCCAATGTGCTATATAAGGGACGGTATAGCGCCAATACAGATATGTAACACGAGCGTATGTATCTATGTACGTAGTATAGAGCATAGTTGGTATTTCCTGAAGAATACCATGCTGTGCTAGGCACTTGTACATATACAAGCTTACAGTCCGGAGAATGAGTAATCTCAATAAGGGGTAATATAAATTTGCAAACTTGTGTAAGATGTGTTTTATGCCAAAGGGTTCCAAATGAGCTAAACTGCCTCATAATTAAGAAGCGTCCCGACCCTCTTACGTCCGATAACAGAGTGAAATCAATATAACTTGAAACATTTTGGAGATATTGCATATGTCAGCTATGGTTTCAGCTCAGAGCCTTTTTTTATAAAACAAATATGTCTGCAACAGGAAATGCCATTTGTATATTAATAATGAAAGTATTCCTTAATTATGCTGATCCTCGCTGTCTTTGCTGCCCTTTTCACTATCAATGTCTTCACAATTCATTTCACTGTCTTTTTCACTGGCGACTAGGCTGATGTAAGAGACTTGATATTTTCTCGCAGACTATTATACCATGACGCTTTACACTTTTTGTCATAAGCGTACAATTTGATTAAAATATCACACATTTTTGGAGCATCTTTAATGAATCTATACGACACATTTAATCGTATGTCTGAAGTAGTATTTTAATCTCGCATAAAATAAATCTCCATTGCAGAAGAATTGGAATCATTGGCCAGGCTATCGTACCAAAATAACTTGGATTATGTGCTTCCGTTCATATGGTTTTAATAATCATGTATGTGGTAATAGTTTTCGGTAACTGATCTACGTTAAAGCTTTCTATTTCCATGCCTTTCCTCTCGCGGAGACGCTTCGTTATAATTTTACTTGAGGGGTTCGTTCGTGTAATGTGAGGAGAAAGTTTTGGGGGTGGAAGTGGGGCTGGATGGCTTTGATCAAGATTAGTTACTGAGCTCCAAAGCTTTTATTATCATTTTGCTACTTCGGTGGGCATTCGTTCAATTTAGTAAAGATGAACGTTTCTATAAAATGTAAGATAGATGGGATAAGAGATTTCAAGAAAAAAAATATTAAATGGAGCGATGATTCAGTGTCAGAAATTATAAAAGTGTCTAGGACTTGCCCGGTGATATCGATTTGTGTGTGGTTCACTAGTATTAGAGATTAGAAAAGAATGCAAGTAATCAGTTGCCAGTATATGATGATATATTACAATCTAATTTCTGTTATTGATGTTAGATTTCTGCACTTTATGATAACAACGTACAGCCTCACAAATCTTCAGAACAAGCCGAGGATGCACTTGCATAAATTGGGATTTGTTCGAGGAAATAAATTGATACATATAACGTTTGAATACACCGGTAGTAGATGTCACCTTCATACCTGCCTTTGAATATATGTCAGTACCACGTTGTGTATATTCGCACCAATGGAATTTAGACCTGACTTTCTTGCAGTGAACAAGTAACTCCGGAATCCTTTGTCTTATCTCATTTTGTGGATGTACCGAGGCACGTGGAAACAAGTATATACAATAGTCATGTGCTTATTAGTCACTGTCCGAAATTCTGCATAAGATTCGTGTCATCGTGTCTTCAATATATATATATATATATATATATATATATATATATATATATATATATATATATATATATATATATATATATATATATATTTGAGTAATACGAATATGACTTATACGAACAACTTATACTTAGTTGTTTGAAAATTATCCATTACAGGCTTTTTGCTTTTATTAAAGTTACTTTTCCTAACTTAGAAGATACATAGGCTAGAATAAATTCTGTTCACAGCTTTTCGTACAAAGTTTTATATTTTCAGAGTCACTATGTAAACTTATTCCACTTCTGGATTTTGGTTGATTGTATTAATGATGTCATAAAAACGGACAACTTTTGTACCTTTTCTGTGGTTTTTGTTTTGAGCATTTGTAATAAATACCAAGTAGATTCAATTTGTGAATGGGTAGTCAATATTTTGCCGAGCGACATTCTCCACTATTCTTACATTGTATTTACTCGTATTTCGCTCTTTAAATTGGTTCTGTATTCCAAAAGTTCACAATTAGTTGTATGGGGCATCACTAGTTAGTCAAGATAGTAAAAGTATTCCGATTATAGCGTTTGTAAACACTGACATTATATGTATATTTCCCGCCAGCCTGCCGTAGAAGATGTGCCAATCACACGTTCACACCATCGCAATTTAGGTACTGACCCAAATAACCCTGGAATCATGTATATTATCACATTGTACTGAATCACGTAAAAATTAATATATAAAGAGGACATCTACCCGAATCTTGGCAGCCAGAATCCTGGACAAAGATGACACCGAGTGTCTTCAGTTGCATATTTCTGACATTATTTTGGTTGCCGTGTGTGGCAATTTTATTTAACCGTGGCCATGAATCGGATACATTTATAGAAAACACTATGAAGTGTAACACTGTTCCTGGCATGACTCTCGCCGTTGTGAAAGGGAACGAGACATGGATCAAAGGATTCGGAATGGCGGACTTGGATACAGACAGACGGGTCAATGAGGGAACTTTGTTTGTTATTGGTTCATTGACAAAGGCGTTCACGTCAGCACTGCTATCTGTGCTATTGAGTAACAATAAGAAAGGGTAAATACATGAACATTTCTAAAAATTTAATGCATACGTTACACAACATTGGTGAAATATTTAAAGTTTATATATTGTTATAGATATTTAGTTTGCATTGCTTGTTTGCTATTTTTTATTTTTATATTTCTTGATATGTTGTGGGTAATGTAACGTTGTTTTTTTAGGCTGACGATGTCCAAAATCAAGCTTATTGTGCACCTGACCTAAATCATTGATATTTTGCTTTCTGTAAACAACTAAGACATAGCTAATATTTTCTTTATGAGTATGGGTTTAATATTAGGATCATTATTGACATAAGTAAAAATTTATCTTTGTCTGAACGAAGGTCGTTGTGTTTTTCATGTTTCTTATTATAATTTTAATAACCAACCATCAATTTTAATTAGGATTTTATCTTAAAGACATTTACAATTGTGACCTATGTCTGGTAAAGGAGTATAAATTCTTGTTGCTGAAAACAGTATTTATTCCTGCTATAAGATCTGGACTGAATCATTTGTGTTATTGTTGTGTCGAATATTTTTTGTGGTGGGCTGGAATTTATTTATTCAAATTATTTTATTCAAGTTATTATTTTTTGGAAATAAAACCTGCTAAAATAACATTCCTGGAAATAGAGACTTGGATTTAGAGCGAAATTTCAAAAAAGGACATATTCTTGGATTGTATTATTGTGATTAAAGAAACAAACAAACTGTTGGCACTTCCAGCGTTAGATTTACTTTATAATTCCACTAAAGTTGGTCCGAAAATTAAAGAATTAGAACTTATGTTGAAAATTTTAAGATTATTTGGAATTTATTTCGCAATACCGTAAGTTAGTTTTACATTTTTCACTTTGTGTTCTAGGGAAATATATTATATGTTGAAGTTTACAAACATTTAGGTGTTCGCTCCTTTGTATACTTATTTTAAGACCATAGATTCGAAATAATATTTGTTCAACTTCTTAAATATTTTAGATCTATACAGTAACAACTTAAAGTTTGAAGATTATTAGAATTAAGATTTCGTGTAGAAGTCGTAGCTCATTTTGGAAAGAACACAGTAGACGTACATCGCATATGTGAAAATAACTGCCACAGTTGCTGATCTATATTTGTCTCGAGAAACACTTCGTCCAACATAGTCGATGGGAATCTTGTTTATATGACAATACGCTAAAATCTACACTCTGTCAACATATCTGGGTAGACAGAAAAATCTAAACCTGTCCATCTCCTTAAATACATGTACTTTCAGCATTTCTTGGACGAGCAAGTTATCCGATATATTAGGGGACGATTTCCAGTTTATTGACCCCACAAGGACATCGCAGACGACTCTCAGGGACATTCTTTCTCACAAGACAGGTTTAGCAAACACCCTAGGGGCTCTATGCGGATATCCCAGCGGGCTTACAAGAAAAGATATGACAAGGTCAGTATTTAAACTTCAGTTCTAATCTATGATCTCCCACATTTTAAATCCAACAAAGAATTGATGTAGATAAAGTGATTATGCCTTGAATATCTGTTTAATTTTAAATATCAACTGAGATTAACTACTGCATTGATACAAATAAAAATCCTTTTATTAATACTGTACGAAACACAAGTGATATAGGTCAGCCAAATTAATTACTTATTTCCGACTTTTTATGCTAATTTAGTTAGCAATTGTTACAAACTGTTATTCTGAGCGTATTTGCTTTATTTAGAACAGCAAATGACATTGTTTTAGGAAATTTACCTTTCATTCGGTTTCAGTAGTTCGTTTCAATTTTGATGTCTAGAAACAATCAAAATGTGCCCGTTTGGCCCAGAGTGATAGTTTACGTGTGGTAAAGGGGGATAAACAAACATGAAACTTGTTATTGCTAATTTTCGTCATTCAGTTCTAATTAGCAGTGTTATTTTGTTTAAAGCGAGGTTATCAATGTAAATGAGACATGGCCAAAATTATCGCAAGGCTGTGTTACGTTTACCCAGTCCAAATATTGCATCAGAGAACAAATATTTTCTTATAATTTGTTTATAAGGTTTCAACAGTCACTTTTATCGTAACGGATAGTCCATAAAAACCTTTTATTAATAAATATTAGTCCAATTTAACTGATTGTATACATCTCCGTAATTAAGTATATATTAACACTGTGTAGACACTTGACACGTTTAAGATCATAAAACAATACAATTATTAGCAAGATACTGAAATTAAAAATTTCACCCTTGGCAGGGATCTTTTCAGACTATCGAAGCTGGAATAATGACACAGGATTGATGGACTGGATAACATAACTTAGATGATTGCAAAATATTGTCAGCTTGGTGTTGGGTGTTGAAAATAACCGGAATATGATAAATTCCTATACTCAGGTAGATGTTTTCATATGAACGAAATGAATAAATGACGTGTTTGTTTTAGAGCAGATAAAATTATTAAACTCTTTGCATGATCAAAGCCAATTTGTATATTTCCTTTCTGAAGTGTCCTTTCATATCATTATTCCAGTTAGTTTCAGTTTTATAATGATATCACAATTTCAGACGATTAAAATTTCTACCAGAAATTCAACCTTTCCGAGATACTTTTGTCTACAACAATATGATGTACATGCTTGCCGGTCACGTAGCTGAGGTCCTGGGCGGGGACACGTGGGAAAACCTAGTGAAAACGAGGCTCTTTCAACCAATTGGCATGCATAACACAACAGTTCTCACAAATCCTTCTCAAATTAGTCGTGGAAACACTGCGAAACCGTACATGAAGAAGGAAGAAAAACTTGTGAATGGAACAGAGAGGTTGTATCAGTAAGTTATGCTATGTTCTGTGCTCTTTTAATTACGAAGCATCTTTTTTAATCATTAAGTTTGTGCGTGACTTTATGAGTAATGAAATTTTAACCCTACGTCCGAGCTCTGTAATGTCAACATCATTTACGATACACTGAAGTGGGTGGTATTACAGAAATGAAAAAAAAGTAGTCCTATAATATTTCAGATTAATCTAGACTTTCTACTCACGTAGATACCTGTTTCTCTTAGCCATGTTTGGCGCGGATTTAAAATATTTTGGCTTCAGGCCTAAAGCAGACCGTCCGGACTGCACGTTGACATATTAGCCTGTGCAAAAAGTAGAATAAGTTTGAAATAAGGAGTAAAATTGGGCCAGGACACGAAAAACGTGAGTCTAATAAAAAAAATTTTTGAACCCCCTCCCCCTTAGCGCAATTGTGCACAATGTGGACAATCAAAATCAACAGTCTTTTTTTCACATAAATAGCTGCCGGTCAAAATGAAATCTCTCGAAACCTGTGTTTGGATGCATTTTAAAAATAACCCCTAAATGCGTTAATTACCCACATTTCAGGCGAAAATAAAAATAACCTTTAGGAGACTGTGAGCTAAAGTCTTGCTAAATTGTTTCTGCTCAGCTTGAAAACCGGTGGTTCTTGGAAATTAGAAGACTTGTTTTATCTATCTGTTGCTATCTCGTATGTGCAACGTTCTAACATACATACAATCATGCATGCATACATACATACATACATACATACATACATACATACATACATACATACATACATACATACATACATACATACATACATACATACATACATACATACATACATACATACATACATACATACATACATGCACGCATGCAGGCAGGCATATATACATATTGTTCTATCAAAAGCCGAGTTACATAGTGCTCATGTGATACAATTTCGTGGAATAAGAAAACATTACGTACAATTGTAATTACAAATTTATTGTACTGAAAAATGCACCTTTTATAAAAATATTGGATACAGATTAAAAACTCATAAAAAGTAAGTGAGATACGACTTAGAAATGAGCAGTAAAGAATGGGATAAAGCATTGCTTTCGAATCGGACTAGAAATTCCTTGTATCTTTATCCAGTCTGTTTCTTTTTTCCTGAAGAGATGTCAAAGATAATACCACTACTCCTCTCTCCTATTAAGATTAATATACACATAATAAAATATCCATAGTACACAATGCACATTACTTACAGAATTTTCCCAGAGGAGCCCGCAGGCGCCATTATGTCGAATGGGGCTGATATGGCCAAGTGGATGAAATTTATTCTCAACAAAGGAAGGACAGAAACCAATCTGAGCCTGGTGGAAGAGAAACTGTTCAAGGAATGTTTTAAGACAATGAATCACTTAGATCCACAATTGTATGACTTCCAGATAAAGAAACCAACTTTTCCAGTCGAAGATGTCAGGATAGGGTACGGATATGGATGGTTTACATCAATTTATCAAGGTAACATTTATGCACGTATAATAACAATGAATGCATGCACATCATAACGTAGACATCATTACCAGTAAGAAGATTGTCGTTGCGAAGGATGATTGCACAGTATACAAGAAAACTGAACCAAGATTGAAATTTGGAAAAAATTGATCTTAACAGCTAAAGTGTGAGTGAAAACACGTTATTCTTGAATGAATGCAAGAAAAGAAATTATGTAACAGTAGTATATTCTTTAAACATAGTTCGCTTGCTTGCAAACAAAAGGGGTATTGGGAAGCTAATAAATCAAACACCTAATATTATTCATTTATTATAATCATTTTGAAAAGGTTTTACATATTTATTGGGCACTTCTCTCCCAATATAAATTGTATAAATTGAATTAGTTTTTTAACGTCACTTTTGGGTGACATATACCCCCCTCTCTCTCCTCTCTCTCTCTCTCTCAATGTATATATTAGCTGTTCGCAATGAGATAAGTAAACAAAAAGCTCTGATAGATATTAACGACAATGCTTTTTTCAGGATATACCAAATTTCAGCATGGTGGTTCTTTGATGACCTACCAGTCTCTTATTTGGCTATTTCCTGACCAGAATATAGGGATCTTTGGAAGCGTGAACGGACCTGCCACAAGTGTTGAATCGGACAGAGCCCTAAACTCCGTGTTCTACTATTTGTCTGACATCCTTTTGAGTGAAACCGTGTGGATGAACGAAACCCTTGCGTGCACCTTCCCTAAACCCTTTTCCAGCCCTCTTAAGCGGTCTGCAAGCATCGATTCTGATCTGATCAATCCAGTCATCCCAATTTTGGACAAGTATGTAGGCCGATATGGAAATGTTTTGATGCCAGACATGGAAATAACGAAAAATGGGGATATTCTAATGTTTAGATGTAATAGAATGGCTGGAATATTACATCCCACACACGTAGAGAACAAGTTCAAATCTGAAGTCATTGAACCTTGGGAAATTGTGTTGGCAAGCAGAGTAGGGAGTAATCAAACGGAACTGACTAACGTTGTATTCAAAATGGACGGACAGAAGGCTATTAGTTTGGAATGGCAGCTCGGCTATTCGCTCACGTTTATCAGGAACAAAAACTTCTTTGACGGCAATGAAACATCATTGGGAGGAGAATTTCGGTTTGGCTGGCAGGTTTTTGTGTTCATTTTGTGTTTTAAAAAGGTTTTAATATAGAGTAAAATTAAACGTATTTATAAAAAATTTCTGCCAAGATCGTTTCATCTTTGTTTTTCATAGCCAAGAAGTACTGCCCACTCCTTCACTACTACTACTACTACTACTACTACTACTACTACTACTACTAGGAGTGGGGTGTCGAAGTTACCGATCCACCATACAATAAAAGAGACAAGGTTGGTTGAGAGATCAGGTTATGACAAAAATCTGAAGATATTTTGTCAATCTGCACGACTTTTGTTAGTCTATTGTTGTTGTTTTATTGGGGGTGTGGGTCAATATTAAACTTGTGTAAGCTACCCGTATTTTGCCATTGATGACACCGTCAATGGAATTTCTGATGTGAATTTTGGAAGAAAATCTACGAGGTTTTAATATCCGTTATCGCTATTGATTGGTCCATCCTCACTTCTGGAAAAAGATGAGCGTTGTTCTGTTTGTCCAATTTGTCACCTTCTGTTCTCGTAAATTATTTTATCTCTTCCAAATATCCAGTGGAAATGGATGGCAGAACACAAATATTGCATTCGTAACATTCATAAACAACCAGCGAAATTTGTATATCAAGTGCGTCTACTTCGATTCCGATCGCGGACATGGAAAACTTTGTAGGCTACCCCATTAAAGAAGTTAGCACAGATAAAAGCGTGATTTGAATAATCTAATACGATGTTAAACATCAGCAAACGTGTTGTGTGGACATTACAACTGTCAACAAAAATGAAGAAATTGATGCTACCATTTTCTACTACTGTTTCAATTGGAAATAGGTTCCTTGAAGACGCCAAATTCCACTTCTTCCGATTTTGTTCGTCTGTGTCCAAACAGATTAAATCCAAAGCTTCATATGCATATCAACACAAAAGTTCATAAACATTTTATACTGTAAATCTCCGTGTCGAAGTATCTCTCTTTAACACCAAATTCATTTTTCTTTTAGACAAAGGACATTTGCTGCAAAGCAGTCATTAGCGGGCATTATCATATGCACAAGTGATTTCTGTTTCTCTGTCTGTCTCTCTCGTGTAGTGTTGATTTGTTGACGCAGTTAGCGCGGATCTCGCAATGATGTCAGTGTTAGAGAAAAGTTTATTAGAGATCTTTCTTACTGTTGGAAGATATTTCACATACATCCCAGTTTTGCATTCAGGAGATTTCTCACCGACGGCCATTATGAAGTTTGCACGATGTTCCCACTAATTTTTAGTTTGTGATTTTGTATTCTATTAGTCTTTGTGGTAGTGATATTTCAAAAAGTCGATAATTAAAGTGTTGTTAGTACCCTTAATTTTCATGTCTTTGAGATTCTCAGAGTAATCACTTAGAAAATATTGATTCCTATGTAAATAGCAACCAGTAACTATAATAACATAAATAGTTGATCCTTGGGATCTATCAAGATTACATTTTAAACTGTAGTAAAACGTTTATAGGTTTAAATGATTGTGCAACTGTTTGGTCTTAAGCTAAGTAACACAAGAAGGAAAACAAAAGAAGTTCAGTAAAATTTAACAAATATTTCATTTCCAAAGAATACAAATACAAAAATAGAGGTTTAAAAGTAACTTACATTATTGTTAATTAAATAAAATATGATCCTTAAACTTCTATCACAAGTCCAAAATATAAAGTCCCGAATGAATTCCAGTGTTGAATGTGCTGATAAGCCAATAGTCTTGTATAAGCTGACGTGCCAACAGAATTGATGTAATATAACGATTATTATATAAAATGTCCTTGAATTAATTCACAGTAATCCTCAAATAGTTTTTTTTTTATCCCAAAATATAAATGAACACTGTAATTCTAATGAATATTTAGATAAAAAGTACGCTCAAATTATATCTTAATGCAACAAAAAGAGATTCCACAAAGACTGATATTAAAAGAACGAATGCATAATTGTTTACTTGTTCTTCTTTATGCACAAACTCTCACCTGACGTATAAAACAATGCACAGCCCTGGATCTAGGTCTTTTTCAATGGAAATTTCCATAAAATGATGAGTATAAGGGGACTTTGTTTGGACGAGATCGACCTATAGGTGTGATTCAGTACAATCCGCTGTGAAATACATATGAAAGCTATGTGTAAATTCTGTTACCGTATGTTGTGACGATTTGATTGGACGTGCTCTTTTTCTGACCCTTTTAGGACCTGGCCACGATTGTAAAAGTCCATAGTGATTTGTCATTAAATGTTAAGCTCAGTCTTAAGATACGTTTGTAAAATTTGGGATCGGAGTCATTCTTGCATGGCAAGAGGGGAATAAAGTTACATTTTCTATTTCATTGTTATTCCTTATATTTAAAAGACAATCCAAAGAAATTTTTTTTTCTGAGAGCCTGTCGTAAAAATGAAGCAAAAGGAAAGAATGTAAAGGATATACACCAAGATTTTATAACTTTACATGCTAAAAAGTGTTGACTGCACACGTTCCTTTGTCAATACAAAGCATCATAAAAATAAACTACTAAATGGAAATTTAATTTAGGCGAATAGCAACTTCATAAATAATCTCGTGCAGAAATATTTGATTAACAATGGTTCCTAAAGCAGCGACTATTTAATTTACACGTGCGTGGTGGAGTGGCTGCGCGTGACAGGGCGTGGAAATTAAAATAGCTTGAATAAATATTCTTGCCCTGATCTGGACGAAAAAGTATATACGAGTTGAAAAATATATATTGAGGTTAAAAAACACAAAATATATACGGGTTGGAAGGCGAATCTATTCTCCACTCCCACGGACCCCAACTTAAATGGTCAGTCTATAACATTATAATACTATATATATCTACTGGACATCTATTACGAAACATTTTCCTGTCACTTGGATGTAAAACTATGCCAGATATTGCCACTGGTGTATCAGAGAGATCCCACTGATAAAATAAACGTCGTTTACCCAGTTTAAGCCAGGACATGTTGATAATTTTCAAGTATATTCATCAACAATTTATAGTGTTCCAGTTTAACAATGAGCTTACTATATAAATTAGGTGGGTTTCGGTGTGTAGAGTATATGAAATGCTGCTAAAGACTATGTTGAATGGATAACCATCACGTCATATCAGTATTAATTTCTGACTATCAGTTTTGTCTGGTGTAAATATATGACCATCAAATCAGTCCAGTGTGAATGTATGACCATCACATCAAACAGTGTGAATGGATGACTATCACATCAGTCCAGTGTGAATGTATGACTATCACATCAGTCCAGTGTGAATGTATGGCTATCACATCAATCCAGTGTGAATGTATGGCTATCACATCAGTCCAGTGTGAATGTATGACTATCACATCAGTCCAGTGTGAATGTATGACTATCACATCAGTCCAGTGTGAATGTATGACTATCACATCAGTCCAGTGTGAATGTATGACTATCTCATCTGTCCAGTGTTAACCTTAAGAGCAAACAGAGCTCTAAATGCCGTAGAGTGACCTTATTGGACTCTGAATTTTTCTGCATTTATTTCTTCAGTGAAAGTTTAAGCAGCACCATCCACCTACCACCAGCAGTGAGCCAATACTTTCATTCAGAATTCTACTTTCGCTGACAACTGCGTCACACTTTTGGTGCTCGTGAGATCGTAGGTAACTTACATCACAAGAGTCTGACATTTTACAAATGCAAAACGATGACAATTGTCTCAAAACCCGCGTCTATGCAATAAATATACACAAGGAGTGCAAGAATGAACCCCCCCCCTCATCCCTATATGACTGTGCTCTCGTGCATGTGTTGCGCCTTAACATACGGAAAACTCTGGAACGACCATCAGTTTAATCTAATATTCCAGATCAGTCTTTCTTTAATCAGCATTACCCATTGTAAAGACTTTCTACATTGCTCAATCAATCGAAAGTAGCTGATTGTTCTAGGTTCTACCCTGTGATTAGTCAAGCGTTGGGGTCGAATGCTACCTGTGATTACAATGCTGTGTGCACCTTGTAGTTGTTCAAGCGTTCGTCTGGAATGTTCCTCCTGATGACATCGCAGATTCTGTGTCATCTTGAAATAAGTCGCATAAAGCATCGATTTTCTCTATTATCATCTTCATCGTCATCAGTGATCAGAGGTAAATCTCTATACAAAGTATCATATTTGCCACTTCACGACGCTTTTGTCTTTCATTACGCCCTAGCACAGTACAAACGTTACAAAATACAAGTTGGCGATTTGCAAGAAATAGATAAAACCAATTTTTGAATATTAGTTGACAAGCATCCATCTTGGAAATGGTGTTTTGAAGTACGATGACGTCATGAAACGTCTTTTCTACAATCAGAATAATAAAGAAAAGTTCTTTTGAAAATTTGTATAACATGCTATATGATAACTTCTGAAATATAGACACGATAAATGTTTTGTTTCATGATCTTACTTTCAAGGGATTATGGTACTGTAATAAAATTAAGGAGACGCGCATTGAGTTTAAGCAATTCGTAGGTTTGTGTGATTACTTGTCTTATTATTGGAATTCGGTGCAATGGGAAATATTCCTTAGCACGAAATAACTAGTCAATTATTAGGAGCAAACGTCACTGAGAGAAAGTGTTAGTGAGTTTTCAAGATTTCATGGTCAATGAGTAGAGAATTTAGACCAATCTGCACGACTGTCCCTGCAGTGATGCTGTATTTTATAAAATCTAGTGGTGTACATCGGTGTGGTGACTGCAGCGGCAGTATTTATGGTAGGAAACCGGTAAATTACATAATGGAAAAAATGAGAAGGGACTCGGCAGATACCGTTTATGTCGCTATGGTGGCGAAAGTGATGTAGTTTTAATGGTTTGATGTGCCTTAAAAAGGTAGATGGACTGGCCTCAGGTGGTGCAGTTAAAATAGTCACCTCTATTAGGGATAGTTGAAGAGTTTCTACGGTATGAACTACTGGCGGAACGGAAAGTTGATGTAGAGATTCTATGCGGATGTGCGGTTGATGGTTATTTGGCAAGTTGCAATTAATGAGAATAATGTGGTCTTGCTTTGACTAGAGTAAAATTTATGCACAGAATGGACACGTCGGGCTTTTCAAATTACAACTAAAGTTGTATAAAAGTCTTTGGAAATTTGGGGTAAACTCGTGACTTCTAGCGGGATTTGCGCCAGGGTTTTGACACCGGTCGGTCAAGCTTGTAACATTACAATCGGCTACTGCATTGTGGTGAGTTAGCATAGTCTTCAACAATGGAATAATTACCAGTGAGTTGTTACCGCCTCACTTCCTAGTATACTAATTACCAGTAGACCGGTATTTTATATATTACAATTTATATTCTGCCATTTATGTTAAGATGATTTTGTATATTCTAATAATCACTTCCACTTCCGAAACCTTAAGACTGGATTGAATATGCCCTTGCATTAATTGAGAGTTAGTCATGTTTTATTTTTAATTAAAAAATATCTGTCAAGATCTTAAATGTGCCCTACATCACTATCTGACATTAAAATTATTTTTCATCCTGATCTTTACAATGTTCCCTAACTCACACACACACACACACACACACACACACACACATTGATATGTGTACTCATTTTTATTTCATAATGAAAACAATAAAGACGAGAGCACTAACGACAGTGTTAATGACTGATTTTGGTTCCGTTTTAACGTTGCTTTCAACATATTTTTTGGCTATATCATATATAATTGCCTCTTTAGAGAAGAAACCAAGACAAGCGATTTTAAAGCCTGAGCGGATATCGTACTTGCAAATTTGACCCACAGGAATAATGGTAGCATACGAGCGTGCATACAATGCTTACGAACTTTTTCTCATTGGCTGGAATATAGAAGACGTCCGCGGGATTATAGAAGAAATCAGGTCGTTAAAAAGTGCGTTCCAATTATTCAAGGACACTCTAAAATTTAATATACGTCACAGGAACATCGTGCTTGTTTTGATTTTATGCAAAATTTGCTATAGAATTACAAGACTAAAGAGAATACTAGGAAAATAATACAGTAAAGTTGGCAGCAAGAAATTGTAAGATTTCGTCAAGATCAGCATAGATGGCGTAAAACTGTAATTTAGGCAAGCATTTATTTTTTTTACCGTAGTTCAAGAAGTAACTGTTAATTTCAGCTTTCGTTTAAACGTATTTATTTTGGAAGTTGCGAAAATTATACTTTTTGATCGACTTTTGCATTATTGCTAACATACATATAACTTTGTTCGACCACGACGTTGTCCACGATTATGAATTCTTTAACATAACTGTCGTGTTGAATGAGGCGCCACAGAAAAAAGGTCTGATCTGCTTTAAAATGTTTATGCATGTTATGTTAGATTTGGCTGCACCTTTCTGAAATCAGACTAATTTAGAAATATTCAGAAGAAAATGGTTTAGGAACGTGCCTGTTGCAGCGACACCTGCAGATATTAATGCTAGCCGAATCGCAAAGAACAACCAGCATGTATGACTTGTTGATGATGCCTAGCTTGTGTGTGATAGCAATGAAAATACACAAGAACTTGTTCTCGCTGCTCCTTCTCGAGTTGGCAGCTAAAGTGATTGAAATATGTATGTTACATCTTACGTAACATGCGCAGAAATTTTGATATCTTGTTTGGTGACGATATCTGATTGAAGATTTGGTTTCGTTTTATTTTAGCGTAGCTTGATACACTCGCTTAGTTTCTGTTTCATGAAGTCTAAATGTACTTGCTGATGTTTATTCCTTAAGCACGACTATAATGAAGTCAAACTTGGATTTATTGAAATCATTTGCAGCTTATAGTGAGATTTAATAGAAAGATAAGAAACCTCAATGGTTTTTTCCAAGGAAGGCGTCATGACAATAGCTAATTTGTGCTTCTTGAAAACTTGTTTTGTTTGATTTTTTTTCTCAGGGTGTACCTCATGCGGTTCAATTATTTTGCTAGCGATATCCTGAGACTGTAAAGTATCCACTTGGCATATTTTGTTTAGTCTAGTCATCAATTGCTTCAACAGCTGATTTGGCTTCTAATGATAACTTTTCAACATGTTCAAAAGCCTCAGGAGTCTTCCTGTGGAATCTGTTGTTTCTTTTACTCTGTTGAATTTCTGATTGTGTTATTTTTGTTTCGGGAACAGGCTTCTCGTCACCAGAGACAAAAATATAAGGGTTGTCATTTTCATCATTTGTGTTCATTTTATTTGCGAATGACTTTCCTGGTCCTTATTATTCTTTCTAGAGCTTTATTAGTAGTTGTCTTCTTATTTTTCTTACAGTGGTCTCCGGAGGTCTAGTGGTAAATCCGAGTCAGAGCAAAGACAAAAGATGGTAAAAACAGCTGCCTCGCTTGGCGCTCAGTATTAAGAGGTTAGTCATAGGACTGGGGCCTGGCGTCAGGATAATGTGACCCCACACAAAATATTTCGCCTACGCCAGAGCAAGTCAAGAAGGTTATCAAAGAAATTGGGCCAACAAAAGAGACTGATGTCATTCAAAAATAAAGGTCATAGCCTGCATGGCATTAAACGTTTGTGATATTGCTTACTGAATTTATGTGTCACATTATCGATCGAGTTACATTTATTTGTTCATTTATTCATATTATGAGCAAGTCGAAATATAGTATATTATACTATATATAGTATAGTATAATATTTCAAGGATGTTTGCGTTAAATATTTATTGATAGCTAAGAACTTCTTTGTCTTCCTGTTTTTACTTCAGAGAGGGAGGATAGACTTCGCATATGGACCCTTTCAAACATACGGGCTTCTAATGACCTTACCTCAATTGACGTCATTTAAGAAAAACGGTCAAAGCCTGCACGGTACTAAACATATGTGATAAGTTATTGGTTGCTGAATTTATTTGTCACATTATCGATAGAGTTACATTTATTTGTTCATTTATTCATATTATGAGCAAGTCGAAATATATTATGTGACTGATAGGTGTGTTTTGTTTTTCAATCGCTCATTTTCGTTTTCAGAGACAAAATATTAGTTTATCTAACGTTTGTAGTATTGTGTAGTTTTTATCCATGCACTCTATAAAGTTTGAATATAATCTGTGTGCTGGACACAATATTTTCGTATGTAAACATTGAACCGAGACAAATTCGTAACTATTTTGGTACCGGTAATTGTGTCCAAGGGACACAACCCATGCTGAATTGTAAAACTTGGCTACTTAGAGGCAACAACATATGGAAACATCAAAATTTTAAGTTCCGGATCAGTTCCCACGAATGTAGTCCCATTCTATTTTTTGAGCATTTTTTCCTGTCTCCTTTTGGTGGTGATCCTATAGTTAGATTTAGGCATTATTGGTATGGATTTAAAGTTAATTGTTTATTATATTGAATATTTGCTAATGAGGTGGTTGTCTGTATGTGCTTCGGCGACGGTATACAGTGTGTAATAATGTCTTTGGTATAGATGCTGTAGTGAAATCTGTGTTCCATTGCACATTGGTTTGTTTGCAGTCCAGCCTCTCAAAAGAAATGCCAGTGTACCTATGAAAAGAACTTCACCGTGAAATCATCTTTGAAGGTATTTGAGATTAACATATGATTTATATAGATTGTCACACAGTGGAAAGTTCAGTACTAATAAACAAATGTAGAAATATATAGCAAAATTAAACGTGTTCTGGGTCCACATTTTTACATTGGACTGACGTGATGATTATACATTCAACATAATCTATAGCAAGCTTTCATAAACTCTACACACCGAAATACACCCAGTCGAAACGGTAAGATCCTTTTTCTATTTTTAAACTGGAACATATATTGCTGATGAATAAACTTTAAAATTAGCAACATATACTGTCTGAAACTGGGAACGTAAGTTGACGTTTATCAGTTGAGTTCCATATATCGACCACAGGAAATATTTGACATTGCTTTAAATCTACGTAACAGGAAAATGTGTCAGGAAAGCTAGTCAGCGGTCAGATTCAGTATTTTAACATTACGAACAGGCCATGCAATTTTTGTTTCTTCCGATTGGTGGGTGGAACTCTTTTTAACCAGTATATAGTTTTGTATTTTACATCAATATAAACTTTTTCAAGTCACATACAATTTGTTTTATTTCTTCATAACAGGGTTTGAATATTTTTTTCCAAGCTATTTAAACTTGACAACCCATACATTCGCCGCCACCCGCATCTCAAGCGCGAAAATCCAAGTATATAACCCAAGGGAGTTAATTCTCTTCATCTTGTCTGGGATATAAGGCTGCAACTAACCTGTCATATAGATTGATCTTGAGCAATGGCTTGTGCTTCGGTCCCGGAAAAAGTTCAATCTCTTCCAACTCTTTCATCATTGTCTTTCGCTTGGTTATCTTTGGTCGTCCACATTTACACTTAACAAATGGACTCCATCTGATGGATACCTTGGGTATCCGTTCTTTGGGCATCATCATTACGTGCCCGAAGAAGTCGGCTAGGTTTGCGATCCTGCGCATCTGGATCTCCAAGGAAAAGTTGCTACATCCAGTCTTTTCATATAGGTTCATAATGAAGATCATGCTTGACCAAACGATATTCCAGATTTTACGGAGGCAATAATTGTACTTCGGATTGATGTATTTATGTATTTATTTAATTTATTTTGTTTGTCTGCGACATCGTATCCTAGTTTAATCAAAGGTTTTGTATTGAATTATACATTATCTTTTAATCGTAGCCATATATAAGTGTATCGAACTCGCGGCTTTTGAATAACTCTATTCATCCAACCGAGTTTCCCGCATTTTAGGTTAAAAGGCTTTATTTCGTCGATGCTTTCAAAAAGACAAATGTTGTAGAGCCACTTGTATACATATAACATGTACTTATCAACAGTACATGTTATATGTATATCATATATATATATATATATATATATATATATATATATATATATATATATATATATATATATATATATATATATATATATATATATATATATATATATATATATATATATATATATATATATCACATCGAACCAGATCTTGAGAATTTCAGGATTGTTTCCTGTTGAGTTGGAATCATGAATCAGACAAAGTGTGGAAATATGAGTTTACGATGATATAAAATATGGATGCTGGGTATTGAGATATCGAAACAGTATGTCACCTCGTAGAGCTTGAAACGTATACACAGTTTTATACTACATGTGTGTTCACGTCAAGATGCAAATAAAGTAACGAAAGTGATTTTTCATCTTAGTGTATAAACAGTTATTACAGGAAATGACAAAAATACATAAAACAATTTTTAAAAAATTTAACTGAAACCCTTTACGCTCCTTTATTAGCCGAACAGAAAAATCACAAGGACTAAGAGCCAGTAGCATTAAGTCAATACACAATTTAAGTCCGATGGAAACTGATTTATCTAGCACATATTACATCAAGTCTCTAATAATTTGCAATTAGTTGTATGTCAAGTTATTTAGGATGAGTACAAGGATGCTTCAAGAGCAAAGAGAGAGAGAGAGAGAGAGAGAGAGAGAGAGAGAGAGAGAGAGAGAGAGAGAGAGAGAGAGAGAGAGAGAGAGAGAGAGAGAGAGAGAGAGAGAGAGAGAGAGAGAGAGATACACTGAGCAGAAAAGTAGAAGATTTGGAAGTATGAAAATCTGACGATTTGCTTCAGTCTGACACTCAGAGTGGCCCAAATAATACCATCTCGTACAATTTTCACTTTCTTCTAGAAATGACCAAGGGATATGGTTTTCTGATTGTCTATATCTCAGAAGATGTCCGATAGCTTTGCCATCTGAGACTACATGTTTTAGGTTGCTTGTCGTTCACAAGATTTATAGCAACAAAGAAAACTATTATCTCCATTATATTAGCTAACGAAATAAAGACTGTGCGGTAAAATAAAAACAAATATCTCTTATCAAAAAACGTCAAACCTCTCCGCCGCGTAAGTTAAATGGTCGAGCTTATAAGAGGGTAAAATCTCAAAAATCGTCTGCTTCACCTAGTCGTGAATAAGTCGAGCATTACTTTCTCGGAACGTATTCTAAAAAATAAATTTTAAACAGTGGCATACATACAAGAGTTTTGTAGCTATTGAGATTGCCTTTTGTGTGTGAAATAATATTTGACTGTGTTTACGTTTGTTTTCTTGACTCATTTATCCGAAATACTAAAATCAGTGTCACTAGTTCAGTTGGAATTGCTGTATGTTGCTATTGAATCATATAAAACAAAATTGTCGAAACCCATACAAGCATTGGCAGAAATTACCATAAGCTGATGTGTCTATACTGTTGCAGGTCTTCTGAGAGAGATGAAGCGATAGGCTATATTCGCAACTGATGTATTTCATGCTTTGATTTATTGAAATTCACATTAGTTCCGTTTGAAACGCTCTAAACCCTTTTATACGATAGTCTTTCTTATGATTCATTGATTTCCGTGTATCATTATTTTAACGTCCCAAGAAATCATGCATGTTCCATTCTTTTTGCTATAAGAATGCTTTATGAGTGCTGGATATTTAAGCATTTAAGTTTGATCTATTTTGTTTTATTCCACATTTCCTGCAATATCGTCATTTTTGTCATTCTCTCAATTAAAGGACAACTACTTTATCAGTTGGCTCATGAAACTAAAGACATTTAAATGTGACTGATACTTATCTGCAACAGATGCACACTAACGTTGACGAAACGGATTAGATAACATATCTTTTAACCAACCTTAATGCATGTCAAAGGCTATATAAATCGCTTACATTTGCTTGTGACAGGATTTCATTCCGTCAAAAAGAAGACCCGTGTAAGCATAGTCTGAATGGAGTAATTAGACTTTAATCTGTGAAACAATATCAATTATGGTCTGCTAAGTATGTGAGATAATGCAACAAATTTGGCTACTAGTTCTTAGGTCAGTCGAACTGGGAACAAGCTATACGACACCGAAGTTCGGGGACCTATGGGCTCATAGCAGGGTCGGGTCAATTATGTTCTAGGCCCACTAAAATTATCTTCTACGTACATGGAGTAATCAATAATTAAGTATGACTTTATGAGTGGAAATGAATAATATACATATATATCCGATAGTGCTGAAACATTTTTTCTAATTGTCTACAGATTATATGCTTTAATCACTCTTGTGATAGAGCCTTACCTTATTCATAGATGTATAAATCATATACTTCGAAACCCTTGGTGATAAATGAAACATTTCTCATGTTGTGTTTACATTGTGAGTATTGATTATCCATGGTGATGTTGTTGTTGTTATTGTTGGGCTTAACGCCATTTTACAGCACACGGTAGGCTGAATATGGCGGCCAGTATTAACGGTGGAGGAAGGAACCGGGAAATCACCGGAAAGAACCACCGACCCACGAGAAGCTACTGGCAAGCTTTCTCACATATCCATATTCGCCGAATCCAAGCTTCAAACCCACGCAGACAGAGGTGAAATGGCAGTGATCCGTAACCGACAGCGCTTTAGATCACTCTGCCACTCAGGGCCCCTCCATGGTGATCAATCCATACAACAATCATATTTGTTTATAAGTTCCGCGCATTGATTCGTGTTTAATGACTTATTTTATTACCTTCTCTGACTAGTTCCAGAGAGTAACGATATAATTTCCTTATATATGTTGTTTAACTCGGTGTGCATCATTCTGTTAAATCTCTTGTTTGATTGTATGGTGATAGATTCATTCATCATTGAAATTGTTCATTCAGTCATCATTAAATGGGCCGCATGTTTAGTTTCGACTTCGCAATAGGCCTACATTGACAGACATGATTCCTAAATTGAAATTGTATGGACCAAAATCTGCATGGGTCCGACTCCGAAATGGGCGAATATATCCAACACCGCTCTTTGCCTATGCTGATAGTAAGACGTTGACCAGTCCATGTCATAAATAGAATGGTCAAAGTCTTACATTGCATGACTAGCATGAGCAGTGTTCTTCAGTAAATGATGTATGTCAAACGGATTTATACTAAGACAGTTCCGAACATTCACTTCGTATTCGCTTCGTGGCCGAATATTTGGCCAAATAGCTATTCGGTATTTGGCCTAATAGTAGCTGTCGGACCGAATAATAATAGTGGTCACGTGTCTTTACATGCGGCTGCTACAGCGAGTGGATTGAAGTAACTTTCTAATTAATATAATATATGCTGTGGTTGCAGCCAGGCGTTTGCCTACTGCCTGGACAGTGTCAGCAGTCTCATTCTTTGTATACAGTGACCGAACGTTAAAGTTCATCGTTTGAGGCTTGAATAGGTCAATTGTTAAACTTATTATTACTTAATTATACATTAAATTCAGCTTACAGTTGGTTAGTTTAGTGGTGGATAAGCGAAGTCTAATTTGTAATTTTTCAAGATTTGCAACGACGAAACAAAGGCAATGTACCAGGTGTGCAACGCAGTCTTTCTCGTGGCAGTAGTTCAGCAAAGTCATTCACAACGACTCCACTTAATAACCATTTGTCGTCCAAATACCCGAACTAGTGCAAACAGGTTATAAACCAGAAATCAGTAACATCAGCCACGGCAAGTTCGACATTTAGCATTCAGCAGACGGGAAGGACTCAGCAAACACTAAACAACATCATTAACAAGACAAAAAGTGGTCTATCGACGACCTAGAGGCGCAAAAAGTACACCGGGACATCGAAAAAATGATTGCCCTTGACAGCCAGCTATACTCAGTTGTTCATGTTAGTGGTTTTAAAAAACTGAATGATGTATTTGAATCAAGAAAAGTGCTACCAAGCCGCAAATTCGTCAGTAAAAAAAAAATCATACGTGAGATTTACAATATAGTAAGGGGTCGTGTCCAGGCTGCCATCAGCGAAGCAAAATTATTTTGTGTCTAACTACAGTTACTTTGACAGCGCAGACAACCACATCTTTCATGCGCTTAATGAGACATTGGATAAATGACAAATTTGCATGCCAAGTTGTTCTTCATTGTCACAAGTTTGATGGACAGCACACTGGGACTCGACTAACTGATCCTCTGCTGGACATGATGAATCGCTGGAATATTGAAAAACAATGTTTCTACTTCGTCATACGTGATGGAGGCGCCATCATGGTGAAAGAGATACGTGATTCAGATATTCCCAGCGTCAGTTATTTTGACCACAAACTGCAGCTAGATCTGCATGACGCCATTTTGACACAGCCGTCTGTTGCTGACCTGATAACACTCACGAAAGAAAAGATTGTGGGACACTTTCGACATTCTTCAAGTCCTACCTTGAACATTCATGCCATTCAAGAACAACTCTGAGTGTCAAACCATCATTTGCATCAGAATGTATGGACCAGATGGAATTCGACGTACCAGATGCTGGATCGTTTGATAGATCAAAAAAGATCTAAGTCTGTGTATGTCCCTAAATGTAACAAGAGGTACAACAAGGCGCTATTCATGACAACAAGCCAGTGGGCTTTAGCAACGATAATTGTTTTAATTCTGCAACCGTTTGAAAAAACTGACACGTGAAATAAGCTGCAGCAATTTCCGGCTACCTTGTTGCATCTTCAGAAAGATGATTCTGATGAGGGCATCAAGAAGACAGACAGCTTACTGATAGCACCATTAACGAGGAGAATTTTGGGCTTATATAAAAATAGCATGTATGCGGTGGTAACTGGCTTGGATACACCCTTCAAGTTGCGTTTTCTTGACCACTGTGAAGCATGTAAAAGCCAAGACAAGCCCTATGACTTCAACATTACTATGTCATCCAATGTCATCTACAGATACAGTCAAACCGTCTGAAGTTTGTCCTGTAGCTGACGAACATCTGCCAAACATATCATAATAAGGACCACTTTTGGACCTCATGGGATTAGTTACAGCCTGCCTAGCCACAAAACAACATGTCTGTCACTGTAGAAACAGAAGTGAATTACTACCTGGCAGAGCCGTGTATTCCAAGAGACACTGACCATTAAATTGGTGGAAAATAAACATGTCAAGATTTCCCACTTTGTGTCACACTGCAAAGCGTTATGTTTCTGCACCACCTACCAGCGTACCAAGCGAACATCTCATTAGTACAGCTGGCGATACCTTCAGTGAAGCGAGAAGCTGCCATAATGCTGAAAACATGGAACGATTATTGTTTAAGAAAGCTATCGCAGCATTCATACGTTAACTGAACTATAAGTGACAATGTCTAAGTTGAGTTAAATTAGTTCCATTCCTAGTTTACACAGATTGGCAGAAAGAAGCAAAACTTACATCACCTATTCGGTACAGCCTTAATTTATATTAAATGTTGTACTCAGTTCCGTGTGATTATTTTCTATTCTATTTAACAACACAACTTCTCATGGTTCAGTTATTTCATATTTGAACTCACTCTCTACATTCGTAGGATTAATATTCCAGCAATTATATTACATCTATACATTAGAATATCCCCATTTTTCGTTATTTTCATGTCTGGCATCAAGACATTTCCATATCGGCCTACATACCTCTCCAGAACTGGAATGATTGGATTGGTCAGATTGGAATCAGTGCCCGCATACCAATGTAAAGGGCTGAAAAAGGGTTCATGGAAGGTGCATGTAGTAGTTTCGTTCATCCACGTCGTTTGGCCAAGAACGATGTCAGACAAATGGTAGAACACAGCGTTTAGTGTTCTGTACTGTTAAACTCTTGTGGCAGGTCCGTTCACGCTTCCGAAGATGGCTATATTCTTGTCGGGAAATAACCATATAAAGAGACAATTACGGTATCAAACTACCATCATGATATAATTTGGTATATCCTGAAAGATATTGTTGTCGATTTTAATGAATTACTTGAAAGAACAGTTGAGAGAGAAAGAGACATTAACAATAAAATATCAGCACAAAATTTACATTTAAAACCGTTCAACTTCCATTCTGAAATAGATGCCCAATAAATATGTTAAAAAAGACCCATTTGAAATAAAGATAATAAATATCAGTTTGAAACATGAACAATATGTTTCTTTGGCACTTGCATTGACCATCAGCATAGAATTGAATTGCAACAATCTAATACATTTCTTCGTGTGACTAAGCATACCTTATATTCACTTTTAATCACTGCATATTCTAAGTGATTATCCTTTATTTATTTGTATTTTAATACTTTTCCACTCATGCATTTATTTTCTTCTTCTTTGCCTAGTTAATATTCTAATTTGTTTAATTTATTCCTTGCCAATTTTTTCAGTACACGTTGTGTGGTTTATTTTATGTTCAAGCGTACTCATTCTATATAGATGTATAGGATATCTCGAATATGACATCTCAAATGGCGACTCCATTGTAAATACGAAATATCAAAACTGGAATGCAATATTGGAGAAAAATATTCTTACATCATTTGTTTTCCTGTATTGTTTCAAGAATAACGTATTTAACATTTACTCATAGTTTTAAGGTAAATATTTTTTCTTTACAATGTCAATCTAAGTATGCAATAATCCTTAGCAACGCCATTATTCTAACTTGGAATGTAGTCTACGTTATAATTATTATTTTGTATGATTAAATCTTACCTCTGTAAAATGAAGTAAGCCTCCCATATCAGTAATCCTAACTTCACATCGTCGACTGGGAACTTTGGTTTCTTTATCTGGTCATAACAAAATTGACGATCCAAGAAATTGTATTTCCTTTGCTGAGGAGGAACTTCAATCACTTCACCATATCAGCACCATTCGTCATAATGGCGCCTGCGGACTCCTCTGGGAGAATACTACGAGAGAAACACACACACACACACACACACACACACACACACACACATATATATATATATATATATATATATATATATATATATATATATATATATATATATATATATATATATGTATGTGTGTGTGTGTGTGTTTGTGTGTGTAAACCGTGTTATAAGGTATCTTTAACATCTCTTCAGGAATCATTTATCAGACCAAATTAAAAATTAAAGGAATTTGATATGTATGTATGTATGTATGTATGTATGTATGTATGTATATGTATGTATGTATGTATGTATGTATGTATGTATGTATGTATGTATGTATGTATGTATGTATGTATGTATGTATGTATGTATGTATGTATGTATGTATTTCGCGCGTTTACGTGTACAGGATGAGAATTGCATGTTTTGCAGGCTTGACTCGGATTTTCATCTCCTGGCTCAATTTTACTCTTAATATCCATCTTTTTGCAAAGGTTCATCTGTCCGTGTGCAGTAGGAACCTTTCTCATTTAGATCTAAGACCAAAATGTTTATAACCATGACACTAACCCCGATTCTGAAACCGGAAACGTTTGGCCTAAAACATCAGATGTTAAACGTTTTGTTTTAATCAATATTAGATATTTACCGCCAGCAGAAAATCTACATTGCTTGATATCATTGTAGAACTACATCATTCTCCTTTTCTGTCACATCACTCCCATAAATCCGTTTTAAAATATCCTGCAATATTATCTCCTGATTCTCCCAATCGGCATGGAATCTAGGATTTTCAAGTATAAATATATTTAACAGCTCTCACTACAGCATTTCTGTATCACGTGGCTAATTTTCTTTATCAGAGACAAATCAAACGTTTATGTGAAGTTTATGTATGTATCTGGCATTTATCCATAATGTCCGCCATGCGTTAATCTAAATAACGCTTAACTCAAAAGGAAATACGGTTCTATCAACATAAAAGCTCGAAAATATTTTATTACCATAAATCTCCGTGTTGAAGTATCTCAATTTAAAAGCAATTTCCTATTTCTTTTAGAAAAGAACGTTAACTGCTTAGTAGTCATATATGGGTAACATCATATGCTCTCCATCCATCTTGAATACAACGTTACCCAGTTCCGTGTGATTTTTTTTCTATTCTTTTTAACAACACTATTTCCCATGGTTCAGTTATTTCATATTTTATCTCGCTCACTACATGTGTAGGATGTAATATTCCAGCAATTATATTACATCTATACAGTAGAATTTCCCTATTCTTCCTTATTTCCATGCCTGACATCAAAACATTTCCATATCGGCCTACATACCTCTCCAGAACTGGAATGATTGTATTGGTCAGATTGTGATCAGTGCCTGCATACCAATGTAAAGGGCTGAAAAAGGGTTCATGGAAGGTGCATGTAGTAGTTTCGTTCATCCACGTCGTTTGACCAAGAACGATGTCAGACAAATGGTAGAACACATCGTTTAGTGCTCTGTACGGTTCAGCTCTTGTGGCAGGTCCGTTTATGCTTCTGAAAATTCCTATATTTTTATCGGGAAATAACCATATAAGAACGGCATAACACTACCAACATGATATAATTTGGCATATCCTGAACGATATTGTTGTCGATATCAATGAATTACTTGAAAGAACATTTGAGAGAGAGAGAGAGAGAGAGAGAGAGAGAGAGAGAGAGAGAGAGAGAGAGAGAGAGAGAGAGAGAGAGAGAGAGAGAGAGAGAGAGAGAGAGAGAGAGAGAGAGAGAGAGATTGTTTTTCTAATTGCATATGCAGACATTTTTGGATGTTTTCTATTCCATTGTCGGTGCTATTCTCCACAAAATGTTACGAATTCTAAAATCATTGAGGATTATATCTCAACCTGCATCTCGTGTCATCAAATTTTGTTTAGCAGTTCGTCAACGATGAAAGTTTAAATCTTAGACCTATGCTTGGCCTGATATGAAGCTATTGAAGTAAATAAAATGAACCGTTTTCATTGCTCACGTAAATAAAATATTTAAAATATTTCAAAATCTTTAAGACAAACTTTAATATTTCTTGGAGAGAAAAATGTTTATCTATACGTGGTACACTTACTGTGGAAATATGAGAGCCAATTTTAATTAATGTATTACTTTTCCTGGAAGGTCTTTGAGAGATTTTGAAGCTATTAGTCAGTCTGGCACTAAAAAATGCAAGCTCATTTCCAAATGAATATAGACTACAATCAAGTTTGCTTCAAAAATCTGATTCACTCAGAAAACGACATTAACAACGTTTGAATATTCAAAGCATTGATAGCGAAAAGTTCAAGGTAAAATTATTTGCATTTGTACTTATGGAAACTGTACATCTTATCAGCACACTGCTGACTATAACGGCATCTCCCATATGCTCTAGAAATCAACCTGAGCTTTTTCAAAGTACGCTAACGTTAGCACTCGTTATAATAGGGAGTGCCCACTGCCACCTTTTAAAAGTGCATTGAATGAATTATAAAATATATAATAATGTAAACTATCTTATTGTTTCGTTTTTTTATAACGCTATACCATTAATAAAGAAAGAGGAAAATCACCAATCGATTCGACATGTTTTTTATGTAGAAGAGCACACGGAAAGTATTGTCAAATTATGATACCCATAACCCATAAGAATCACGTCAATTACGTAATTATTTAAAGGAAAATTTAACGTTTTTTTAACAATACTTAATATCTGCAAACTCATGTTCAAAATTGCCATTGAGGAAGCCGTGAAAATTTTCTTTTCATTCGAAAACATATTTAATGAAAATGACAAAATTGTAGAGGGATGCCAATCTATTTGAAATGCACTCTTTTTATGATCTCTGTTGATAGCGTTCTTTGAATGTAGTATTTCAATTAGACAAGGTTGGGTTTACTAAGAAATTAACTACCTATTGTTTTTAATTTCCTCGATGATGTACAATAAGTTCATGTGAATAAAAACCTATTGGCACAAATGCATGTGACACATTAATCAATGACGTAAATTAATTGAGGTCAAGACTAAAATGGATTATCATATATAAACCTATTCAGAAAAGTAGAAAGGGCTGAGTTATGTTTAACACATTAAGAAATTGGGGACTAAGTCTAAAATGTAGAATCATCATTCAACTCATTTTTTTTTCGGTGGTAGATTATCGAATTCCTGGTTTCTTTAACTTCTATCTGGGAATGAATTTGTCCTTCCCTATGAAGCAGATTTTTTTGTAAACAGAGACAATAAGTTCCAAATAAATCATGTTCATTTAGGGATAGCTATATATAAGAGAACGACACGTTTGATGGGCAATTCTGCTAGAGTAATGACGTGCGTTTTTGTCATCACAATTTTGTGTCCCTCTGCGTTTCTGATAGTACCAACGATTGCTGTGAACGGTCCATCGGGTATTTATAAATATACAAGTTTCATCCACCTGCAGAACAACACACAGACTTGATTCACAGCTGCGGCAATCTATTTATAATTGCACTATTCGCCTAGGCGATTATTCAGACAAAACGGAGAGAGAGAGAGAGAGAGAGAGAGAGAGAGAGAGAGAGAGAGAGAGAGAGAGAGAGAGAGAGAGAGAGAGAGAGAGAGAGAGAAACGAAATTGAAGTACATCTATTGGAGACTCCATGCTTTTACATGCTTTTTCCTTGGAGCTTGAATGTTGCTCTGAATAAACAGTCTTTCCAACAAAGTTTCTTTCGTGACAAATGAATATGCATTGTTTTGCACCTTGATATCACGTGAGTCGTTTAACACCTATACGTCCGTTACGAACTCACAATTTGAGTATTTGCCTCAATCATCCACCTGCAAGTTTAATATCGTTTTACAAGCTTTCAAAGCATTTTATTAGATTCTAACACTTTGTTTCATTTATCTATGCATCAGGAAGATAAAGCATGTAGTCCTTAAATAAAATAGTTGGATAAAAAATAAAAGAAACAATGCAAAAATGAAACAAAACCCCATCCTTGTGAATGTTCCCTTACCTATTTTGCATTTGTGATAGCAAACCTTATGAGAATATTGCAGGTTTCATAGAAATCTTACTCTTACCTAAATTATTTTTTTTGTATAGTCGTGGGAAAATATTAAAGCTATTAGATAATCTGATGAACTGGCACTAAAATTTACAAACTAATTTCAAATTGAATATAAAATATAATTATCCTTGTTCCAAGAAGTCTAATTGGCATGAGAAATCTATATTGATAACATCTGGATGCTACAAAGACTGGCATCTGATAAAGATGGCGTTGTACAGATATACCGCACTTCTAACCGAAACAGGTGTAAGATCAAGATATTTGCATTTGAAAACCTGCTCAAATGAAAGAATGTTGGTATATTCCTATGCTGCCTTCATGTACTTATCAGAAATTATGTGATTATTGTACTGATGGGAATTGTCTATGATGTGATCGAAAACTTATTCTGAACTAGCTCAAAGTACGCAACATTTTAGCAGTTATAATAATAGGAAAAACAAATATCACCCGAATGCAAAAGGCAACTTTCTTAAAGTGAAATGAATGAATTACAAAATACATAAACATTAAATGTTATTTGTAGCACTGTTGGACAATTTACTTTCTATATAAATAAAGAGAAATTCACCAATCGACACTAGATGTTCCTTTCAATTATTCAAACATGACATTCGTAGCGAGCGAGCAAGCGAGCGAGAGAGAGAGAGAGAGAGAGAGAGAGAGAGAGAGAGAGAGAGAGAGAGAGAGAGAGAGAGAGAGAGAGAGAGAGAGAGAGAGAGAGAGAGAGAGATCGGTGGAGCGGGAAGTAAAAAGAAGGGTGATTGAGATGGAAAGCAATGTTTTGTGTTTTAAACCCTTTGATGTCGCTTCAGTAAATTGTGTTTGCATTTCATGTTATGCTAATATTTATGAATTCTACCCCGGTACCATTGACCAAAAAATGTTGTTAGTTTTTAAATGATTGGTGCTTATTTCTCACCCTTCATCTTGTGTCATCAAATTTTGACAAGTAAGACGTGGAACAATATTAAAGACGAGAATCAACATCAAACTCATCCTTTTGGTGGCAGATTATCCAATTCCTGGTGTCTTTAACTTCTATATGGGAATGAATTTGTACTTTCCTTTGAAGCAGATTTATTTGTACACAGTGCCAATTAATTCTGATTAAATCTGGCGCATTTGGGGATAGCGGTGACGAAGAGAACGACCAGGTTTAATGGGCAATTCTGTTAGATTTATGTAGAAAAGCTCTGGTATAACTTTTGACTACACCAAATGACGTGCGTTCTCGTCATCGAAATTGAATATGTGTCCCTCAGCTCTACTGTGAGTACTAAGTAAAGCTATGAACGGTTCATCGCACATATATAAATAGAGACAACACATTGCACGTGCACAGCGAGACACTACTCTGATCAATAACTGCGGCTATCCATTAATCGTTTCATTATTCGCTCGTGAAATTATTCAAACATGCCTTTCACACAGAGAGAGAGAGAGAGAGAGAGAGAGAGAGAGAGAGAGAGAGAGAGAGAGAGAGAGAGAGAGAGAGAGAGAGAGAGAGAGATTGATTGGTGAGGAAGGTAAAATAGGGAGATTGAGATGGAAAGTAATACGTTGTGATTTGAAACCTTATTGCTGTCGCTTCAGTAAATTGTATTTGGATTTCAGGTAATGCTAATATATATTAATATTCTCGATTCCTATCTTACCATTGATAAAAATGTTGTCAGTTCTAAAATGATTGGTGATTTTTTTTCTCATCCTTCATCTTCTGTCATCAAATTTTGTCAAATAGTTCGTCGATGATGAAATGTGAAATATACCTACCACTGGCCTGATTTGGGGCCAAATAATAGATTCCTTTAAAATCTATTGAAACTTTCTCCTTGTAATAGTTGACATGGATAAAAAATGTAAAATATTTCAATATCTTAAGTACAAACATTATATTCTTTGCAGATAAAAATGTTTGTGTGTTCATAGTTGACTGATACTCAAAATATGAGAGCCACTATCTTTACCATATTTTGAATATTTATAAATACCTGTCCCCTCCTACTCCTCCTGGACTATATTATCTTGATGGAAAACAAAATAAAATATTTGCAGAATTTATTTTTAAATAACTCTTTCTCTTCCTCGCATTGTTTAACTTATAGTCGATGATACTGTCATTTTCATCACCAACAGCTGATACAAATGTGTAATTTTTATTGCAAATCTCTTCAGACGTAAACAAGTTTTAATGGTTGATATATTTAAATACCCCATTGCATGTCACACATATTCAGCAAGAAATCAGAGCGAAACGTATTTGGAGATAGCAAGCATATCAAATAGGTCTACAAGATTATACTACAAATAAAAGATAATAGATATAGGAAAGAGAGGTGTAATTCCTGAAACAAGAAATGTTCGTCGATGTATTAGTCGTCCTCTATAGCTTCATTTAAAAGTATTGCATATACTTACGGTGTGAAATGTTCCGCATTCTCGAGGTTGGCAGTTATCTTAACATTGTTGCATAGACACACACACACACAGATATATATATATATATATATATATATATATATATATATATATATATATATATATATATATATATATATATATATATATATAGACAAAATGTAAGTACAGGTTTTGGAGAAGTCATGCAATTACAGACTTTCACCTTGGGAGTTTCATGGTTGCTCAGCATATACAGTGTTTACAACAACGTTTCTTTCGTGCCAATTGAATATAGAAGTTTCTGTACCTTGATGTCATGTGAGTCGTTTGCTTCTAACACCTATATATCTGTTTCGAATTCACAGTTTGAGTATTAGTCTCAATCATCAACCTACAAGTTTAATAACGTTTCACAAGCTTTCAATGCCTTTCTTTAGATTCTCACACATTGTTTCATGGATCTATGCATCACGAGGATACAATAATATATGTTGTCTTTAGCTAAACTAGTTGGAGAAGAATACAAAAGAAACAATAAAAAGATGAAAGAAACCCCAACCCTTGTGCATGTCACATTACCTTTTCTTGCATTTCTGACAGGAAATCTTATGAGGATCTAGCAGATTTCATAAGGGACCTTACTGCTATCTAACTTAACTGACTACTTTTAATGGAATGTCGTGGAGCAATATTAAAACTATTAGACACTGATGATCTGGCACTAAAATATACAAACTAGTTTCAAACTGAATAGGACATATGATCATGTTTGTTTCCAGAAAACTGATTGACATGAGAAATCGATATTGATAACATCTGGATGCTACAAAGACTGGCATCTGATAAAGATGGCGTTGTACAGATATACCGCACTTCTAACCGAAACAGGTGTAAGATCAAGATATTTGCATTTGAAAACCGCTCAAATGAAAGAATATTGGTATATTCCTATGCTGCCTTCATGTACTTATCAGAAATTATGTGCATATTGTACTGATGGGAATTGTCTATGATGTGCTCGAAAAATTATTCTGAACTAGCTCAAAGTACGCAAAATTTTGGCAGTTATAATAATAGGAAAAACACATCTCACCCAGTGCTCAATGGTAATTTCTGAGAGAGAAATGAATGAATTGCAAAATATGTAAAAATTATATATGTCATCCGTTCAGACTTTGTGCAGTGTATTTTTTTGTGTGTTCTTTCAATAGTTTCTTATCTAAAGTTATGTCAAATTTTATAACCTTTAGTCCATAACATAATGGTCAATTTCTTAAGAAAGCAAAGGGTCATTAAAGCCAATCTTAAAAAGTCTAATATCTATAAAATTATTTTCAAATATCCATGAGAAACATTTAGAAAGCTCTGGCAAATTCCTTTCCTTTCCAAATTATACTCTATGAAAATTACGAAACTGCAGAGTGTTACCAACGTGTAGCAAGTGCACGCTTTTCATGATCTCTTTTAAGAGCGTTCTTTGAATATTCTATTTCAATTGGTCTAGGTTTGGTGTATTAAGTAGATAATGGTAATGACTGTCGTTTGAATTATCACCTATGAAGGCAATGCATATATTCTCGGACCGGAGCTTATAGCTTCGTTTGACTACATATCGTTCTTAATATCCTCGATCATGTACGAGAAGTTCCACATGTGAACATAAACCTATTGGCAAAATTGCAAAAGGCCGAGTGACGTATGACACATTAATCGATGACGTCAATTAATTGGGGTTAAGACTAAAATGTAGAATCAACATCCAACTCATCCTTTTGGTGGCGGATTATCCAATTCCTGGAGACTTTAACTTCTATCTGGGAATGAATTTGTCCTTTCCTTTGAAGCAGATTTATTTGTACACTGTGCCAATTAATTCCGATTAAATCTCGCGCGTTTACGGATTGCGGTAACGAAGAGAACGACCAGGCTTGACGGGGAATTCTGTTAGATGAATGTAGAAAAGATCTGGTGTAACTTTTGACTAAACCAAATGACGTGCGTTTTCGTCATCGAAATTGAATACGTGTCCCTAAGCTCAACTGTAACTACTAAGTAAAGCTATGAACGGTGCATCGCACATATATAAATAGAGACAACACATTGCACGTGCACAGCGAGACACTACTCTGATCAATAACTGCGGCTATCCATTAATCGTTTCATTATTCGCTCGTGAAATTATTCAAACATGCCTTTCACACACAGAGAGAGAGAGAGAGAGAGAGAGAGAGAGAGAGAGAGAGAGAGAGAGAGAGAGAGAGAGAGAGAGAGAGAGAGATTGATTGGTGAGGAAGGTAAAATAGGGAGATTGAGATGGAAAGTAATACGTTGTGATTTGAAACCTTATTGCTGTCGCTTCAGTAAATTGTATTTGGATTTCAGGTAATGCTAATATATATTAATATTCTCGATTCCTATCTTACCATTGATAAAAATGTTGTCAGTTCTAAAATGATTGGTGATTTTTTTTCTCATCCTTCATCTTCTGTCATCAAATTTTGTCAAATAGTTCGTCGATGATGAAATGTGAAATATACCTACCACTGGCCTGATTTGGGGCCAAATAATAGATTCCTTTAAAATCTATTGAAACTTTCTCCTTGTAATAGTTGACATGGATAAAAAATGTAAAATATTTCAATATCTTAAGTACAAACATTATATTCTTTGCAGATAAAAATGTTTGTGTGTTCATAGTTGACTGATACTCAAAATATGAGAGCCACTATCTTTACCATATTTTGAATATTTATAAATACCTGTCCCCTCCTACTCCTCCTGGACTATATTATCTTGATGGAAAACAAAATAAAATATTTGCAGAATTTATTTTTAAATAACTCTTTCTCTTCCTCGCATTGTTTAACTTATAGTCGATGATACTGTCATTTTCATCACCAACAGCTGATACAAATGTGTAATTTTTATTGCAAATCTCTTCAGACGTAAACAAGTTTTAATGGTTGATATATTTAAATACCCCATTGCATGTCACACATATTCAGCAAGAAATCAGAGCGAAACGTATTTGGAGATAGCAAGCATATCAAATAGGTCTACAAGATTATACTACAAATAAAAGATAATAGATATAGGAAAGAGAGGTGTAATTCCTGAAACAAGAAATGTTCGTCGATGTATTAGTCGTCCTCTATAGCTTCATTTAAAAGTATTGCATATACTTACGGTGTGAAATGTTCCGCATTCTCGAGGTTGGCAGTTATCTTAACATTGTTGCATAGACACACACACACAGATATATATATATATATATATATATATATATATATATATATATATATATATATATATATATATATATATATATATATATATATATATAGACAAAATGTAAGTACAGGTTTTGGAGAAGTCATGCAATTACAGACTTTCACCTTGGGAGTTTCATGGTTGCTCAGCATATACAGTGTTTACAACAACGTTTCTTTCGTGCCAATTGAATATAGAAGTTTCTGTACCTTGATGTCATGTGAGTCGTTTGCTTCTAACACCTATATATCTGTTTCGAATTCACAGTTTGAGTATTAGTCTCAATCATCAACCTACAAGTTTAATAACGTTTCACAAGCTTTCAATGCCTTTCTTTAGATTCTCACACATTGTTTCATGGATCTATGCATCACGAGGATACAATAATATATGTTGTCTTTAGCTAAACTAGTTGGAGAAGAATACAAAAGAAACAATAAAAAGATGAAAGAAACCCCAACCCTTGTGCATGTCACATTACCTTTTCTTGCATTTCTGACAGGAAATCTTATGAGGATCTAGCAGATTTCATAAGGGACCTTACTGCTATCTAACTTAACTGACTACTTTTAATGGAATGTCGTGGAGCAATATTAAAACTATTAGACACTGATGATCTGGCACTAAAATATACAAACTAGTTTCAAACTGAATAGGACATATGATCATGTTTGTTTCCAGAAAACTGATTGACATGAGAAATCGATATTGATAACATCTGGATGCTACAAAGACTGGCATCTGATAAAGATGGCGTTGTACAGATATACCGCACTTCTAACCGAAACAGGTGTAAGATCAAGATATTTGCATTTGAAAACCGCTCAAATGAAAGAATATTGGTATATTCCTATGCTGCCTTCATGTACTTATCAGAAATTATGTGCATATTGTACTGATGGGAATTGTCTATGATGTGCTCGAAAAATTATTCTGAACTAGCTCAAAGTACGCAAAATTTTGGCAGTTATAATAATAGGAAAAACACATCTCACCCAGTGCTCAATGGTAATTTCTGAGAGAGAAATGAATGAATTGCAAAATATGTAAAAATTATATATGTCATCCGTTCAGACTTTGTGCAGTGTATTTTTTTGTGTGTTCTTTCAATAGTTTCTTATCTAAAGTTATGTCAAATTTTATAACCTTTAGTCCATAACATAATGGTCAATTTCTTAAGAAAGCAAAGGGTCATTAAAGCCAATCTTAAAAAGTCTAATATCTATAAAATTATTTTCAAATATCCATGAGAAACATTTAGAAAGCTCTGGCAAATTCCTTTCCTTTCCAAATTATACTCTATGAAAATTACGAAACTGCAGAGTGTTACCAACGTGTAGCAAGTGCACGCTTTTCATGATCTCTTTTAAGAGCGTTCTTTGAATATTCTATTTCAATTGGTCTAGGTTTGGTGTATTAAGTAGATAATGGTAATGACTGTCGTTTGAATTATCACCTATGAAGGCAATGCATATATTCTCGGACCGGAGCTTATAGCTTCGTTTGACTACATATCGTTCTTAATATCCTCGATCATGTACGAGAAGTTCCACATGTGAACATAAACCTATTGGCAAAATTGCAAAAGGCCGAGTGACGTATGACACATTAATCGATGACGTCAATTAATTGGGGTTAAGACTAAAATGTAGAATCAACATCCAACTCATCCTTTTGGTGGCGGATTATCCAATTCCTGGAGACTTTAACTTCTATCTGGGAATGAATTTGTCCTTTCCTTTGAAGCAGATTTATTTGTACACTGTGCCAATTAATTCCGATTAAATCTCGCGCGTTTACGGATTGCGGTAACGAAGAGAACGACCAGGCTTGACGGGGAATTCTGTTAGATGAATGTAGAAAAGCTCTGGTGTAACTTTTGACTAAACCAAATGACGTGCGTTTTCGTCATCGAAATTGAATACGTGTCCCTAAGCTCAACTGTAACTACTAAGTAAAGCTATGAACGGTGCATCGCACATATATAAATAGAGACAACACATTGCACGTGCACAGCGAGACACTACTCTGATCAATAACTGCGGCTATCCATTAATCGTTTCATTATTCGCTCGTGAAATTATTCAAACATGCCTTTCACACACACAGAGAGAGAGAGAGAGAGAGAGAGAGAGAGAGAGAGAGAGAGAGAGAGAGAGAGAGAGAGAGAGAGAGAGAGAGATTGATTGGTGAGGAAGGTAAAATAGGGAGATTGAGATGGAAAGTAATACGTTGTGATTTGAAACCTTATTGCTGTCGCTTCAGTAAATTGTATTTGGATTTCAGGTAATGCTAATATATATTAATATTCTCGATTCCTATCTTACCATTGATAAAAATGTTGTCAGTTCTAAAATGATTGGTGATTTTTTTTTCTCATCCTTCATCTTCTGTCATCAAATTTTGTCAAATAGTTCGTCGATGATGAAATGTGAAATATACCTACCACTGGCCTGATTTGGGGCCAAATAATAGATTCCTTTAAAATCTATTGAAACTTTCTCCTTGTAATAGTTGACATGGATAAAAAATGTAAAATATTTCAATATCTTAAGTACAAACATTATATTCTTTGCAGATAAAAATGTTTGTGTGTTCATAGTTGACTGATACTCAAAATATGAGAGCCACTATCTTTACCATATTTTGAATATTTATAAATACCTGTCCCCTCCTACTCCTCCTGGACTATATTATCTTGATGGAAAACAAAATAAAATATTTGCAGAATTTATTTTTAAATAACTCTTTCTCTTCCTCGCATTGTTTAACTTATAGTCGATGATACTGTCATTTTCATCACCAACAGCTGATACAAATGTGTAATTTTTATTGCAAATCTCTTCAGACGTAAACAAGTTTTAATGGTTGATATATTTAAATACCCCATTGCATGTCACACATATTCAGCAAGAAATCAGAGCGAAACGTATTTGGAGATAGCAAGCATATCAAATAGGTCTACAAGATTATACTACAAATAAAAGATAATAGATATAGGAAAGAGAGGTGTAATTCCTGAAACAAGAAATGTTCGTCGATGTATTAGTCGTCCTCTATAGCTTCATTTAAAAGTATTGCATATACTTACGGTGTGAAATGTTCCGCATTCTCGAGGTTGGCAGTTATCTTAACATTGTTGCATAGACACACACACAGATATATATATATATATATATATATATATATATATATATATATATATATATATATATATATATATATATATATATATATATATATATATATATATATATATAGACAAAATGTAAGTACAGGTTTTGGAGAAGTCATGCAATTACAGACTTTCACCTTGGGAGTTTCATGGTTGCTCAGCATATACAGTGTTTACAACAACGTTTCTTTCGTGCCAATTGAATATAGAAGTTTCTGTACCTTGATGTCATGTGAGTCGTTTGCTTCTAACACCTATATATCTGTTTCGAATTCACAGTTTGAGTATTAGTCTCAATCATCAACCTACAAGTTTAATAACGTTTCACAAGCTTTCAATGCCTTTCTTTAGATTCTCACACATTGTTTCATGGATCTATGCATCACGAGGATACAATAATATATGTTGTCTTTAGCTAAACTAGTTGGAGAAGAATACAAAAGAAACAATAAAAAGATGAAAGAAACCCCAACCCTTGTGCATGTCACATTACCTTTTCTTGCATTTCTGACAGGAAATCTTATGAGGATCTAGCAGATTTCATAAGGGACCTTACTGCTATCTAACTTAACTGACTACTTTTAATGGAATGTCGTGGAGCAATATTAAAACTATTAGACACTGATGATCTGGCACTAAAATATACAAACTAGTTTCAAACTGAATAGGACATATGATCATGTTTGTTTCCAGAAAACTGATTGACATGAGAAATCGATATTGATAACATCTGGATGCTACAAAGACTGGCATCTGATAAAGATGGCGTTGTACAGATATACCGCACTTCTAACCGAAACAGGTGTAAGATCAAGATATTTGCATTTGAAAACCGCTCAAATGAAAGAATATTGGTATATTCCTATGCTGCCTTCATGTACTTATCAGAAATTATGTGCATATTGTACTGATGGGAATTGTCTATGATGTGCTCGAAAAATTATTCTGAACTAGCTCAAAGTACGCAAAATTTTGGCAGTTATAATAATAGGAAAAACACATCTCACCCAGTGCTCAATGGTAATTTCTGAGAGAGAAATGAATGAATTGCAAAATATGTAAAAATTATATATGTCATCCGTTCAGACTTTGTGCAGTGTATTTTTTGTGTGTTCTTTCAATAGTTTCTTATCTAAAGTTATGTCAAATTTTATAACCTTTAGTCCATAACATAATGGTCAATTTCTTAAGAAAGCAAAGGGTCATTAAAGCCAATCTTAAAAAGTCTAATATCTATAAAATTATTTTCAAATATCCATGAGAAACATTTAGAAAGCTCTGGCAAATTCCTTTCCTTTCCAAATTATACTCTATGAAAATTACGAAACTGCAGAGTGTTACCAACGTGTAGCAAGTGCACGCTTTTCATGATCTCTTTTAAGAGCGTTCTTTGAATATTCTATTTCAATTGGTCTAGGTTTGGTGTATTAAGTAGATAATGGTAATGACTGTCGTTTGAATTATCACCTATGAAGGCAATGCATATATTCTCGGACCGGAGCTTATAGCTTCGTTTGACTACATATCGTTCTTAATATCCTCGATCATGTACGAGAAGTTCCACATGTGAACATAAACCTATTGGCAAAATTGCAAAAGGCCGAGTGACGTATGACACATTAATCGATGACGTCAATTAATTGGGGTTAAGACTAAAATGTAGAATCAACATCCAACTCATCCTTTTGGTGGCGGATTATCCAATTCCTGGAGACTTTAACTTCTATCTGGGAATGAATTTGTCCTTTCCTTTGAAGCAGATTTATTTGTACACTGTGCCAATTAATTCCGATTAAATCTCGCGCGTTTACGGATTGCGGTAACGAAGAGAACGACCAGGCTTGACGGGGAATTCTGTTAGATGAATGTAGAAAAGCTCTGGTGTAACTTTTGACTAAACCAAATGACGTGCGTTTTCGTCATCGAAATTGAATACGTGTCCCTAAGCTCAACTGTAACTACTAAGTAAAGCTATGAACGGTGCATCGCACATATATAAATAGAGACAACACATTGCACGTGCACAGCGAGACACTACTCTGATCAATAACTGCGGCTATCCATTAATCGTTTCATTATTCGCTCGTGAAATTATTCAAACATGCCTTTCACACAGAGAGAGAGAGAGAGAGAGAGAGAGAGAGAGAGAGAGAGAGAGAGAGAGAGAGAGAGAGAGAGAGAGAGAGAGAGATTGATTGGTGAGGAAGGTAAAATAGGGAGATTGAGATGGAAAGTAATACGTTGTGATTTGAAACCTTATTGCTGTCGCTTCAGTAAATTGTATTTGGATTTCAGGTAATGCTAATATATATTAATATTCTCGATTCCTATCTTACCATTGATAAAAATGTTGTCAGTTCTAAAATGATTGGTGATTTTTTTTCTCATCCTTCATCTTCTGTCATCAAATTTTGTCAAATAGTTCGTCGATGATGAAATGTGAAATATACCTACCACTGGCCTGATTTGGGGCCAAATAATAGATTCCTTTAAAATCTATTGAAACTTTCTCCTTGTAATAGTTGACATGGATAAAAAATGTAAAATATTTCAATATCTTAAGTACAAACATTATATTCTTTGCAGATAAAAATGTTTGTGTGTTCATAGTTGACTGATACTCAAAATATGAGAGCCACTATCTTTACCATATTTTGAATATTTATAAATACCTGTCCCCTCCTACTCCTCCTGGACTATATTATCTTGATGGAAAACAAAATAAAATATTTGCAGAATTTATTTTTAAGTAACTCTTTCTCTTCCTCGCATTGTTTAACTTATAGTCGATGATACTGTCATTTTCATCACCAACAGCTGATACAAATGTGTAATTTTTATTGCAAATCTCTTCAGACGTAAACAAGTTTTAATGGTTGATATATTTAAATACCCCATTGCATGTCACACATATTCAGCAAGAAATCAGAGCGAAACGTATTTGGAGATAGCAAGCATATCAAATAGGTCTACAAGATTATACTACAAATAAAAGATAATAGATATAGGAAAGAGAGGTGTAATTCCTGAAACAAGAAATGTTCGTCGATGTATTAGTCGTCCTCTATAGCTTCATTTAAAAGTATTGCATATACTTACGGTGTGAAATGTTCCGCATTCTCGAGGTTGGCAGTTATCTTAACATTGTTGCATAGACACACACACACACACACAGATATATATATATATATATATATATATATATATATATATATATATATATATATATATATATATATATATATATATATATATATATATATATATATAGACAAAATGTAAGTACAGGTTTTGGAGAAGTCATGCAATTACAGACTTTCACCTTGAGAGCTTCATGGTTGCTCAGCATATACAGTGTTTACAACAACGTTTCTTTCGTGCCAATTGAATATAGAAGTTTCTGTACCTTGATGTCATGTGAGTCGTTTGCTTCTAACACCTATATATCTGTTTCGAATTCACAGTTTGAGTATTAGTCTCAATCATCAACCTACAAGTTTAATAACGTTTCACAAGCTTTCAATGCCTTTCTTTAGATTCTCACACATTGTTTCATGGATCTATGCATCACGAGGATACAATAATATATGTTGTCTTTAGCTAAACTAGTTGGAGAAGAATACAAAAGAAACAATAAAAAGATGAAAGAAACCCCAACCCTTGTGCATGTCACATTACCTTTTCTTGCATTTCTGACAGGAAATCTTATGAGGATCTAGCAGATTTCATAAGGGACCTTACTGCTATCTAACTTAACTGACTACTTTTAATGGAATGTCGTGGAGCAATATTAAAACTATTAGACACTGATGATCTGGCACTAAAATATACAAACTAGTTTCAAACTGAATAGGACATATGATCATGTTTGTTTCCAGAAAACTGATTGACATGAGAAATCGATATTGATAACATCTGGATGCTACAAAGACTGGCATCTGATAAAGATGGCGTTGTACAGATATACCGCACTTCTAACCGAAACAGGTGTAAGATCAAGATATTTGCATTTGAAAACCTGCTCAAATGAAAGAATGTTGGTATATTCCTATGCTGCCTTCATGTACTTATCAGAAATTATGTGCATATTGTACTGATGGGAATTGTCTATGATGTGCTCGAAAAATTATTCTGAACTAGCTCAAAGTACGCAAAATTTTGGCAGTTATAATAATAGGAAAAACACATCTCACCCAGTGCTCAATGGTAATTTCTGAGAGAGAAATGAATGAATTGCAAAATATGTAAAAATTATATATGTCATCCGTTCAGACTTTGTGCAGTGTATCTTTTTGTGTGTTCTTTCAATAGTTTCTTATCTAAAGTTATGTCAAATTTTATAACCTTTAGTCCATAACATAATGGTCAATTTCTTAAGAAAGCAAAGGGTCATTAAAGCCAATCTTAAAAAGTCTAATATCTATAAAATTATTTTCAAATATCCATGAGAAACATTTAGAAAGCTCTGGCAAATTCCTTTCCTTTCCAAATTATACTCTATGAAAATTACGAAACTGCAGAGTGTTACCAACGTGTAGCAAGTGCACGCTTTTCATGATCTCTTTTAAGAGCGTTCTTTGAATATTCTATTTCAATTGGTCTAGGTTTGGTGTATTAAGTAGATAATGGTAATGACTGTCGTTTGAATTATCACCTATGAAGGCAATGCATATATTCTCGGACCGGAGCTTATAGCTTCGTTTGACTACATATCGTTCTTAATATCCTCGATCATGTACGAGAAGTTCCACATGTGAACATAAACCTATTGGCAAAATTGCAAAAGGCCGAGTGACGTATGACACATTAATCGATGACGTCAATTAATTGGGGTTAAGACTAAAATGTAGAATCAACATCCAACTCATCCTTTTGGTGGCGGATTATCCAATTCCTGGAGACTTTAACTTCTATCTGGGAATGAATTTGTCCTTTCCTTTGAAGCAGATTTATTTGTACATAGTGCCAATTAATTCCGATTAAATCTCGCGCGTTTACGGATTGCGGTAACGAAGAGAACGACCAGGCTTGACGGGGAATTCTGTTAGATGAATGTAGAAAAGCTCTGGTGTAACTTTTGACTAAACCAAATGACGTGCGTTTTCGTCATCGAAATTGAATACGTGTCCCTAAGCTCAACTATAACTACTAAGTAAAGCTATGAACGGTGCATCGCACATATATAAATAGAGACAACACATTGCACGTGCACAGCGAGACACTACTCTGATCAATAACTGCGGCTATCCCTTAATCGTTTCATTATTCGCTCGTGAAATTATTCAAACATGCCTTTCACACACAGAGAGAGAGAGAGAGAGAGAGAGAGAGAGAGAGAGATTGATTGGTGAGGAAGGTAAAATAGGGAGATTGAGATGGAAAGTAATACGTTGTGATTTGAAACCTTATTGCTGTCGCTTCAGTAAATTGTATTTGGATTTCAGCTAATGCTAATATATATTAATATTCTCGATTCCTATCTTACCATTGATAAAAAATGTTGTCAGTTCTAAAATGATTGGTGATTTTTTTTCTCATCCTTCATCTTCTGTCATCAAATTTTGTCAAATAGTTCGTCGATGATGAAATGTGAAATATACCTACCACTGGCCTGATTTGGGGCCAAATAATAGATTCCTTTAAAATCTATTGAAACTTTCTCCTTGTAATAGTTGACATGGATAAAAAATGTAAAATATTTCAATATCTTAAGTACAAACATTATATTCTTTGCAGATAAAAATGTTTGTGTGTTCATAGTTGACTGATACTCAAAATATGAGAGCCACTATCTTTACCATATTTTGAATATTTATAAATACCTGTCCCCTCCTACTCCTCCTGGACTATATTATCTTGATGGAAAACAAAAAAAAATATTTGCAGAATTTATTTTTAAGTAACTCTTTCTCTTCCTCGCATTGTTTAACTTATAGTCGATGATACTGTCATTTTCATCACCAACAGCTGATACAAATGTGTAATTTTTATTGCAAATCTCTTCAGACGTAAACAAGTTTTAATGGTTGATATATTTAAATACCCCATTGCATGTCACACATATTCAGCAAGAAATCAGAGCGAAACGTATTTGGAGATAGCAAGCATATCAAATAGGTCTACAAGATTATACTACAAATAAAAGATAATAGATATAGGAAAGAGAGGTGTAATTCCTGAAACAAGAAATGTTCGTCGATGTATTAGTCGTCCTCTATAGCTTCATTTAAAAGTATTGCATATACTTACGGTGTGAAATGTTCCGCATTCTCGAGGTTGGCAGTTATCTTAACATTGTTGCATAGACACACACACACAGATATATATATATATATATATATATATATATATATATATATATATATATATATATATATATATATATATATATATATATAGGCATAGACAAAATGTAAGTACAGGCCTTGGAGAAGTCATGCGAGAGAGAGAGAGAGAGAGAGAGAGAGAGAGAGAGAGAGAGAGAGAGAGAGAGAGAGAGAGAGAGGATGAGGAAGGTAAAACAGAGATTGAGATGGAAAGTAATACGTTGTTATTTGAAAGCTTATTGCTTTCGCTTCACTAATTTTTATTTGGATTACAACTAATGTTAATATATATATGCTAATATATATATATATATATATATATATATATATATATATATATATATATATATATATATATATATATATATATTATTGGTCTAGATTCCTATCTTACCATTGATCACAAATTGTTGTCACTTAAATGATTGGTGATTATTTCAAACCTAGCATCTTGCGTCATAAAATTTTGTTACGTAGTTCATCGAGGATAAAATGTGAAATATACCTTCCACTGGCCTGGTTTGGAGCAATTAATAGATGCCTTGAAAATCTATTGTAACTTTCTACTTGTAATAGTTGACATGGATGAAAAAAATGTAGAATATTTCAGTATCTTAAGAATAAGCATTTTTATTTTTTGTAGATAAAAATGTTTGTGTGTACATAGTTGACTGATACTCAGACTATGAGAACCACCATCATTACTATATTTAAAATATTTATAAATACCTGTCCGCTCCTTCTTCTGCGCTATATTATCATGATGGAAAACAAAACATTACTTGCAAAATTCATTTTTAAATAACTCTTTCCTTTCCTATCTGTGGTAAATTGGCTTCGTTCAAAACACACTAACCTCTTCTACTACAAATCGTTGCTAGGGAATGACCTCCCGCGATATAATTTACCCAGTGTGGATAGATAGAAAGACGAATGCAGATCTCTGAACAAGTATATTAAAGAAATAAACACAACGAGCACTTTTTCATTAACAAATATAAAATGTAATCAATTTAACAATAGAAATTAAAATTAAAAGATATCAATTATTTGGTTACAAAAGAAGGAAAAAAGTACTAACATGTACTCAAATAAGATAACAATACAAATTTTCTTTAATATTACAATTACTTGTTAGCAAGAGGATTAATTCAATTTGTCATTGCCTACGAGATGTGCCTTTTGAGTGCAACGATGAGTTACTTCATCACCTATCTTATACGGACATCGAATCTTCCGTTCGTCCCTACTCTGCCAACCTTTGTCTAGTCGTCTGGAACTGGACTCTTGCCAGTCTAACCTTGATTTGACGATTGTCCCTAGACCTAGACTTCGGCTCAGAATTTGTTCTGGTACTTGAAATTGGTACGGGAATTTTCAGGGAATCTCAGGAGAGTTCCGGAATGTTGTTTCCTTTAATACATAAAATGTCAAAATAGACAATAAGTCACATTGCTAAGTATATCTATATATTTACATTAATTCTGCTCATAAACACGTTCACTAATTCCTATGTTTACATAGATGGTCATTGCATGTCCTTACCTTGTTTCGGGTCACGCTAGTGCTGATCATTGAATTCCACTCCACGGCTGACACGTATGTGCCCGTATTTAACACCCCTTGACTTCTTTACATTAAAATATCTAGTAGTGTTAAATTATATATGGTTTAGCCCCTCAAATCTAACTGTTCTAAAACAGTTTACGAAATCAATTAAATATTACAAACTAGTATATGAATATACACTCAATAAATGTCATACTAAACAGTGATTTAATTCATAAAACTACGAATCATTACCCACCAAGGTTTAATTCTTGAAAATTCCTAGGCACTCCTATGTATCGAATATTCAATTATCTGCAACCTTGTCTTTTCTCCAGATAAATTGATAATTCGAAAATCAAATTAATGTCATGTTATTCGTTTGCTTCTCACACCTATATATCTGTTTTGAACTCACAGTTTGAGTATTAGCCTCAATCATGAACATATAAGTTTACTATCGTTTCAAAAACTTTCAAATCATTTCTTTAGAATTTCACATATTGTTCAATGGATCTATGCATCACGAGGATACAATAATACTAAAAACAAAAACTTGCTACTTTTGCTGGAACGTCGTGGAGCGATATTAAAACTATTATACACTGATGTGCTCGAAAAATCATTCTGAACTAGCTCAAATTACGCTGAATTTTATCATTTATAATAATAGAAATAAAACCTAATCTCACCTTGTGATCAATGGTACTTTTTGAGTGCGAAATAAATGTATTGCAAAATATGTATAAATTATATATGTTATCCGTTCGGATTTTTGTGCAGTTTACTTTTGATGTTAGCTTATTTCTATGCTTCCTTCATGTACTTGACTGAAATGGTTTGCAAATTGTTCTGATGGAAATTGTCTCTGGTGTGCTCGAAAAATTACTCTGACCAAGCTTAAAGTACGCAAACTGTTATCAGTTGTAATAATAGGAAAAACACATCTCGATCATATACGAGATATTCCTCATGTTAACATGAACCTATTCAGAATCCGGTCTCAATTAGAACTTCCAGATCATTACCCACGAATATAGTTCTAGTCTCTTTTTACAACATTTTTCTCTCTCATTTTGGTGGTGATAAATGGGTGTTTTGGTAATGATTTTGGCAATGATTTAAAGGTAATTGTTTATTAATGTGAATATGAGCATATTGCGTGGTCGTATGTGTGTGATTTAGCGATTGTGCACAGTGAGTAAGAACTCTTTGGTAATGATTCGAAAGTGAAATCTATGTTCCACTGCATGTTGTTTTGTTTACAATTGAGCCTCTAAAATACATTCAGTTCAATCCTTGAGAAGAACTTAACCCTGAACTCACCTTTGAAGGTATTTTAGATTAACATATGATTTGTATTGATTGTAACACAGTGGAGAGTTCATTACTGAGAAACAAATGTAGAGAATATATAATAAAATTAATTATTTTATAAGGCCTGTCAAGACAATATTGACTAAACTTTATATGGCTATAAAATGTTTATTATTTATGATAGACACATGAAATTTTCACATCTTGTGTATAATGAATAATAATTATTATTCAGGGTGTCTTTGATCACTGTCATTTTTGCACATGGAATTAAGATAATCTTTTCTATCTGCAGTGTCCATTACCTATTATTAAACATGTGCATAGGAGTGATCACCCTTGGTGTATAGCAGTCCTTTGGAGTAGTCATCATTCCTATTGCCTTGCTAAGTCCTGTACCTCAGATTGGCCTGTTTCATATTTCATTGTTTTACTGGAATACGTTGCCTGGTTTTGGGGCGCTTTCGATACAACTGATGGTAAGTGCAGTCTTTATCCATTGTCTCCAGTGATCTCAGAGTCCTTGTTGAACGTTTCACTCCCAAGTGTGTCACATATCTTTAGTGATGATCCCAGTCTGTTTTTGAGACTTTGTATTGTTGAATGCACCGTTGCCTCAAAGCTTCTGGAATAGTTGACATTTTTAGGCAATGAAACACTGATTGATCTGTTCATAGCCTCACATTTCTGTGTGTTCGTATTCAATTGCAGTTTTTCCTCAAAATCACAGGAGAGTTGTTTCACTTTCAGAACTTTTATCAATATATTCTTGTAATTTTCTGTTGTGTTAGGATGAGTCACTTGATGCTGATGCCCAGGTATGCTGATCGCATCCACCAGCTGTAAATACATCCTTCCCCACAGACCTTTAAATAATGCCGGCAATTTAAGCAGTCTCCTGAATAACAGCGCAGAGTGGCATCCAGTACATGGAGAAATTGACATTTAATTTTTGTAACATCACCACTATTGTCCTCCATCAGTTGCTTGAAGATTCAGCGAGCTTTTTTGTCTTGCCTGAAAATGTTCTGTTTTAGTCTTTTTCCTTGTTTTTTTCTTATTCTTGGAAAAATGTTTTCACTATATATTTCAGAATTACAGCGTTTGAACTGTAAACGACCGAAATGGATGGGGACCGACAGTCTTTCTATTTTCCACATTGGATGCAGAATCTTGTAAGCATGTTGAAAGCCAGCAGCAGCCTGTGCATCACCATCTGTTGTTGCATTTCTAATGAGAATCGTTTGTAGCACAAACTTTGTCCATATTTCTCTTGCCATTTCAAGCTCGTAATGTGGTGCAGCAGGTGAAAGATTTGCTGTGCAGTAAACACGGCCATTAGGACATTGCACATCGAAAACCTTTCCCCATCAGCCACGCTCTATTTCAACACAGCTTGTTTTCTACTGTTGTCCCCACACTATATTGCTTCTCTCTAAGAGCTTGTGATGATTTTTGACCAGGTTTCTTTTCATGTCCAAATCTAATGGCATTGTATCCGTTGCTGTACCTACAGTGTTGGGGGCTCTTTGCATAGATGTTCTGCTAGGTGGTGGAATGTCAGTGCTTGCAAGCAAGTATCTAGCCTAGTGTTGCCTATTGGTGTATCTTGTAGTTCAGCTTGAAACATCATATTTACAACACCATGATTTCGCCCATATTTATTTATTTTTATCTCCTCATACAACTTATACTCTGGTGACTGAAAGCTTTAGTTCTTACAAATCATAGCATGCTTCCAAGTAAGTCCACATTTTCTGTCATTAGCAATTTGGAACTCTTGTCTCTCACATATGTTGACTTGATTACCATGGCGATAAATGATATCATTTCACATCTCAACTTTTTTCATGCAGATGACACGTGCCCCGTCACGCTCATTCAATTATGTCTCTTTCTGGTCCTCTTTTGGTATGGATGATAGTTGTATAATTTTTTGCAGACCCAGGTGTGCCATTACAGTCTGGTGCCTGAACTGAATGGAGACCCCATTTGTCGGCTTTGTCATTGCTATGAGAGAGAACTTGTCTGCATCCATTCTTCTGGTCACTAGAACAGGTACAGCACTGGAACTTGGTAGAGTATCATCAGTCAAGAGTTTTTACTCCTTTGTTATGTGGAATATATCCAGGTTTATACACAGTTGTCTTCCTCTTCTTGTGTCCTTTCATGGTTTCCGCTACAATAACTGCATGTAAAATACATGAAGTATTGTCTCTCACGTATATACCTAGGATAATGTACGCTACCTTGGTTTCAGAGAGCTACACTAATTCTTCAATACTATTGGAAGCCTAACATATGAGGGCTCCTCCCCTTTATAGGTGGAAATGTCATGTACATGGTTAGTACAGCGTATAGATAGAGTATTAACAGGCCCTGGTTGAATTGCATCATACCTGATAAGGAAAACCATTGATGTTCATAATAAAAGAATGGAGAGTCTTTGGCACAGAATAAAATTTGTTTATTTCAGATTTTACATGTTCGTTAAAATTTACGTTAAATTTAAATTTACATATAAAACTATGTATTACTTTTAAAATTGAATTTTCTAGGAAAGTTTAACAGTCAAATTTAATTTTTAGTACTTTCCAGATTGGTGGTATGACTAAAAACTAATTACAATTTATTTAAAGTGTTTATCTTGATTAGCAAAAAAATTAAACATTAAGTTTTGTGCATTTTTGACGTTTTTTGGAATTGGCATATTCCGACATGAAATTAACAACAACAATTTCAATTCCAAACCTGACATAGTTACTATACTTTCTGATAGCTTCTCTAAATGTTCTTCATAGATAATTATAGAACCCTTACGAAGATTAAAAGATCAAAAAGAAAAGACACGGTTGAAATTCACATCGAATAATTCAGAACGTTATGATCGACGGTTTTTACTGTTGGAGCTTACGGAGACTTTGAAGAAGGCCCATGATACATCCCGTGTGCCTGACGAAATGCATTACCAGTTTCTGAAACACCTACCAGAAAAATCTGTAACAATTCTTCTAAAAATATTGAATGATTGATATTTTACTTGTATTGTACCAACATTTTGGAAAGAGGCCACAGTAATACCAATTACAAAACCAAGCAAAAGTAGCACATATTCTACCAATTATCGTCCCATTGCTCTGGCGAACTGTGCGTTAAAAGCAATTGAAAGAATGATCTATTCTCGGCTTGTATGGTCCTTGGAAACTAACAGTTGAATATCTCATTTGCAAAGTCACTTTAGATAAGGCCGTAGCAACAATGATCATCTGGTTAGACTGGAAATATTTTTTATTTTCGCAACGCATTTATCATAAAGAAAGATTTATTAGCGGTTTTCTTTGGTTTAGAAAAGGCCTATGACAGGACATGGAAGTAGGAGATATTGAAAGACTTGCATTATCTATGTCTATAAGGCCGTCTGCCCTCTTTCATATCGAATTTTCTCTCATAGAATTTAAGATACGAGTGGGCTTCACCCTCGCTCACATGTACAAGTATGATATTGGTGTGAATTTTTTCTGAGACGCTTTTCAAAATCGAAATTAATAGCATTACTAAGCATTTGGCTCCTGGTGTGAATTGCTCACTGTACATTGATGATGTTCTAATATGTTATTGATCAAAATAACATGCATACAATTAAAAGACAACTACAACAAAATATAAACAAGATTCAAAATTGGGCCAATGCTAGCGGCTTGAAATTCTCAAAATAAAAAAAAAAACATTATGCATACATTTCTGTCACTTACGAAGACATCATGATGAACCTAAACGAACACTGGACGGAACATTTATTCCAGTTGTTGAGGAAACAAAACTTTTAGGTAAACTGACTTTTATTCCACACATAAAGTACTCAAAAGATAAATGTTTGAAATCTCTAGATCTACTTAAAATGGTAGAGTAGACTTACTGCTGTGTTGATAGAAAAGTGATCATCATTTTATATAGAACTTTTATTCGTTCCAAACTGGGTTGCTGTTGCTTTGTTTATAGTTCAGCTAGGAAGTCATACTTGAAGATGCTTGACCCAATCCAACATCAATTAATAGGAAACGCTTTAGAAGCATTTAAGACATTCCCATGTGAACGCCTTCTCACTAAATCGAAGTAGCCACCTTTATCACATCGTAGAGAAATGTTTTCCATACAGTATGCTCTCAAAGTAAGATCAAACCCTTTAAACCCTACTTTTTGGCTGTTTTTCAATCCAAATACGAAGCCTTATACGAAAATAAACTAAACGCCATACATTCATTTGGCATTAGAATATATCACCCAGCATTGACAGTGTAAAACTTGATCTTTCTAAAAGTCACTTATCTTGTATATCAAATTCCTGAAAGAAGCAAACATTTATTCTAAGCTATATCATATATGCTATCACCATGAGCATTTTTATGTAATGCATATAGCGTCCTTTATATTCAATACCATTTCATTTAAATCTTCATCAGAATACACCATTTATATTCCCCGTTGATCTGGAAGCTTTATATCGCTGATTGATAAGAAACGTTTAATCACTTTTAAATTGTTAAAGCTACGTTAAAAATCATAATCACATCACATCTTTACTTATTGTACTTATAGAAACTGTACATGATATCAGCACTCTTCTGACTATATTGTCTGCTCCCATGTGCTAAAAAATTTAGTCTTGTTCAAAAAGTAATTTAATGTTAGCAGTGATTAAATCAGGGAAAGTAAGTCTTAACTAAGTCCACAATGCCACCTTCTGTAAGTGCAATGAATGAATTACAAAATATTTGTAAAAAAAATAAATGTGCTTCGGATTTTTAACGTAGCTTTAATTTTTTTCTCATTCATATCACTACTTTGTCTGCATTGTGGCAGTTTATAGTGATGTCTAGCACTGGGACATCACGCCGCAGACATGTAGAATGATGTCCCAACCAGTCGCATTATCCTGACACCAGGCCGACCAGTCCTAACACTAACCTCTTAATGCTGAGCGTTAAGTGAGGCGGTTGTTAGTACCATTTTTGTAAGTCTTTGGTATGACTCGGTCGGGGATCGCACCCGCGACCTCCCGCTATCGAGGCGGACGCTCTAACCACTAGGCGAACAGGGTGGTAAAAAATAAATAAAATGTGTTATCAAATAGGTCACGGCTTTTTGTACAATATGCCTTTGATACAAAGGAAAATAAATTCACCAAGAGAATCTACATGTTCCTTTTTATACGTGCACACCGGAAGAAATATCTAAATAAATACCATATGGTCCTTAACACAAGTCAATCATGCCTCGAATTAAAGGGAAATTAAACATTTGTTTAACAATATTAATATCAACTTTGCATTATAACCACGCATACAACAACTGCGGTTAGCCATTTTGAGCCCATGTTCGATTATTCAGATATGATTTTGACGGAGATAGGGAAAGAAAGGAAGAGACGTAGCAAGAGGGGTAAGGGGGTTGAGAGATGTAAAGAAGAAAGAATGAGTGGGAAAGAGAGATGCATTCTAACTTAAAAAATAAGCAACTAATATCTTGATTATATGATCATTAGTTTTTACAGTTATGGACATATATTACACATGAGATAAACAGTAATATTCCAAGAGTTACAAAAATATAAATATATGTGACAAAACTATGCGACTATATTTTAACCACGTGTCACTCATGAATCTTTACTACACTCTTTATTATACTCTGAATGCGTGTACATCTGTCGTGGACGATATAACATTTTCCACAGCAATTTAACTCAGATTGACAGCAATATCACAGTTAATACTCCAATGGAAAGCAAATTAATGTTGACATAACTTCAAAGACAGAATATAAATTCAGATAAATGGAACGCAATTTCATCTGTAGTAAAGATGTGACATTACAAAAATGAACCCATGATACTTTCTTTTCTTGAAAAGACTGAAACAACACCATGCACATGACATAAAGATGATTAGAAATTTGATTAAATAATATGGTCTTTTAGAAAGTTCTCTTAAAACGCCAGCTTATCCAGAACTCAGTAAAAATATTTAAAATTTTAGTATATTTGGTATGGTATACACGTATTTGGGAAGTCATTGCACTTTTTGAATGAAGTACATCACCCACGCTGTTCTGAACGCAAAGGTTTCTCAATCTTTTATGTCTAATATCTTCCTTTCTCGATAGGTAAACAATTTTTACATGTTAGAAATTTTGTTTCATTTGCCTTATATTATTTTAAGCTTAATTCCGTTTTGAAATTATATAAGTTTTTGTCGAGTTAAAAATTGGACGATTCATATGTTTTTATACACTTATTATGACGTTTTTCCTTAAAGACTGCATCGATCCGGGATTTATCGGGAATATTTTGATTAAGCCAAACAAATTGAAACCTAGTCTCCGATAAGATGCGTAAATGCTCTCTATCTATTTATTTCTGTCTAGACCATCATTAATTCCCGTAATACTATCAAAAAGTTTCGTTTGTTTACTTTTGTAAGATGTAGTGAACTGTTTTCCTTTGCACTTGTAACTGTCTACCAAACTGATCATAAAGTATACAATAAGGCATACACGAGTGGGCGGGTTTTTTTAACTTTCAGCATATATGTTACAAAGTCTCAATGAACCCAGTCAATGATATATAATTTTCAAAACCCAGATCTAAGCTCTGTATCTTAAAATGTTAACATCAAATAATTTAATCTGGCAGTCAACAGTCAAATTAAAATTTAGTATTATTTTTTAAGAATGTAAATTGCTATCCTGGCTTGACCAATTAGATTCTGTTTCCAATAAATTCTATTATTTTTCATAAAGAACAGTCTTAAATTGAATTTTTCTTCAAGTTCGAATCTCCTAATTTGATCTTGAAATTTTAGGCATTTTTAAAGTGGATATCAATGAAATTTTTTTATTTGTTTATTTGTTTGTGCCTGTGGCACGTTTATATTTGTTGCATTAATTAAAGAATACATCAAAATTATTTTGCATATCTATTGGATTATTTGATAATATAATGGTATCGTCTGCATGGATTAAAACAATAAAATTATTAAATTTTAGGCATTTTTAAAGTGGATATCAATGAAATTTTTTTATTTGTTTTATTTGTTTGTGCCTGTGGCACGTTTATATTTGTTGCATGAATTAAAGAATACATCAAAATTATTTTGCATATCTATTGGATTATTTGATAATATAATGGTATCGTCTGCATGGATTAAAACAATAAAATTATTAAATTTTAGGCATTTTTAAAGTGGATATCAATGAAATTTTTTTATTTGTTTTATTTGTTTGTGCCTGTGGCACGTTTATATTTGTTGCATGAATTAAAGAATACATCAAAATTATTTTGCATATCTATTGGATTATTTGATAATATAATGTTATCGTCTGCATGGATTAAAACAATAAAATTATTAAATTTTAGGCATTTTTAAAGTGGATATCAATGAAATTTTTTTATTTGTTTTATTTGTTTGTGCCTGTGGCACCTTTATATTTGTTGCATTAATTAAAGAATACATCAAAATTATTTTGCATATCTATTGGATTATTTGATAATATAATGGTATCGTCTGCATGGATTAAAACAATAAAATTATTAAATTTTAGGCATTTTAAAGAGGATATCAATGAAATTTTTTAGTTGTTTTATTTGTTTGTGCCTGTGGCACGTTTATATTTGTTGCATTAATTAAAGAATACATCAAAATTATTTTGCATATCTATTGGATTATTTGATAATATAATGGTGTCGTCTGCATGGATTAAAACAATAATTGGCAAGATCTTACTATAACTACATCCAGTAAATCTCCTGTACATTTCAAATATTCATCCAAGATGCAATCTTACCAGGCGACCTGTAAGAATGCATATATCGCAGGACTTTGAGCATTTCCTCTGAAGAGATTGGATCCTTTAGTTCTGTGTAATTTCTGTCTCTAATTGTTCCTAATTTTTACCTGTATCGTCATTATTCTCATTGGATGAGTGTATTTTCCCTACATTGCCAGAAAAGTTCTTACTATCGACTGGTATGTTATTGTTTGCTTTAGTCACTTTTATTGACCAGAATTATTATGGATTGGTTGTTTGATGGTTAGTTACTTTATCTCGGGTTTTCTTGCTATGCATGTTTGCAAATTGTCTGATTGTTCTTTTACAAATTCTACTGTCAGAAAACTATTTATTATGTAGGTCATATTATTTAATTTATTCTCTAGGCCATATATAAAGTACTTTGATCATATTTATTCTGTAGGACATGGAAAACGCACTAGGTATTTCCATATTATCTTATTTATTATGTAGGCCATTTATCCGTTATATTTGTACTGCAACGTATACTATTGATTGTCATGTATAAAAGAGTAAAGAATCTTAATTGTTGTTGAGAATATATAATTTTATATTACTATTTAAAAAGAGGGAAAAAGGAGGCGTGGAGATAAACCGAACAAAAATACTTTCCAATTTTCCCATTCTATAAGAGAAATTGTAGATTCGACAAAAAGTGTCCAATACATTCTTGAGCTTGCTTTAAAATTTATAACGTACATGTCATATAAGCAAGTACACAACCCGTCCACACACACACACACTCACACACGCGTGCGCGCTCACAAACACACACACACATCTGCCGATCCCATGTTCTTTCTCCCTTAATTATAAAAAGCAAGCAATTCACCAAGTCTTCAGGGTGGTTCTTAATTTAAAAGGTCTACTGATGCTCTTAACTTTCTGCCAGTCCTATGATCTATAGCGTGTATATGAAGATCCGTGCTCTCATGAGTAATGGTATAGTCTACAGCACGTTCGTCGCGTGGTAACTTCAAATCAAGATCCCCAAATTTAAGTTCTCCGAGATAGAAGCAGGACTCATCTGTTGTGAACTGTGCATCTTTCTTAGTACTCGCATAAATACGAATGACCACGTAGTCATTTTGAGGCCTTCCCGGAGTAAATCCTTTCTCTTCGTGTACGATTTGACCATGTTTAATTACCGAACCCTCCTCTAAAAATTTTCTGAAAATATCTGCGCACATGCTTTTTCCATCTGCATACACTATCAGTTTTTCAACTGGATGTTCACCGTGAATAAAACGGCGTACAACACTAACCCCATATGTGTATCTAGCGACTCTATAAACAATGGATGATTGATCGTGGCCGTATAACACAGCTCCTTTCAGAACCACGAGACCCGCATCATCTGGAATCAAGACTTTCCAAGAAGAGTATTTTTCTTGAATGGCACAACGTAGCATAGGAGATTCAGAAAAACCTCCAACTAAAAGGGCCACTGATATATTATACTTTTTATGGTTGTCGTGAAAGATTTGCAGGTGTTCTAGTAGGCTTTTCACTGGTTTGTCAAAAAAACTTCTCGCTAGGGAACTATCCAATCTCAATTTGTTCCCTTTGCGGATAGTAATTTTTGCCGCTAACGGATTTTGACTGATTGCCTCTGTTAGGGTTATCCCACTTTCTCTCTCAAATATATCAACTAATGTTAGTGGCATGGTGAACGTGAGATAATCTGTGGCATGCGGAGATACCTTCCTTTTCTTCACTTCAAAATCACGATAGAGTCCAATGTAGTCGTCTGTTGCGTCCACTTTGAACTTGTTAAGAACATCATTTCCAAATATGTTGATCAGGAACTGTTTGAATGCTTTATTTACTTCCTGTCCTCCCCATTTGCCTCCTGTTGCCTTGTGAATTTCTTTTAAGTTCCCGTCCTCCATTACTTCATGAATCGTTATATCAACGGTCCCACCTGGAATTCAGATTTATTTATATTGTAATTGATAAAAGATTCATAAGCCAATATATTCCTAGATACTTCAATACCCGAGCTTATGAAACAACTTATTACGGATACTTACCTGCCATTAGCTTCAAAGTATATATAAAATGTAGAAGTATTGCTCTCGACATGGTGAATAAAATATGTAAGTCATATGTTATCTACATTGCAACTGTTGGGTATCATTTTTTGGCAAGTATACCATCTATTTAGTAAGGAATTTTTACAAAGCAGGACTATATATAGTTTGTTTATCTAAAATTAAAGATTAACATGAAGAAAAAATTAAAAAGGTCAATAACACCAAATTGAAACCTTTAACATAATTTAGATTTTCTCCGTATCATCGCTAGTGAGTTAGTTCGAGCTGTTACTTCGCCGTTGACATCCATGTTTATAAAATTTTGTGAGTGTCATTTTCGTCAGATCATCCTCTCTGCTGCTGTGGCTTTTATCCAGATATTGCATCAAATCTGTTACGATATCTTGAACTGAGATCATGCAAATATATGGTTATAAAACCAAATGGGGTAGCTTGCGCGTGTGCAAAGAATTTTTTTATATTTTTTTCATATCCATGCAACCAGAACACCAAGAATACTAAATATTTATCAGCTTAGGATTATCAACTTCCCTTGAAAACAACTAAAATATTACAGTTATCTCTGATCACTTTTGGAATTTGTGTATAACTCTGTGTAACATAAATCACGTCTGTATTTTATGCCTGCCTCTGGAAAATATCTCAGCTGGATTTGATAGCATGACATCATCGTACACTACTAGATTATTAACAAATCCATCCAGGACATCTACAGATGGCGCGTCATTATATCAGTGATAAAATCAATAACATCACAGACTTCATTTTGTATTTTCATTAAAATCTTTAATTACTTCATAGCATCGCTGATCACTTGCAGATGGATCTACTAAATATAATTTATCTCAGTTCAGCCATATCATTATCCGATTAGGCAATAATTGTGTATTGCCTGATCCAGATGGACATATTATTATCATTCTAATAGATTTATGGGTTATGATTGACTGGCTTATGTTTTCTTGTCGCCGAAAAGTCAATTATATCCATATCATAAATAATATGAATATATATTGTTTCGATGCAGGGCAGCCACGTCTACCACAGGATTAACAACAGTAATAACAAAAAATAAAAAACAATCACAGACAGGTAAGCGTGGAATGTGTGGTACAAAACAATTAAAATTTATTTCAAGCACAACCACGGGAGGTGATATCGCTGCTGCGTTGGGAAAATTACCAGGACTTCCGTGGGCGAAGTATCCCGTGGAAAACACTTTCAGGGTTATCATTATTGTGGGCCAGGACCTCGGTTAGATATTCGTCTTGACAATCAAGATCAACCTCAGCCCAATGAATTTATCGTATATGGAATCTATCAAGTACGTTACATTCTTGATATTGCTTAGCCAGATAAAAATAAATTACAACAGCGACATCTCGCCAGTATAAAATTAATTCATGCCATAAATAATGTACAAAATAAATAACTTCGAGAAACATTAGCTCGTTTCTTAGTAAAAGCTGGTATGATAAGTAAAATAATGCTAGGTGCTGGATAATTGATTATATGATTATTATAATGGAGTCCATTTATCATAGCCCTAGAGGATATTGGAAGGGCAGAGCAGTTATTAGAAAACTTGCTGAAGCAGCAAAAGTTTCACGTGCTGTTGCTGCAGCATTGCTAGCACGACAGGCGATATGAGAAATTAATCTACCATCAGTAAGCGTATTTTGATGTTAGCGTCCCCAATGAAGTTCATCAAGCAGATATTTTGATTTTACCGCATGATACCATTAAAACACTTGGACGCAAATCACGCAATATAAACAAGTATATTTAAATAGGAAGAACCATTATCAACAAAAACAGCATCTGAAGATATTTCTACGTTTGAACCAATTTATTAACCAGGATCCGGACCACGATATTGCCACAGTTAATAGAGGTTGATTCTGGCATATAATTCCTTCGTGTAGTATTATCGTTGATGAAAAAACATAACGTTAAAATAGACGAGAATACACCAAAATCCATCGTGATCGGGCAGCAATTTGGATATCAATATGCAAAGGAAATATCCACTAATTTTAAGTCAGGGGAGAGATCTCGTGAATGGGTTGCAAGGCTACCAAGTGTGATAACTGCGTTAAATAATAAAATTGTACGTGCAATTTCTATGTAACATATTAATGTAACTACAAAACAATACATATTAACGATGGTTGCTGCGGAAAACGACGTGACTTTTCAAAACAAACAATGCTAGGAAATGTGACTGTCATGTATTGATATGAACCTGAAGAACTTGTAGAGTGAAAAAAAAGAGCAAATGATTTTATATAGAGCGTGACCACACATAAAGTGTCTAGCATGGTTAGATCCACTGGTAGACCAGCTATATACAGACTAAATTCAACTTCTCCTTAACGTGGATATGTACTTGAACAATTATAATTAATTCCTGAAGACACATGCTTGCTACCGCGTGCACTTTTGTAAATTAACACCCCGACGTCGATTACATTCAAAACAGGTCAGCATCACATTATCAAGTATATGGCCAATATCACTTTTAATTCTGTCTACGGTGAACTGTCTTGGATTTTTGCTCAAATTATCCCACAGCATATTACAGTTGCAACTTGCACAATGATTATTCTGTTGTTGTTTTAGCCTCATAATTAATTGTTCTTTCTATCAGGAATTTTAAAATCCAACTCATAATTAATTGTTAACTCTTATCACTTCAGTAATTTTAAGATCCAACTCAGCATCATCGATGATTAGTTCTCTACAATGTCGTTTAATTATTGCCAAGATCTTTTGCAATTTTATTGTTATAATCCATTTTATCCCAATCGTCATCTGGATATATCAAGGGCGAATGTTTCTTTTGATGTGGTAACTAAACTTGTTTCTGCGGATGATATGATATAATAGCTTCACTGACCATCAACGATATTAAGATTTCAGTATTAAGCACGTATCACAATAACACTATTGAAACCCAATATTTGTTTCTGAGAAATGTTTACCAAACCACGCGTGAACGATCGGATGAAGATTGTTACAAAACTTGAATGATTTTACACAAGCGAATCCAGTTAAATACAAATCAGGTAATGATCTATTTATCGCAACTCTTATCATTTTATGTATCGGATGTCCAAATCGCTTAAAGCATTCAGAACAGTCTCTGTATCTAAGAAAACTTCCAAGATGACACACAATCACATCAACAGATTTAACTTTATGATGAACGTATCGGGAATTCCATAATCTGCCATGTTCATATTTGGCACAACTTTTCTGAATATCTTCAAGGAATTCTGATCGTGTTGGTTTACATAAAATTTTCTTCTGAACGGCGTGGGCAGCAACCGATGGAACGGTAAAATAATTATTCAGTAATTCTTCAACTTCAACAGCCTCAGAATTATACTTCAGTGCAAGAGTCTTCATTTCTTCATGGAGAGACTCTCTACGGCAAATCTCTCCATTAGGGTTTACAAACTGATCGTAATATGTATACTCTGAATTCTGAAATAAGCAAACAGATATATGATCGATATTACTGATATCACCGATAGCATAGAATATATAATCGTACTAAATCTGACCATTATATGCCGTAGAAATATTGTTACAGCATCAGTCCATGCATCTGCATTATGATCAATGATTGTTATAGGTGTTATATCTTTTTGTATATTTCGGTTTCTATAAAAATTAACCGGTTAGTTTTGTTTTACTGTTATTGGAAATCTTTTTTTTCTTTTCTAGCTTCGCAACGTCATTGATACACGCTCCTGTATCTATAACGCTTTCTGCCAATGTATTTGCTTTTCTACGTCTTAAATCAGTTAAACCGTTTCCGCGTATTGTTTTTGAGATATTTTCCATAACTCGCTCAGCTACACATCTTAGTCTCCTTGACAATTTCATCGACTTGAGATTACCAACGTTAGGTTTATCATTTAGCAGATATATCGCGTAGATAACTGCCGTTACTAAGTACGCTCGTTCATAATACGATTTATCAATACCGGTTAGTGTACCTGGCTTGAATTTGTTATTTAACAGTATTATTTCCAGTAGCTCGTATAGGCTCGCGTTTATCGCTGATATTCCACAATAGTTTACTAAAATAATATATCTCTGATTGTCTAGACGGTTAACAATATTTTACCTCGTTCGTCACTCATTCTAGCATCAACAACAAGCTCGAAGTAAAGACACGAGATATACTGCTTATAATACATCTATATAAAATATGACTAGTTGGCTAGTCAGGACATGCAATAACAACAATAACAACAACACGAACAACCACAACAAGAACCAGAAAGATCAATAAATGATTATTTTATCCCCAGAAGTATTAACTCTATTCAAAATCCCTTCCCATCAATACTTATTAAATCAAATTATGAAGAACAAGATAAATATTTAAAACTTGAGTACGTTAAAGATTTTAAACTTGATGATTGGATTGCTGCTGTTTATCTCATTTCTTAAAATATCGAATTAATAGATGACTTTGGTGATTTTGATGAGTTTAAAGAAAATATAATGAGATGAAGAAAATCTCTGAGAGAGAAAACCTAGAGAATGTACTGCACAAGAAACTCAACCAAAAGGTCTCCCTGGTTATTTTTCTTCGTTTGGAAAAGGCAAAACTGGAAGTGGTCTTGTTACTTGTCCCGACAACGTCCTTGTCAACATGGATGGATCAGAAGTTCTAGTTGGTCGAAAACGAATTGGTAATAATTTTTTTAAATTATCAACAAAATCTCATCAATTTTTCATCGACTATTTACCAGTGGCATCATGGAAATTTATATTTATCGGTCCCTCATTAATAATATTACCGATGATTATCATAGCGAATAAAACATTGTCCGACTAAGTCGCTGTTTACACAGTTAGATATAATTATTATAATAGATGATCATACACGCTGCTCAACGTGGACCGACCATTGTCAGGGTGGTAAATTCAAGATTACCTGTATCAAAAAATTCTACGGAGATGGATTCGGCGAAGTTGTTAAGGGTTTATTTGGAAGAATTGCCCCGAAAGTAATACCGATTGCAAAGCAATTAGGCATGAACGCTATTGACGTTTTTCGTAAAAAAGATCTTGGTACTGTTGGTGATGTTGCCGGTAAAGTATTTTCTACAATCAAGGATAGACTAACACGATTAATACGTAGGCCAACAGTGGTACGACCTCAGGAAGTAAAATTACCAAGCACCGCGAAGATGTCTGCAAGTCTTAGTAAAATAATAAATCAAGCCGCAAATCAAAAACTAGCAGCGATAACTTCGTCATTAGCTGATTAAAAGCAAACTGTTTGATGACAGGAAGTGGTCTTAATATTAGACAATGACCAATAATATAACATGTTCAAACGTATATCCGATCCCGCATTTGACATGAACGCGCTGGTTCTAAAGGATGAGTCTGTGGGTGATTATCAATATTATTCTTATTACGCTCTAATTCTAAATCAGCGTTTTATTAACAACCGTATCATGTCATTGTTTGGCAGTGCCAAGTACGTGGTTGACGGGAAAATATTGAATGAATTTAAAAAGATTTTAACGTTGCAACGACAATACTTTGTCTTGCTTTGCACTTGATCAACATGTAAATGTAAACGAAAAATCCATTGGTACCATTGCTCGCGACTTATATTATGATCAGCATACACTGGTTTTAGAAATCTTTTTCGCTCATCATAAAATAAAAAAGCAGTTTCAGCTAATTTATCTATGTTAAACTTTACAATGCTGTCAATGAAAACATCATTATATTTATCAGATAATTTAATTTTCGCTTGGGCATCTTCAGATTCTTGTTGAGTATCATCTTCCGCTTGATTTGTTTATCCAGCTGGCTGAGCCGCAGCTATTTCGGTGGGACGTTTTCGTAGGATGTTTTTCGTTTTTTGTTTAGTTAGCTCCGCTACTTGTTTAGTTTGTTTCGCTGTTTCTTTTAACAGAGGAAGAATACCTTCAGTAGTCTTAGAGATAGGTTTAAATAATTGTATGGCGGATTCTGTAAATTCTTCTTGTGTTTGTTGACGCTCTTTTAATTGTTGTCTGACAGAATCACGGACTGTTATATATTTCCTAATTGCTTCTAGTCGCTTCAGAATTAATCTTACTGAGTGAGCTTTACTAATCACTATCGATATAATGCAGTGGTTTAATTACAACAGCAAAGGGTGATCTGACAAAAATGACAGGTACGAGTACATAAACGAACACTCACAAAATTGTATAAACAGCGCGATCTAACCCGGGAACAATGCTACGAAGAAAATCTCGATTTGGTTAGAGGTTTCAGTTTGGCGTTATTGACCTTTATTAATTTTTTGTGTGTAGATTGAATAAACAAATTAGTTTGAAATTGCAGATATCACATATATCGCAGCTGTATTTTTGGGGTTGGGGATATGGATTATGACATTTTTGTGTGATGGAACGATATTTAGCAAATTTGGTTGTTGTAATGATTTTAAAATCTGTTGGACCTCTCAGAGTATGGTGTAAACGGTCTGGCCAACTGTGTAACAATCTGTTACTCGACTTCTATGGAACAATCTCTTGCATTCAACTCTTACGTGAACGATGTGATGCCAACTGTGTAACATTTCTCTTACTCGATATCTTGCGTGTAAAATGTCTAGCCAACTATGTAACAATCTCTAATATTCAAAATCTTTCGTGTAAAATAAAAATAGAAGTTCGCAGAGTTAAAAAGAAGTATTCTCATGGACAAAACTTGGGAAATGGATTCCATACACTGCGAGGTACCTTTTATGCAATACTTTTATTCTCATGCCTAACATTAAATAAATAAATAAATAAATAAATAAATAAATAAATAAATAAATAAATAAATAAATAAACGTGTCGTTTCTGAAAAATGTATTTTATATCCAAGATTGATGTATTTTAACATTTTTATATGCTACCATGACCCGTGTACCCTTAGCAGGACAGTGGTTGATTGCCTCTGCGTGACCTTTGCATAGATGACCCGTTTACCCTTAGCAGAACAGAGGTTTGCTGCCCTCTGCGTGACCTTTGCCTAGCTGACCCGTTTACCCTTAGCAGAACAGAGGTTTGCTGCCTCAGCGTGTCCTTTGAAAAGGTTCTTGAAGCATCACTTATCAATGTGCGGTTCAATGCAACCACCACCACCACCAGCGCCCAGAACAAATAATCTCTTAAGCATGGTCATATCATGTTGTACTTGCAATCCGGGGACTAACAGGAAGCTGAATCTCAACAACTATATGGAAAATTTTTGTAACATTACAGATAATGATTTTGTTTTTCATTTTGCTTTTGTTCAAAACACAAATTAATATTAAAAACTTACCATGAGGAAGAATGTACGTAAATAAATCTGTCCGTGTTTTTAAGTTTCTTGTTTGGGATACTTAACTTAAGCGGGCTTCCAAGATCTGTACCTGGAAGCCTGCCCGTCTACAATACGAGGTCAAAATTTCCAACCACATCTTATAGGAAGACTTGCAAATTACGATCTACTTTTATGCTATTACCGTCTTCAGAACGTAAGAAGTATAAATTACACGTTTAAATTTTCAAATAGTTATATCTTTCTTCCTGGGGTCAATATATTTCTATATTCTGAGGTCAGTATTTATAGTTGTATTCTGGAGTCAGTGTATATTTTTATATTCTAGTGTCAGTGTATATTTATATAACTGTTTGATTTGATTCCTCTATTTTTATTTTTGAAATATTTAAAGGACACTTCATTATGGTTCAGTTATTCTCATCAGTAAGTTGGTACAATGTATTGAGGAAAATAACAAGGATGATGTACGATGACTGCAAAATTCAGCCATTTTATATTCTCCAAAAAATTATGTTATGAAAACGCCATAATTTATCAATTTACACAAATGCCTAACGTTGTATATTGCCTGTAACGTTCATGTATTCGCGTTTGTCTGTCTGTGTGTCTGTGTCTGTGTGTGTGTGCTTGCCTCCTGCATCAACAACGATGTAACGAGTTCCAGGAGAAAAACTGACGACCGTTGTTCCACCATCTGATGACTTTATCTCAAGAGGAATATATCTACAATATATAGATGCCGCTTCTGGTTCCAGTGCAATGAGGAGCTGATCGTTGCTTATGCCAGCCTGTGGACAAGTAAAATATCATTTTATTTTATTATTTTACTCATTATAGAAATCCATATTTTATGTTTCTATTATTATTATTATTATTATTATTATTATTATTATTATTATTATTATTATTATTATTATTATTATTATTATTATTATTATTATTATTATTATTATTATTATTATTATTATTATTATTATTATTATTATTATTATTATTATTATTATTATTATTATTATTAAATGCTTTTTATAATGTGGCGATTAAGGCTGTCCTTCTGTTAGAATTGTATGCACTATATTTTGATATAAGGTTTTAAGAACATTTTGTTATCTTCTAAAAGTGCTCAGGTGTAAATGAATATGGTCTAAAATTTTGTGTACGTGAAAATGGTGCTTAGTTGTTAGAATGCACGGAGTATTGTCACTGTATTCAGTTTGTTTCCACTTTTTAATGAAGACATATGCAAAAATTCTTTGCTCCTTGGGGAAAAAACAACCGGCTTAATGTCGCAGATATATTATCAATGTTTTTATTTTATTGTTAAACTACCTTTTGTTGTTTTACATTGTACGATCAATGCGAACAGACTGATGTTTCCTTCACCACATGGACTAATCTGTTACAAATTCACTGTGATACTTGACTTGCAGGCTTTTGCATGCAAAACATGCAAAGCATTATATAGAAGTAAAAATGTAATTCTAGAAGAAGGAAAAAATCAGTATACGTGATATGATCACAAAAGTATTTTCTTTAATGATCAATATTAATGTATATGTTGTAATGACCTTGTATACTCATGCCATACATTTAAACTATTTTAGTCTACCTGTATAGCTGCCTCACGCATAAAGCGTCTAGCTTTGTCGTTCCATATGGCCGGCACTGTCAGAACCCATTGAATCATATTTTGAAACGAACGTTCACCGCCAATTCTCGATGCATATTGGTTTAGGAGATCAGCCTTCAGATATCGAATAACAAGGCACACCACCTTCATTGCTGGTAACCTTTTCCCTGATTCGTCTTTTATTGTTGTCTCGCGTGTTAGATTCTTAAAAGACAATAAAATAAAAGTTAAACTTTTTTCTGATACTTGGTTAACTGAGTTACTTGATTTCATGTGGTGTTATGCTGATACATGGTTAATTGACTCAGTTGTATGCCTTCACGTGGTGTCAAACTTACTTCATACAGTGTTATGCTGACAAATAGTTAACTGAGTTGTATGCCTTCCGTTGCCGTCAGCATGCATTCACACGGTCTTATGCTAATACTTAGTTAACTGACCGCGTTGCATGCATGTGGTGTTATGTTGATACATGGTTCACTGACCGAGTTGCATGCATGTGGTGTTATGATGATGCATCGTTAACTGGCCGAGTTACATACCTTCATGTGGTGTTATGATGGTACATCGTTAACTGGCTGAGTTACATACCTTCATGTGGTGTTATGATGATACATCGTTAACTGGCCGAGTTACATACCTTCATATGGTGTTATGATGGTACATCGTTAACTGGCTGAGTTACATACCTTCATGTGGTGTTATGATGATACATCGTTAACTGGCTGAGTTACATACCTTCATGTGGTGTTATGATGATACATCGTTAACTGGCCGAGTTACATACCTTCATGTGGTGTTATGATGATACATCGTTAACTGGCTGAGTTACATACCTTCATGTGGTGTTATGCTGCATCTTCAAGAACAGATGTTTCATACAACATTCGTAAAACATGACAACTTAACATCTTCCAATTAAAGTTAACTAGTAATATTTGACTGTCCTAATTTAAGGAATTTTTAAAAATAGAGACTGTTATGTCCAACCTTTTGCTTCTAATGAAGGTCTGGTGTCAGGATAATGTGACTGATTGGGACATGATACTGCACGTCTGCGGCATGATACCCCAGTGCTAGAAAACACTATAAACTGCCACAATGCACACGGCAATTGAAACTTACATCATTATAACAAGACATTAGCAGATTGTGTTAACGTCAACTTACCATGTCTTTAAATAGGGACATCTTGAATCTTCTAAAATAGTACCAGTCGTTGTGCTCATTGTTTTCGGCCAATCTCGCATACTTGTCTTCAGCTTCATAACCAAAGGCTTCCAAAATTTCGCCATCTGGTCGTATGAGAGCTGTAGTGGGTGCTTTGGAAGATATGCCTACACCGCTATTCCATTCTTTGACAAGTATTTTTGTTGGATCCCTCTCGTAATTATGTGTGAAGGAGCAAGCCCAACTTGAAAATGTCGTTCCAAAGTCGATAGCTGCCACCATAAGCTTATTAGGTGCACTGAAAGCCTAAAAAAAAATTGTAAATTTTTGAAAAAGTGTTTTCCGTTCTAGATGTGATACGACAGTAAGCTATGTCCTAACTCCAGAACTAAAACAAATGGTGCGATCTGTACACTTTGAATGAATACATTAACTTAAAGCAGCTTTTCAACATTTATCTTTCTATGCAAGAAAACAGCTATTATCCGATCCAAAAGCCTGGATGGAATCGGAGGACTCTTGTTTTTTCCCAGTAGTACAGTCATTTAATTCAGTGCCACGAACGATTCCAAATACTGAGAGGTTTTGTGTTAACTCTGTGCAGTATCCTCAAAGCAATGAATTATTTTCATCCAGATGTTTATAATATCATTTCTTTATATAGTCAGTTTTATGTGGGTAGTACAAAATAGGGATTAGTGCTACGCCAATGACCATTGTAATTGTCAGATATTATCGCTGATTTGCAGTCTTTCGTGGCAAAGAGTATATGCATTGAATTTGCCGCTGCTGTAAGTTTGCTTGACACAATGATTGTTTAGATAAAAATTATGCCATCCATAGTTAATAATCAAACACTCTCAGCTTGTTTATTTTTAACCATGTCTTCATATATATCCATCATAGACGTTGGTTCTTATCTGGAATACAAAATTAAAAGGATCTTTTTGGTGGTGGTGGTGGTGGTGGTGGTGGTGGTGGTGTGGCAACAGTGAAGAAAATCATTTTTGGTATAAAAATTTCTAACAATTTAACGTGCATTAGCTATTTATTATCACTACTACTACTACTACTACTACTACTACTACTACTACTACTACTACTACTACTACTACTACTACGGTTGAAGATATATAATCTGAAAGTGCCTTATTATTAACAATGCCATAATCCGAAGACCGAAGACCTTTAAGACCTTTAAGTTTTCCACAACTAGGTACATTTCAAACACAATATTACTACAGTTCATGCTTAATAAGGAGCTAATTTTTCATATACAACAGTAGTTGTTATGCCCCATTCCGTTCAATCAATCATGCATGATCATATGAAAGAGAGGAGAGAAATTGCACGAATGTTTAAATTTGCATCCAAGTTGCATTTATTTTGTTTTCAGTGTTCACTATGATATGGCAATGTATTCCCCATATTTTACCGTCTGGCTATTCTTCCATAGAAAAATGATACGTGCATATCCTTTAGGGTTGAGGTGGGGTAAGAACCGACAGTTGTCATTACTTTTATATAATAATGATGTGGGTTGGATTGGGTATGAGAGTAGATATTGTTATGCATATTTAATTTAATTATTTGTTTGTTACTTTTAAATTTTAAATTCCATTACGTGCTAAGATAATGTAATATTGAATTCAGTTCTGTTTGACCTGACTGATTTTTTTTATTTTATTGACATAAACAGCTAAAAATATAAACATTGTATCTAGCTTTTGCCCTTCTTCCAAAATCAGTGACAGTTTTGGTAAACAACTTTTTTCATTTATTTTTTTATCTTTCTCAGAGCAAGAATTATTAAGTTGAATCAAGGTGATACATAGACTACTTGACAAGAAGCATATATTAATTGGTACAAACTTTTACTTTTTCCAGAAGATTGAACTTTTGACACATTAAATTGTATTATGTTGTAACCAGTTTAAGTTGAAATTTTTTTTCTTCAAATAATTGAATTTGAGTGATTATTTTCCCTAGAAACTTAAAAGTGCTCCGACAAAATTCTTGGATAAGACATATATTGGAATTTATACTGAATTCAAAACTGGAATAATATTCCTGTGATTCAACAAGAGACTGTTGACACAGTAGCACTTCGCTAACCACAACACACGTTATCGCCTTAAATTTCGGATTTCACTGGGACTCGAACTAAGTTTCATTCAGGACATTTTATTACCAGGACTTCCATTTTTAATTCTTGGATTATTTTTGGATTTACTTCGTAAAACCGTACGTTCAGAATTTCTTATTTGTTATACTTTGTATTCTAGGGAAATAAATCATTTGTTAAATTTTACAAAACTTGTTGTCTTCACTCTTTTCTGTTACTTGTTTTAAGAGCATAGACTCGTAACAACATCTAGGCCGTGATTGTGGTGAGGCAGAAAACTGCTCTCTCTTCCTGTCTATTTTTATTTCCGGACATACTGAAGTAAATTAATATTTTGTTTATATTTTGTAATAGGAGATGATAGCTTATTTAGATGTGCTTGTTTTAAATATATTAAAACTTTTACAAGTACACTTTCAAATATCAATCGAAACACTGTGAAAATTCGTTTCTGCATTTGAAGGATATGTACAATTAGCATTCATTGCGCTATTTTTGGTATATATCCCAGCATAAAGAAGCAGTCTAGCTTGTCAACGGTCTCCTTCATGCAGCGCAGTTTGTTCCCTAATAGTTATCAAAACTTAATATCAACCTATGTTGGCATATGTTACTATCTCTATATTTTACTAGTTGTAGAGCAAAAAATTTCTCTACTCTCTCATGTACTTCCAAAACCTCAGAGTGGAATATCCAGTAAACGGAACAGCCTAATACACATCAAGAGGTGAGATACTAACCATTGCTACGGCAACATCATAAGTAAAATTTAAATGAATTACAAACATTTCTGAATCATCATGTAAATATTCTTTGTTTACAGTCTAGCTTTAATTTCCCTCCCTCGTCACTTTTAACATGCCAAGCATTCAAATCTTATTCCGTTTGAATAAAAGTCGCTTTACGCCCAAAATAAATTGTTCCAGCAACATATCTGGAATCTTCAATCATTTCTCCCTACACATCAACTATTGTTCCGCTCACCAAGCTCTGATAACAGTCTTCCAGAACTTATGTTTTCTGCCATGGATTCGCTACCATCTTTGAAACAATGAAACACCTAAAAATTGTAAGATATGACAGAGAAGTACATCCGTAAACTTTATTCAGCTCCGCCTTGATATCAGGCTGAAGGAACCGTAATAGATCCGGGATTTTGCTCAGCAACAGGATTGCGTTCTATTCTTTGGCATTTTTAGGTCACATCTTTTCCATGACAATGCCCTCTGCATAACTCTGCCACAGTGAAGGACGCCTTGAAGGAGATCAGCCTCTAGACTTTGTCACATTCTACATACGACCCTGTTTTAGCAGTTCGTGACCTTCTGGCTGAATCCCGTCGTGAAACATTCGCACAGTGACAGACGAGATGAAACCGCCATGCAGTTGGATGTGCCGTTTTAAGAGTGTGTGAGTACCATATCACAATGGCATATTATACTTAAATAATCTTATAGAGAAAATGAATCGAAGTGCACGAGAAGTACATTAAGGGGAATACAATGACGTTGTTGATCGCTAATAAAGACATTTATGTTTTAATGTTCATAACGTTTTAAATACCCTCCCAATGAATAAAAACAAAATTTTAAAGGCATATTCAGTTAAAATCAGACTGCATTAGTGCGTAATGTTTCGCGTTTAAACAAATGGATAAAATAAACTTTAGCCTATATTTGCAATACAGTTTTACTTTACAGACATGCATACATTCATGCATGCACACATACATGCATGCATGCATGCATACATACATACATACATACATACATACATACATACATACATACATACATACATACATACATACATACATACATACATACATACATACATACATAAATACATACATACATACATACATACTGTAACGGCCGAACTAGGTCCTGATAATACTAAATTGTAGCATGGCAACAGGGATGAGTATGCTTCTTAACAGCTGACTAAGGAGGGGAAAATAGACTCCAACTATTGATTTATTTTCAAACATAACACAAGATGATTCATTTTATTTAGAAACATTGAAATAAAGTCAGTTCATAACTATGACAGTCTTGTTTTGTGCACTAAACCAAAATACTATCATTGTCTTGAGGTACAGAATGAGTTACATGACAAGGGCTCGTACTCAGTAACAAAAAAAAAGAGCGAAAGCCAACAAGCTTTGTATATTTTAACAAAATGATATATTTCCCTAGACATCATTGTAAAAATTGGTAAATAGGGCTTACAATCTGTGAATATAATCCAAAATGTGATCCTAGGAATGAAAACACAAGTCCTATCACTAAATAGTTATATAAGAATCCAGGTTCGAGTCCCGACGACGTACAAATATGGAAGGCGATGACATCAGATATGGTCCAATGTATGAATAAAAATAATTCCTCACTTGAATCACAGTCTTTGTTTCCAAATAATTCCAGAATAAACTTTCCATTAATATATTTCAGAAATTTTTATAGAAAAGTCAACTTGTTGAGTTTCCAGGGGAATAAATTATTAAGTCCAAAAATCAAACGAAGAACAAACAATCTTGGCAACAAATTAAAAATAGTACACCTTTTACTTTCAAGGTGTTGAATGACTCTGTCCGAAAAAAATATTAGGATTGCGTATTTAGAACCCCAATGTCTCATTTAAAGTCTCGCGAGATTGATCACGTGGTCTCTTACTACACTATTTTTGTTACGTCCACTAGTATGAACCAACTTAAAAACCAATCATAAAAGAAGTTGTTTACACAAAGTGATCATGCACAGAATGTATGCCCCTGATATTGACCAATCATTTTAACTTCCTGTTGACGCTGTTAAGTTGATGTGTTGGAGGAAATGACGAACTCATTGATAATTCTCACGTAATACATCTTCGTCTTGAATAAACAAACTTTGTGATAAAGATACATCTCACTACTAAAAATAGAATCTCGAATCCGAGAAAAATATTTATTGCAATTAAATACAATGAAACAAAAATGAAATAAAAAGAACTTGGAACCTTGCACATAAGCAATTTAATGACACATACGTCACAAAAGATTTATAATAATTTCTCACAATGACAGGGTACACATTATATAAATAAATAAATAAATAAAAGTATTGATCTGTGAGGACAACACTCACTTTGCCATATAACTGAGGGTCAAATAACAAATGACATAACAATATCCAGTTTGCTTGTAAAATGATTATAAATGACTAGAATGCATATAAGTTGGAATAGAGAAAGGAATTTCTTAAATATTGATTTGTACTTAAATAAACTTTAACACAAGTTTAGTTTCCAAAATATTGCCTAAAGTTACATAACTGTATAATAAACTAAACAAAACAAAATTAAAACAATTAAAACTCACAATTACTGTGATGTACCTAGTTTGACTGCTAGCAGCTGACTGACCCCCACAAGCAGCCCACAAAGCCTTATATACTCCTGCCAAAACACACAAAACCCACAATCAACAGAGCCACCAAAACCCACAAATCCAACAAAACCCACAGCTCCCATAACGCCCACAGAACCCAGTTCTAACAAAACCAACAAAATCCATAACCAACAGAGACCAAAAAATCCACAATTTTTGTTGGAATATTCACACAACCCTGAGCTAGTATTGCATATGTATAATTCAGTCAGTCTTAACAACGATTATTTATAGAAATTACCAACTTGATATTAAAAACACTGATACATTGCGACTGTATAGTCTCAAGAAAAGATAAAGAATCAGTTTTGGAATTCGCGGAACATACCATGTTATGCTATTGCTCATAGCAATGGTTCGGAGATGTGTTATGCACTGTTACAATATTACCGAGGTAGGCCGCATGACAGGGCCGTCAACATGTGTATGTACCGAAGAAATAAAAATAAGAGTTAAATCAAGCTTAAATGCAATGTTGTATATAAATGAAACATCAAGGGCATTAAACACAATGAGTATGTATCGTGTAGTCTTAAATGGTTAACCAGAAATAGTCATTAATCAAAGTATCAAGAATGCCCGCCGTCGGCAATGATACTCTATTTTCGCTAACTCAAAACTTGTAGGCTATACCAGTCAACAACAATTAATCGACGAAGTAAACAAAATAGAGGACCCTATACAATATTAATATCAGCTCATTTGAGCAATTCAGTGGTAATGGAATGATTTAATTTTTTTTTAAATCGAGAACAAATTTGGCGGCCTGGACGAAATTTACCGTATACAAGCATGCATAATCACTTCCTAAATGCAGGTCATTACAATACATACATACATGCATGCATGCATGCATGCATGCATGCATACATACATACATACATACATACATACATACATACATACATACATACATACATACATACATACATACATACATACATACACACACATACACACACATATACATACATACATACATACATACATACATACATACATACATACATACATACATACATACATACATACATACATACATACATACATCCAAGATGAACACAGTTACATATTAATCACATTAGATTCCAAGGGTCACAATGTGATTATAAACCATCACACACACCAAGACTTGACATCATTTACCCAGGAATTTAAGACAATAAAAACTCTAATATGTTGAACTTTTAGCTTTTGATTCAGTAATTTGTAAACCAGGATAACTCCGGATAAGTTTCGAGGCACGGCTCAATGTATTTGTTAAAATGTGTGTACCTGCTATAGAGTGACTGGCAAGTTCTACACAACTGCTTTATCGTGTTAGATAACCAGCCGGTTGTTAAGAAGGAGTATAGTAGCATACATACATACATACATACATACATACATGCATGCATGCATGCATGCATGCATGCATACATACATACATACATACATACATACATACATACATACATACATACATACATACATACATACATACATACATACATACATACATACATACATACATACAATACATCCAAGATGAACACAGTTACATATTAATCACATTAGATTCCAAGGGTCACAATGCGATTATAAACCATCACACACACCAAGACTTGACATCATTTACCCAGGAATTTAAGACAATAAAAACTCTAATATGTTGAACTTTTAGCTTTTGATTCAGTAATTTGTAAACCAGGATAACTCCGGAAAAGTTTCGAGGCACGGCTCAATGTATTTGTTAAAATGTGTGTACCTGCTATAGAGTGACTGGCAAGTTCTACACAACTGCTTTATCGTGTTAGATAACCAGCCGGTTGTTAAGAAGGAGTATAGTAGTATATTTAAATCACCCCTAATGACCAATAGTTTGCGTTATATCTACCTCTACCAACACTGCGGTTGTTTTCTCTTCTTGCGATTTACGCAATTTCTTTGAGTTACTGTGTCCCATCGTGTACGTTAGACTTAGTTTTGTTTTCTTTTGCTGGCTAACTTGGACATGTCCTGACTGCTACTGTCGAGCATTTGAGGGTATCAAACACGTCTTCCTTGTTTAAAATACCAGGCCTAACCTGAAAATAGATAAGGTAAGTTACTCTAATCCCATTTATCACTAAGCTACAAGTTTATGAAGCGGTAATTTTCTAGACATGGTGATTTCAAAATGAAATGCAAGAACGTGAATAAACATTTATCTTTGCATAGTGACAACCAGAAACGTGTAGCAGTGAACATGCATTACAGTGACTGACTATAGTGACATTCGGAAATGTGTAGTAATGCAACGCATTAAAGCGACAATAGTGACACTCAGAAACGTGTAGCAGTGAACATGCAGTAAAGTGACTATAGTGACACTCAGAAATGTGCAGTAATGTATATGCATTAAAGCGATTATAGTGACACTCAGAAAAAGTTTATCAGTGAACATGCATTAAAGTGAATATAGTGACATTCGGAAATGTGTAGCAGTGAACATGCATTAACGTAACTATAGTGATACTCTGAAACGTGTAGTAATGTATATGCATTAAAGCGATTTTATAGTGACACTCAGAAAAAGTTTACACATTAAAGTGAATATAGTGACATTCGGAAATGTGTAGCAGTGAACATGCATTAACGTAACTATAGTGATACTCTGAAACGTGTAGTAATGTATATGCATTAAAGCGATTATAGTAACACTCAGAAAAAGTTTAGATGTGTACGGAAATTAAAGTGACTATAATGACACAGAAATGTGTAGCAGTGAATACACATTAAAGTGACTATTCATCCTCATAGTACATAAGCCTTGTAGAAGTATACAACATAGAGTATCCGGACAATTTGTGGATCAAGTACCTAATGAGGAACACTGGCTACCCATGCAATTGAAAATAATTCTGTTGATGGGGAGGGGGAGGGAGATAGTGAGGGGAGGGGTTAATTATCTCCGCAACATTTAGTACCTAACACTACAAAGAAAGTTCGGGTGGCAATACAGTAACATTAAAGGTAATTACACAAGGAAATAGCATTTATGCGTAGTCAAGGTGCATGTTGGTCATATATATACATACATTTGAATCCTTATGTTCGTAACCAATTGTCTAGACTGACACAATTCTGAACCTATGAATTCTAAGTAAGAATTACGATATCTGTATGTGGGGGAATGGAACTATGTACGTTTTTGAAATTTTGCAATGTACAAGGTTAATTAAAATTGATCCAGTTGAATATTTATGGTGTATATTTAAGAGTGTTATTCAACACTGTTAAGTACATTTATACATGAAAACGTGATAACAACTATTGATTCAATGCATCATTATGGCACTCAAGGTCTCATTCAAACATAAAGAATAAAAAAGAATATTGTTTATGTCAGACGTCATTCATATTTCCTTACATCTAGTTTGTTAAGAAATTGAAAAATACATTTTATACCTTTGACACATATTTCATTTTACATGCATCATTCTCTAATAATTTCAAATGACTTTTTAGATAGACACTGTGGATCGTATAATATGTACTTCATCTCTAATCTCTCATTTAAAACCATGTAATCTTTAAAATGAATCGGTCGTGCTTCATCTCTATTCTCTCTTTTAAAACCATTTAATCCTTAGAAAGAGTCGGTTGTGCTTCATCTCTATTTTCTCCTCATTTAAAACGATATAATCGGTATACAGAGTCGGTCGTGCTTCATCTCTATTTTCTCATTTAAAACGATATAATCGGTAGACAGAGTCTGTCGTGCTTCATCTCTATTTTCTCATTTAAAACGATATAATCGGTAGAAAGAGTCGGTCGTGCTTCATCTCTATTTTCTCATTTAAAACGATATAATCGGTAGACAGAGTCGGTCGTGCTTCATCTCTGTTCTCTCATTCAAATAATATATTATCTGTAGACAGAGTCGGTAGTGTAATATTCATTTTATCTCTATTATCTCATCTAATACTGTATAACCGGGAGAGAGAGAGAGACGGAGGATGGAGGGTGCGTAGTGTGTTCTTCATCTCTGTCTTCTCATTTAATACCATGTAATAAGTAGATAGAATGAGTTGTATAATTTAGATCTGTATTGTTTAATACCATGTAATTAAACAATAGAATTGGTCATATAATAGGTAACTGGTAGACAGATTCTTTCGTATAATTGATACTCATTGTTATCTTCCTATTTCATACCATGTAACTGATAGATAGACGGTGTGGGTCGTGTAATGTATACTTCATCTCTGTCCTCTCGTTTGTTACTATATAACTAGCAAATAGAGTAAGTTTTATAATAAATACTGCATTAGTAGATAAAGAGAGAGTTGTATAATAAGTATTTCGTCTATATTTTCTCATTCAGCTCCGTGCAGCTAAGTCTTGTAAAAGAAACTACAGCTCACAAAGATTATTCTTTTGTGGTTGCAGTGTCATATCAATATCAAGATCAAAATCATGCTTAATTTTTTATCAGTGCTGATGACCAACTAATTTTTTTCTCCACAATATCTTTAATGTTTCTATCAATTTGTTTCCTCAGCAATCACGTGATCTATTACAACTCTCTTCAGCTGAGATTGGCTTCCATAAATTAAAAAGAAATCATTCATTGGAGATTTTGGAATATTTTTCACGCATTATCTCACATCTTATCTGGCTGCGGTCTGATCAATCTTTGAAATTCTTTCAGCCCTTCATCAATAGCTCATTGATCATCAATTATCTCCTCATAATAATCTACGAATTTGTCCAGTCATTCGTGTGGAGAAGGTCCAGCAAAAGGTGGTGGTTGACTATGATCACCACACATGATAATAGCAGTATTTCTCGTTAACAACCAATCGAGAAATATTTTTAATGCCTCCAACGATACTATGCAGATCTCATACCAAATAATATCCTTAGGAATAGGTTTCTCACCAATACCTTCCATCAAAAGAAACTGATGCATACGCATATTAACTCAATGTTCGTTCATTTCTAATGCAAGTCTGTGTGTGTTTGTCTAAACAATCATATCGGCAGATTTATTCAATCGTCGAAATAATTCAATCGCACGTGTTATTTTACCAAAACCACCGAACCCGTTGAGATAAAAAGCTTTATGACGGGTTACAGGACCAAACACAGATAGAGCCGATAATAATTCTGATACACGATTATTTTTACAAACTATTTACTCTGGTCTGTAATCGGCTGTTACAGAGAAATCAAGAATCGTTTTATTCTCCACGATCGTTAATCAGCTCATTGGAAATGTTTAACTGTTTCAGTGATTCTGTGTATATTTTATTAATATACAATGAATCTGTTGCAACTCTAACCGCTGTATCAGAAAATTTGTTTATCATCAATAATAAATTTATCGAAATGTACGCAGGCATCGAAAATCTTAAATGAATAAACTACGGTGATTCACCATTAGTGTAGCTCACGATTGTACCTGATTTAGTTCCATCAGATAATTTGCATTTTCTTGGCTTATAAAAATATTTCTTTCTGTTTCGTCTGCAATTATAGCATCATCGATAACTGGTCTACAACAATGTCGTTTATCCACCTTGGGTAAATGTACAAATAATTTTTCTGCCGAGATCCTTTGCGAGTTTTTTTTTTTTTTCATAATCAATTATATCAGGATTTCAATCATAAGATAAGTCCTTCTGCTGCTATAACCAAACCTCTTTCTGTGGAAGATATGACATAATTGCTTCACTGAATGTCGATGACACCAAAATTCACGTATCATTCATATCTCTAACTAAAACTATTGGAACTCTCTCCTGTCTTTACTCTTATTGGAAATCTTAATTGTTTTCCAGTTCAGCAACATCTTTGATAGACACTCCAGTATCTATTACTGTTTCTGCACATTCATTTAATTTTTTACGCCTTAGATCCGTTAGATCGTTTCCTCGTTTCGCGTTTGTGAAAAGTTCTGTAACTCGCTCAGTAACACAATTCATGCGAAAAATTTTCATTTGTAGACGTTTTTTGACGTTAAGTTTATCATTCAGTCGATATATTGCATAAACAACTGTCGTTACAGGATGTGATCGCTCATAACGAGGTCTATCAATTGTAGTCAGTTTTTCTGGTCTTATTTATCATCACAATATTTCCACAATGACCTTGACAAGACACGCGAACAGAATCAAGTTTGTCACGGATAATCCATGCATTGTCGTCTGTTACGATAAATTATATTTGAAAAACATATTTTCGTGCAGGGTTGAGATAATTAATAATTGTCGCTGCTTGCTTGTCATTCATTGTAGCATCGACAACACCATCGGCAAAGCCACAGGCTTCGCGTGCAATTCTGAATGTTAACTATATATGAGCTGCACCATCTTTGCGAAATGCTCTCTTGGCATCACTGATACGATTAAAGTTTTATTTGTTAAATCAACTAAAGGTCTTCTTGGTAATTGAAAGGTTATTCTGCGGAGATCGAATCTGGATTTAGAGGGCTTAATCGCAGATAATCTCATAAACTCCTACATTAACCCTAATATATATTTAAATTGAAGAATATATATATATATATATATATATATATATATATATATATATATATATATATATATATATATATATATATATATATATATATATATATATATATATATATATGTGTGTGTGTGTGTGTGTGTGATTAAATTGCTTTTGTGTAAGGTTTAAAATTCTTTTTATTTCATTTTTTCATTATATTTAATTGCAACGAACATTTTGCTCGGATTCGGGATTCTATTTTTATTAGTGAGATATAATTTTAGCACAAAATTTGTTTATTTAAGACGAAATAGTAATACATGAGAATTGACATTGAGTTCGCCTTACCTTTGTAACAAATCAACAGGAAGTTAAAATGATTGATCAGCATCACAGACATACTTTCTTCACATGATCACTGTTTGTAAACGACTTATTTTTGTGATTTGTTTTAAGTCAGTCTGTACCGTGGACGTGACAAAAATAGCGTAAAAAGAGACCACATGACCAATCTCGCTAGATTTGAAGTAATGTTTTTGAGTGTAAATGCGCAATTTTAATATTGGTTTGGCCAGAGTCATTCAAACCCTTGAAGGAACAAGGTGTTTTTTGTATTATTTTTTTTTAAATTTGTTGCCAGAATCTTTTATTCTTTATCTGATTTTTTGGATTCAATAATTTATTTTCGTGGAAACTCAACAAGTTGACTTACTTATAAAATAAATTCTGAAAGATATTCAAAGAAATGAATTTTGGAATTACTCAGAAACAAAGACTGTGATTGAAGTGAGGAATGATTGTTATTTATACATTAGACTACATCTGACGTCATAGCCCTCCATATTCATACGTCTTTGAGACTCGAACCCGATTTCTAATAGGACTATGTAGTGACAGGACTTGTGTTTTTATTGTTAGAGTCATAGTTGGATTATATTCACAAATTGTAAGTCCTTTTCACAAATTTTTACATTGTTGTCTAGGGAAATAAATTGTTTTGTTGAAATATACAAAGCTTGTTGGCTTTCACTTCTTTCTTTGTTACTGAGTACAAGCCCTAGTCACGTAACAAAACATTCATATTATTATTATCAATAATAATAATAATAATAATAATAATAATAATAATAATAATAATAATAATAATAATAATAATAATTATAATTATAATTATAATTATTATTATTATTATTATTATTATTATTATTATTATTATTATTATTATTATTATTATCACAAAAATTGCATTTTTTAACACCCTACTACCAAATTGAACCATATGGAATTTTGTCAAATACCTCCAAAATAAATAGTCATTTTTAATTCATTTCTATCGGCGGTCAAGATTTTACCTGTCAAATGGACAATAGCTACTGACGTTCAAATTTGTAGTCTTCATTCCTTACAGAGTCGTAAACAATTAGTCTTCATAGAACTTACCATGTTTTCATGATGCTTTAAAGTGACGACATGTATACATTTAACTTAAATACCAACTTCGCATGATACTTTACTTACCATTTGCAGTCATTCAGTCGCTAAATTTGTGCGGTTTGGAAGTCATTCTTGGATGGCTATTAGTAGATGAGGAAGTTACGTGAGTAAGGTGTCAAAAGTAAGGCTACGGTATCTATTTATTTAACCTAAATAGGCCCCAATATGCAATGTATACACTGCATAAGTAAAGTCCTTACTATGTTATCAATTTTAGTTTCTGATGTTATTATCTCTCATTATATATATATATATATATATATATATATATATATATATATATACATATACACACACACACACACACACACACACACACACACACGTGTCCTCTATCAGATATCGTTGTATTTCATGAGGAACAGTGAAGTGATAATACTAAATTTTCACTTGTAGCAAATAACTACAAAGATGAGAACATTGACTTTTGGGTCGAAGGCTTATATATATATATATATATATATATATATATATATATATATATATATATATATATATATATATATATATATATATATATATATATATATATAAAGAATACAAATCATATGGCGATTAACAACCCTTTCAAGCGTACTGGATCCACCAAGGGATCACGTGTGTCAGGGATTAATTAAAATAGATGCAATAAACTGACGACGAACAGTACGAACTAGTAACTAACTAGCCTAAGCGCTTTCGACTCTTAATGAGTATTTTTCAAAGGCAAATACAAAACATATATACGACAAACAAATAAACACAAAAACGTTGTGTTTGTAAACCTCTACATGGCTGACTTCACATGTGCTAAAACTATAAATACAACCAGCTTGTATAGACTAGTTGCGGAAACTGAAAACGTTGTATAATTTCCTAAAAGTCTACAAGCCAAAGCGACATCTATTTTTACTTTTTGTGCATATAAAACGCAGATTATATCCCAGATATTAGAGTCTATACCGGTTATTCTTATAGTAAAAATTGAAGGATAATAAGAAGATTTAGAAAATGTTAAATTCTACTTGTGCATAGTTTTCATTTTCTAGTCTTCTTGGTTTACACCGCTTGGTTTCAATGTTCTAAGGCGGCGTATCCAGTATGATTCCTTTTCCTTCCTGGTTTCGGAACTCCAGCTGTCGTTGTTAGCAATAGCGATAAGTATTATATCACTGAAAGTGTGGCCAGGGGAGGAGAAGTGTTCTGCGACCGGGCTTCTGAACAGCTTTTTTGTCATCCAATCAGATCTATGAAGGTTTATCCTTTTGTGTAGCTTTTCAGTTTCTCCGACGTACTGAAGGCCACAGATCTTACATGTGATGAGATAAATCACATTCTCTGTTTTGCACGTTTTGTTTGGACCATGTATGTAGCTTACCGGAGACCAAAAAACCTAAAGGACATCCTAGTCAGGGCAAAGCTAACACCAATCGCTAGTCAAAACCAACCTAGTCAATCTGGACCCTGTGGCGATAATGCAAAACCTGTCAACATATGATAGAGACCAAGACATTCAATAGCACAGTGACTAAAGAAAAACTAAACATAGCAAAAACTAGGTATTTATTATTATTCTATGATTAACACTAATTGCCTTATAAATGAGTGAATAAACACCAGGTTTGTGCAGTCCTCTCAACGTTGGTGTATAAACATTTCACTGATAAGGCATCGCAATGTTGAAGTGTAAACATGTCACATTATAAAACCTCACACTGTTGATGTGTCAACAGATTAAGTATTGCAATTGCACAAATGATACGATGTTTTAGTGCCAGATGATACCTAGTTTAGCAAGTTGTATTTTACACATATAGCCACATATACGTCTATAAATACATACATACAACCCTGCAGGTATGTATCATGTATAAGTGTCAAAATACCTATAATAAGTATGAAGTTATGCAGGTATGTATCATGTATGATTGACAAAATACCTATAATAAGTATGAAGTTATGCAGGTATGTATCATGTATGATTGACAAAATACCTATAATAAGTATGAAGTTATGTGTTTGGCATTGCATGTTCATATATTTAATTTTGCAAACGGTGTTTACAATGTTTCGAACATGATGAATTTTTTTTCGGAAGTCTAGTGAATCTAGGCAGTATGGAGTGAAAAAATCTAAATATGATTATAGTTCGTGATAAAACACCGACCATAATACTAAGATCAGTGCTTTATTGACGAAAAAGATTTGCAGACCAAGCGCAAAATAACCATTTTATGCATGTTATTTTCATTCATTAGCATATATCCATGATAAAACACTTTCTCGTAGCTGGTCAAAAGTAAACGTTTCTGCAAAATTAAAATTTTCAAGACCTGTTTCGAAAACAACATTCTGAACTACGTTGACCAAACAGCGACACAACGGATGCAATCTGACGACCTGTTTAAGCGCAATGAAATGCAACATAACTGCCTTTTAACTCGATTTTAATGCAAGTACATGATGTTATAGAATAATACTAAGGCATATTTTTGCTTTGATCCAGAGTAAAACTGATAAGTGGAATAATGTCATAATTATAAAATTTCAATCTCTTTTTTATGAGAACTATAAATACAATATTATTTTTTCGTACCAATAATAGTATTGGTTTTCCTTTTGTATATATATATATATATATATATATATATATATATATATATATATATATATATATATATATATATATATATATAAATTTTGACCAAATAAACAGCTATTCTTCACAAGAATTTGGTCTTTAAATGTCAGCAACGAGAACAGTCGTTGTTTTTCTGTTAGATTTAAAAATGGTTTAATTCACAGTAGTATTAAAACTTGCAAGAAAGTATGACTTTGGTAATAGTGGTAGGCACAAGCAGTTCATTTAACTGTTAAAGTAGCACCTGTCTTAGATTGCCCAGACGTCACTTTTAAGTAGATATAAATACAAACATTTTAAGACTGGTGTTTAAAACACTGTATTTACAAAAACAGTTTAATTTCTTTGGCATGTTTATGGTTGCTTTTCATTCCTAAATATAGTCGAACCTACCGTAAAGGCCATCTCCTTTACGCGAGTACTTTCTTTCAACTGTTAAATGTTTAAGGATTTTGCAACAACCAGAAGATATTAATCTCTGTAAGTCAAGCATTTTCTTTTCAGAGGCTTTTTGTCTCACTTCCCAGAGCTGCTTAAGAGAGATTTTACTGTATTAATCTATTAAGACGTAATACTTAAGTAAAGCCATTATAGAAACAAACGTGTTTATTTTATACAGTAGAAAGAACAAGATTAAACTACATGGAAATAAAATACATTACCACTTTCACTGCAGCAAATGAATGCCAAGCAAACATTTACCTGGTATATTTCTTTTTATTAAGTATAACTAAATCAATAATATTCTGGAAATGTCAAAGTTTAGCTTCAAGTAAATGCTATAAAATTCCAAAGGCTCGTGTCTAAAATTGAATTATCAATGCTCGGTATTGATGTGTGATCCGTTAGTGTAGTCGTTGGAATTTTATGAAAAAAGCATTAATTCATATGATTAAATTATGTTTGTATTCTATATACCTCATTTAATAAACTTAAGAATATGCAAGTTAGTATAAACAATGACGTATTGAACTTCTTCATGTTCATGACTTTAAACATTTGATGTAAGCTCACTGAAATGTTTATTAGCTAACAACTCTATTTCGCGTTGCAATGTGTCAATATAGTAAATTCTTAGAGAAAAAAAAGGTACATTGTTTTGGTACCTTAAAATTCTACAAACTTCATTACCAGTAACTCATCAAGTTTTCTTGTCACAAGCACATTCTTTCCTCACTTATAAAACAAGATTTCGCCAGCCTCTACCAGCCAAGAGAGGACATTTTCTCAAAACATCCTGGCACTTTTTCTTTCGAGGCATTCTCTCTCTCTCTCTCTCTCTCTCTCTCTCTCTCTCTCTCTCTCTCTCTCTCTCTCTCTCTCTCTCTCTCTCTCTCCCCCCCCCTCTCTCTCTCTCTCTCTCTCTCTCTCTCTCTCTCTCTCTCTCTCTCTCTCTCTCTCTCTCTCTCTCTCTCTCTGTGCTAGGGAACATATTTCAAATGATGATAAGAGTGCATCTTTTTCTTCTTTCGTCCATTTCTTTCTTGATATCTTTATGGAGTTTCTGGCTCAAAGACCATACAACCCACCTCTAAACAAATACAAATTTCCTCTCCGGAGACCCTCAAAATCCTACCCCGACATGTTTTATCAAAACCGATGACGCGGTTTCTAGCTCAAATACAATTCTATATTTATTTTTTTTTACAGATTAGCCAGAGACCATTTCACGCCATCACTTAGATATTCCCAAGTTTAGATATAAAATTTATAAGGTTTCTAGCTCAGAGACACTATCACTTTAGGAGGTTTCTGGCTTAAAGACCCTAGGCGGTTTCACATTATCGATTTGGGTTCAGTCGACCAACTGGGTTTCTAGGTCGTATTATAGACCTCATCGCCCACCATAAGTGTTTCAACTATCGATATTGGAAATATTTCATAATCGTGACAATAAAGACTGAACTTTAGTCTACAGCTTACACATCGATATTTGCATAAATCTTTTATTTGTAGTTTGTTAAGAGGATATTTGTTATCAATGAAAGATACTTTCGATCGATCGAGATCAATGGTAAGTTTAGTGAACTTTTCTTGACTGATTGGATTATGAAAGTTATTAAATCACTTTGCTAACTCAAGGATTAATTTTTCGAGATAATTGAAATACTCGTTGTTATCAGATTTCATGAGCGAAAGCTTCAGCTTGTCACGATTACTAAAACATATTCCTGATAGTTCATTACTAATTTCAATTGTCAACTGTTTTCCGTCTATCGTTAGATAATTGAATTTGCTGTTAGTGCAATTTGTCACTGTCAAATTCTCAAACATTTATTTCTGAATTTGAGATAAAATTTCATACCCTAGTTATCAAATATAATGTCAAGTATAAAATCTGTCATAGCGACAGTACCAAAGTGCAAACGTATCTACAATGTTTTCGCAAAAACATTTATCATCAAAATTACTTAACCCACGTTTGATAATAGCATCTGTTTCAAGTTGTGTATGATTTGTTTGAATAGCCATTGATCCTATATAACTAATGCCGCCTTGAAGCGCGTACTTGTAATTATTAAATCCCATAAACTTTTTAACAAAATCGCGAGGCAAGCCTTTTGCTTTTTAATCTTTGTATTATTGTCTAACAATACGGCGTAATTTTCTTTGCAAACCAATAAGTATTTGATAACACTTGAGTTAATCTCATCCTTAACTTTACCAATAACATTTTTATGTGCGTCATCATGAAATTTACTATCACGAGGGTAATTGGAGATCAAACAGATGTCGGTTATCAAAGATATCCTGATAGACGTCAGTAGTAGAGACTCCCAGGCCCCCCAAAACGTTGTACGTTAACATTTTTGTCAGCAGCCTTTGTTAGCTCAAAATGATAATACATTTTCTGACAAAAATACGTTTTGGGGCCTAGGTGTCTCTGAGCTAGGATACATCAATCTCTCTACTACTATGTACTTATTAGTCGAAATGTTATATTAAACAAATAAAGTAGGCCTATTATATAATGTCCTTCTGTTATTCAATCAGACATGTCGGATTCAATCTAACAAATAGATTTTGTAAAAGATTTAATTCAATCAAAGCAGCGTTAGCATATACTGGTATAAAACCTAAAATAATAAGCGATTGCATTAAAAATGTAAGTTATCATATATCGCCGAAATATGGATCATTATGGCTATTCGCGACTGAAAATGATATGAAAATAGCGGGATGGGCAGATGATGTGATGACATTTATCGATAACATGGTCGATATATTTTTTGATAAGCTAGAAAAATTTTTAAAAAAAAATATTTTTACAAAACATATATAGATTTATACAACTCCATATGAACTCCAAGCTTGTCATATAACATGTTAGCAAGATCAGGATCATTTGAATGAATCCCCATGTGATCCCCTAAGGTGTCAAATAACATCTTAGAATGACTAGAGGTCACATAAAATATTGATTTTTACGGACTGCACATTTTGACTTTTGTGAACTCCGAGGTTGCCCTTTGACATTCGCTCAAGTTCAGAGGTCACATATAAACTTAATTAGGGACGGCACAATTTGACCTTTGTGAACTTCCAGGTTGCCTTTTGACATCCGAGCAAGTTCACAAGTCACATATAAACTTAATAAATATATGATGATATAATGACGATATATGATATGATGATAATGAAGGTCATTTTCTACTTGTGAATAGAAACTAACACCCCACCCCAAAATATCAAATCAGTAGGGGTGCATAAAACTAGCACTCACAACGTATTGTCGTTGTAGGTAGGTATATTAATTTCTATTCACAAAAAAAGTCGGGGCTGGCCAAGGCCCCCAACCAAATAGATAACATTTGTTGGCATAATCTCAGGTAGAGCTTCCTGTACTGACCCTTACTTGTGTTTTTGGCTATTGTTGGTCAGTTATTTTTTATATAGGTAATGAAAGCCATCAATATTTTCATAATGGCAATAGTGTTGTCTGATTAGCAATCCCAGTCATTTCTTTTTATATAGGCAATTGTGGTTCCAGATGTACCCGACAATTGCTATGGCCGTTGCACTTGCTCTTTCTTGTGTGACAGTTGCTGATGAGGGGGCTGTCCGTGCCACTGTGTCTTGTTTTACCCAAGTCATTTAGATACATAATAAATGGAGCTGGAGAAAGGCTTGCACCTTGCCTCACACACTTACTATACTGAAAGAAATCGAATTGCTCTACAGTACAAATGACACAATATTGGACTTTATGATGCTTATTATATCTTATTCTAAATATCTTCTCCTTAACATTGTTGTCTAATAAAGTCATCCACTGACATATGTTACAAAATGTTGTCAAAACTGCTACTACACTACTACAAAAATCGATTACTTGTCGTAGCAGAGAGAAGGACGTGCACATAGGCCCTTTGACCTCAAGGTGATAAATCAGAGAAGAAAAAAACGCCCGCTTGCCGTTGATGTTCTTGCCGCGTTCGTGGGAAGGGAAACACAGGTCCTAAGTATTAAAACACTCCCGACTTTAAGTCAAAGAATATGTTGCTGGTGGTGGTGGTGTAAGGTTTAACGCGATTTTGAGCACAAGATTGGCTATACATGGCGGCCAGTATAAATGGTGGAGGAAGAACCAAATAGACGCAGGAAAAAAATGTGAAAACTTTCTCAGGTGTCAGTTTCCAATGAACTTTCAAGATTTATGCCCACAGCATTTATTGATGTGCATAAATCTAGACTCCCATTAGAAAACCATGTATAAGACAATACGAAAAAAAAATTGACTCTAAGATGGAAACTTCAATGTATAGCTGATGAACCGCATAATTTAGGCATAATCCCTTCCAAGGAGAAGAGGTAATTGCTCTTAAACTGGAGACAAAGAAAGAGAAATGAAAACAATTCGACCAATTATGTACCTCACTGGATTCCTGTTAGAAAAAATATGGTATAGGATATGTATGCAGATAAGTTATGCTTCCAATGCAAAATGGTAAGAAACGACCATAATGGTTTCAAGGAGATTCCAAGAGGGAGATTTAGAAATAGCTATGCTGCGAGAGCAACAATCACAGAAATTACACGCTCAACGAGAAGCAAGCTACACGAGTCCCTTACTTATATAAGAAGACGTAATTGCTATGGATAAATAAAACCTTGCCTAAAGTAGAAAGAAAAAGGAGATCAGTCAGTAAGGTCCGGTAGCTCAGGCAAGTCCTAAACATAAATGGAGAGACTAAGCCCAACCATAAGCGAAGTGGTCATTGTGATGAGTGTAATTTAGATTTTCAACATAGCTTTAACAATTTTTAAGTCATATCGCGACGATATGCAGTGTGAAAGTTTATAGAAATGTCTAGAATCTAGTTTTATGCCTCAGATATGTGACAAGATGTTCCAACCAGTCACATTATCCTGACACCAGGACGAACAGTACTAAAACTAAACACTTAATGCTTGCTGAGTACCAAGCGAGGCAGCTGTTAGTACCATTTTTTTAAAGTTCTTGGTGTGACTCGGCCGGTGTTCAAACCCACGACCTGTCGTACTGGAGGCGGATGCTCTAACCATTAGGCCAACTGAGCGAAGCGACATGGAAATACCCCAATTAGAATTTGAGATACGAATATTTAATCGAAAAAAAATTAAAAAAAAAAAAAAACAAACAGAAAATAGTAAAGAAACAAATAGAAAAGATTGCTTGATAATAATAATAATATTTTTATATAAATGCGAATAAATAGCATTATAGTACAGCATAGACAATATAAAGTCGTGCTCTACGGAGATTAGAATGAGGGTTAGCGGCTAAAAGGAACACTTTTCTAACCTCTATAATGATTTCCGTCTTATGAACCCGAAATGAATTTATAGATAATTTATTACTAGTTCGACATATGAGTGTATATGCTACCCAGGGATGCGTCTACCATCGAAACTGTAACGTCAGTTTTCTGATGTGAGCATGGTCCAGATCATATATCAGGAAGTACTTACAGGGGGTGTGTGTATCTTATTATTATTATCATTATTATTATTATTATTATTATTATTATTATTATAATTATTATATATATATATATATATATATATATATATATATATATATATATATATATATATATATAGATGCAATAAACTGACGACGAACAGTACGAAACTAGTAACTAACTAGCCTAAGCGCTTTCGACTCTTAATGAGTCTTTTTCAAAGGCAAATACAAAACATAGTTACGACAAACAAATAAACACAAAAACGTTGCGTTTGTAAACCTCTACATTTCTATCTTCACATGTGCTAAAACTATAAATACAACCAGCTTGTATAGACTAGTTGCGGAAACTGAAAACGTTGTATAATTCCCTACAAGCCAAAGCGACATCTATTTTTACTTTGTGTACATATGTAACGCAGATTATATCCCGGATATTTGGTTCTATACCGGTTATTCTTATAGTAAAAATTGAAGGATAAGAAGATTTAGAAAATGTTAAATTCTACTAGTGCATAGTTTTCATTTTCTAGTCTTCTTGGTTTAGACCGCTTGGTTTCAATGTTCTAAGGCGGCGTATCCAGTATGATTCCTTTTCCTTCCTGGTTTCGGAACTCCAGCTGTGGTTGTTGGCAATAGCGATAAGTATTATATCACTGAAGTGGCCACACTTTCAGTGATATAATACTTATCGCTATTGCCAACAACCACAGCTGGAGTTCCGAAACCAGGAAGGAAAAGGAATCATACTGGATACGCCGCCTTAGAACATTGAAACCAAGCGGTCTAAACCAAGAAGACTAGAAAATGAAAACTATGCACTAGTAGAATTTAACATTTTCTAAATCTTCTTATCCTTCAATTTTTACTATAAGAATAACCGGTATAGAACCAAATATCCGGGATATAATCTGCGTTACATATGTACACAAAGTAAAAATAGATGTCGCTTTGGCTTGTAGACTTTTAGGGAATTATACAACGTTTTCAGTTTCCGCAACTAGTCTATACAAGCTGGTTGTATTTATAGTTTTAGCACATGTGAAGATAGAAATGTAGAGGTTTACAAACGCAACGTTTTTGTGTTTATTTGTTTGTCGTAACTATGTTTTGTATTTGCCTTTGAAAAAGACTCATTAAGAGTCGAAAGCGCTTAGGCTAGTTAGTTACTAGTTTCGTACTGTTCGTCGTCAGTTTATTGCATCTATTTTAATTAATCCCTGACAAACGTGATCCCTTGGTGGATCCAGTACGCTTGAAAGGGTTGTTAATCGCCATATGATTTGTATTCTTTATATATATATATATATATATATATATATATATATATATATATATATATATATATATATATATATTTTACATGAAAGTGTGTTACGGTAGGTCGTGGGTGGAGAACAGTGGAATCAGTATATTGACGATTGTGCAACATGCAAAACGGCTTTTATGCACTTTTCTTCGTGGCAGAGACCTACTTGTTTGGTCTAGGAATTTGGTATCCCCCACAGAGCCAACCCCTCCCAACACACAGTTGCCAAGATGGCTTAGGCGACTGACCCAGTGCCAGATTACCCAGCAGGCAGAGTAGACACCGGCCTATGGGCCCCACGCCTTTTAGGGGCCACGCAACAAATGATCAAAATAATATTGAATTGATCTGATTTTGACGTATTATGAGATAAGTTGCGAGGGGGACTCTGAGATTTTGACTGCCTAGGTGGCCTCAACAGGGTTTAATATGGCACTGGAATGACTACGCCACTGTATATACGATATTTATTTTGACTTCAGTTTCAATAAGGATTTATATACTAGTAATACATGTATACGACCGAATATGGATAATCAACACAACCTGACACAGATAATCAACGCTCTAGCAAGAGTAACGGCCCTTGGTGATATCAGGTGTTACTACATGTACATTTTCACAACTTCTACCAGCATGCCTTACCTCGTTTTCCTATTGGTTGCCAATATATGATATGTATATCTTCTAAGCAGCAGATATCAAAGAAAAACAATTCACACTCCTGTGTGAAATGCTGATGTTTAAAGATTTGAAACAAAAAGTATCGATAATTAATTTCTGCATGAACTGTTTAAATATTAGGTCCTTAACCTTTTTTTAATAAATCCACAAATTTATTTATTGGCGTGATCCCTCTCAGAATTCATCATTTGAGGGATCCCCTAGTTTTAAAATAAAAGGTTTGTATGAGTAAATGTATTGTCTCAAAGTGTATGTGCTTGTGTTTTTACTTTTAAGATTTTTGATTTTATAATTTTGGAATGTAGTTTAAAAGCATTCCTAAACTAGTGTAATATTAGAGCTATTTTTACCGGGCTGGAGTAAAATCTCATTTACATTTTAGTGATCCTTGCCAGGGATCCGTCTTGCCCTATGTATGCTATATGAATGTGTTATTTAATGTGTCTGTCTAGATAGGTCAAATTCTCATAGTTTCTTTAATTTTATCGGTTCCTTTGATTCAGGAGACCGGTTGTGATAAAAGTACGATACCGGCCTTATACGTGATAAGGCTAAATATCAAAAAAAAAAATTCAACAAAAATATGGAACAAATGAAACTGCACAACTTTTATTTACAAATGGCAATAATGATAAGAAATTATATAATGACCTTATAAATTTTATTAATCCAGTAATAAAAACTATTCGTGGTTATAAATAGAAAATGGCACAAAATTTATATGCCTGTGGGGTCTTTATTCTTACATAACTTTTCTATCACTTATTTATCTTCTCTATGCACACTAAAAATAGTAAGGGTCCAAAGATAAGGAGGCCGGTATCGATCTTATATCACAACAAGTCTCCTGAATCAAAATCACGGCATATACCAAAGGAAACTTTTATTTCTTACATATTATAACTGCACACTCTACATGCATTATATTAATTAAAATATTTACGAAATCGATTGTGTTCAAACAATTTGTCTGGTGTATAAAAAAAAGTGAAATATTTATTTTAAAAAAATGTATTGTCTGTTCATCTTTGTTTATCTTAAACTATATTTTATTTCACAAGTCCTAAAAGTTGTGGTAATATGCGGTTCTAACATTTTGTTGCTACAAATGATCTGACAGTTACAGGTCGCAAAAGGTCAGCTCAAAGCTCCACACTCAGTTTTAACCTGATAAGCTTAATAAAACAATTAGCGTGAAAAACTATCGTGCACGTGTTTTCTGTGTTGGAGTCAATTGTAATCTAGCCATTAAAGCAGTTAGACCAGTCGTTGTTTATGTTATTTAGTGAAAGACAACTAAATATTAAGTGAACATGAACTAAACATCCGAAGTTTAAATGAAGATGAACTGAACATCAAAAGACCTGAAAGTGAAAGTGAATATGAATTTAACATCACAAGACCTGAAAGTGAAAGTGAATATGAATTGAACATCACAAGACCTGAAAGTGAAAGTGAATAGAAATTGAACATCACAAGACCTGAAAGTGAAAGTGAATATGAATTGAACATCACAAGACCTGAAAATGAAAGTGAATAGAAACTGAACATCACAAGACCTGAAAGTGAAAGTGAATATGAATTGAACATCACAAGACCTGAAAGTGAAAGTGAATATGAATTGAACATCACAAGACCTGAAAATGAAAGTGAATAGAAATTGAACATCACAAGACCTGAAAGTGAAAGTGAATATGAATTGAACATCATAAGACCTGAAAGTGTAAGTGAATATGAATTGAACATCACAGGACCATAAAGTGTAAGTTAAGATAGATCAAGCATACCCTATTTTAATTTATATGTTCCTGCTCAACAAAAGGAGATGTTTCCATCGGAAAAGTACTCAATACATGTTAGTCAACGTAAACAGAAAAACAACTTACAAAATGCTTTCTTGGAAAGAAACTGGATTGAAATAAACACAAAGTGGAGATATTTAAAATGCCCAACTTCAACATTCAAATCTGCATCAGTATTCTATAATATAATTTCCATGTACAACTTAATTAGGTGTAAGAGTTGTTAGTTGGCAACATGTTCAGTTCGGTTTGTTATTTTGCTGAATTCTGCATGTTTAAACGTTATCAAACTAGAATTTAACACGGAGAGAGACAAGCCTTAATGACAAAATTCTGTGGTTCCATCAGATGTAATCATATTCCAGTCCATTATGTAAAAATGTGGATCATTGAAGATTTTAATTAGACCTCGTATCGCGGAGATCTCAAAAAGTCATGCAAAAGTCTCGCTGAACGATACTACAAAAAAATACAACCTGATTAAAATAAAGATCTACTTAGTGCTTATCCTAAGAACTGAGAGGTATCGATAACAGTTCAAATTCAGGATATGTTTTGAATAATCTTTTGCTTTTACTTCATTTATACGAATGTGCCAATTTCATTGGTGAATCAAAAAGTATACAGAACACAACCTTGAGTTTAATCAGACTTAGAGAAGATTCAACAAATAAATATATTTAGTTTTGTAGCTAATAAATTTGTCCGGAATTGAATGTTTTTTTTTTATAGTTATTTGTTTATAGTCTTTTCATGTCTAACTTCGGATGTTCTCTGTTTTGTACCTTTCGTGTAGAATCGTAATGGCCGCCTCCTGGAAAACGTGACTTTCAGGAGATATGGCGTTTGTGTTAAAGATATTCAAAACCTTAAGAAATCATTGGAAAAAATCCGTGTTCTTTTCTGGTATAGCAGTATACGGCGTCAAATATGCAAGCGACAGATATGAGTAATATGTCTTTTTATATACATTGCGCACGTAAGGTTTCCGTCTTCAATCACAGACAGAGGTTCGAATCATTCCTTACAATTTACCGTCGTACATGTACTATATCATAAATACTTATTTATGATATAGTACATGTACGACAGTAAATTGTAAGCAACGATACGAGCCTCTGTGTCTTCAATATTGACGGAAAACTCGTACCGAATTCAATCAACTGATGAAAATAAAATACTGCAGTGCTTACCATTTGAAGAGAGTTGTCACCAAATATTCTGTTCAGAATAATATTAATTTTGGAGACGCGACCCCACCCACCCGTGTTTTCATGACGCGCGATATGTCGGCCTATTATGTATGCGCAAAGCTTTAAAAAGATGTAATGTTTATCCATCGGGCTTTAGAAATGAAATACATTACTTTGGACTGCTGTCATTAGTTCAGTCGAGTAATTAGGTCAAGGTTATAGCTAGTTTTACAAAATTCAACGTAACATTGCCAATAAACGGCAAGAGATATTAAGCAAATTAAACTGATGTTTTAAAAAATCAGAAAAGTTCAACATTTATAACAAAAATAAACTAATATGTGGAAGAGATATGAATAGGATCTAATGTGTTTACGTCTTGTTGATGGGGACAAATTACTAAAAAAATTAGAAGCAGACTACACTGGGGAATTTCTTGAGAATCCTGTTCTAGTGGCAAGTTGATATTTTGGGTTGCAGATGATTTTATATGTGTTGAACCTCTTGTAAATTTGGAAAATTGGATTAGGATGCAGATTTTTTTAAGGTATACAGTTCCATCTAGGACTCCTAATTTGGTAAATGTAGGAGTCCCACCAGCTAAAGTTGCAGTCCGCCACTAAGCCAGGCATCACATGCATTCTTACACTTGTCTACTGTCGCATTGAATTATCAGTTCTAGCAACTTTAGCACAGTTCTGAATCTCATGGAGATGTTCTTCATTTTTTCCATTTAACTCTAAAATACTTGTCTGAATTTGAATTTTGTTCAAGTTTGTTTGGTCATTCAAAGGGAGCCTTTAGTGGCACTTTCAACAACACATGCACTTTCATCAAAGCAAGCTGGCGACATTTGATCAAAGAAGTCAGCAACAACATAAAATAAAAGCATTGCTTCAGTTTTCATAGTAATTAAAACATATTTATTTTGCCGCAAAACCTTCCTCTTTGAACCAAATATGTGTGTACAGAGGATTCCTGTGTGTGTGATTTTCTGTGTAACAAATAAAAAATTTGCATCCAAATACAAGTAATTAAGCGTTTCCAAGATCTCTGATATTTATTTGTGTAATTCTAAAAGATACATAGTAAATAGGATTTTCTGGGTTATAGGCTCAGGATGGTCAAGGAGTGTTGAAATCTATAAATCACATTTTGTTATGCATTTTCTATCAAAATGTGGAATATTCGAATACACTTTATGAATCTCACGTTTCTTAATTAAAGTACAGTATTTCTTTCTTGATACAAAAATGGATTTTTGACGCAAAATAACACTTGATCCAATGTTTACACAAATGAGGTATCATGCACAGAATTACCCGATGCGCAGAATTGGCCAATATGGTTGTATGTTTTCAGGTTACTTAATGAGCCTGGCTACTGCAGCTAGTTTTGGAAAATCATCAATTTAAAATAGTACAAACAATATGCCATACGGTGTCAAACCATTTATGTTGGGGAAGGAAATTGACATTTATTTGCCAAGTGTTAAATGTTATCTGCTTATAATTTCTTACCTTGACTAGAAGCTGGATCCTTGCAAGCACAGTTGTTAGACACATGTGCAATGTTAAAAAGAGGCAATAACCTGAAGGAAACAAAACCATACCGAGTGACAAAATTTCCTCAGATTACCCCTCTCATTTTCTGTTCTGACATAGGACCCTGTCTATCATACTATAAAAGAGACAACTGACAAGGTAAGTTGTTGTTGTTATAGGGTTTAACGCCATTTTTCAGCACAAGATAGGCTATACATGGCGGCTAGTATTAATGGTGGAGGAAGAACCCCGAAAAACACAGGGATAAACCACCGACCCACAAGAAGCTACTGGCAGGCTTTCTCGCTTACCCACGTTAGCTGAGTCTGGACTCGAACTCACACAGACAGAGGTGAGATGGCAGTGATCTGTAACGGTCAGCGCTTTAGACCGCTCAGCCACTCGGAAGCCCCCAGACAAGGTAAGCAACTTGCAGATAATTTTTTCCATGCCTGACCCTCAATCACCTTTAGCTATTTCCATCTTTGAAGGCACACGACCATAATATGTGGCTTGTTTTAGTCCTGAGATATTTTTCTATTCATCAAGCTATTATTGAGTTTTCTGTGTTGTACCAAAACTGAAGTTAGGGGCTCCAACATATTTGAATTGTGCAAAGTTTGACAAACTGATGCTGATATACAACATGCTGTATTTACTGAGAGATACACTGTTTGCAAATCTTTGATACATTCCTTCATTAGCTTGAGAACATTGGTAATGCAAAAGTTGCTACTTACCATTAATTTGATTCAACTGTACCAATTCTGTTCCATAGAGGAATTATACATTTGTCGTTTTAAATCAACACAGATCAAATAGGTATTACATTTATTTTCCAAACCGTTAGACTATGCGGCACACACATTACCAACAAAATATGATTAGCTTAAAAGGCATCATCATGAACCAGATGCACTAACATGTGTGCCCTGTAGAATGTTTTAAATTTGAGTGTAATGTGTATTCAATCTGTGTAGACTTAAGACGACAAATGTATAATTCTTCTATGAACAGAATTTGTACAATTAAATGGAGTTAATGGTAAGTAGGAACTTACTTTTGCATCTTCCACAGTTCTCTGATTAATGAAGGAAAGAATCATAGAGGTCCAAACACCATATTGCTCAGTAAATAGAGAATGTTGCATAAGTTTGTTCGGCAGGCAAAATTCATGCAATTTGTATGTTTTGGGGCCCATAACCTCATTTAGGTACAATACAGAAAAATAAATGATAGCTTGATGAATAGAAAAATATCTCGGGAGCAAAACAAACCATATATTATAGCCATTGTGCCTTCAATGAATGAAATAGCGCAAGGGGATAGAGAATCAGGTGTGGAATGAAGTATCTGGAAGTTACTTAGCTTGTCTCTTTTATGGTTTGATAGACAGTGTCCTATGTCAGAATGGGTCATTGGGGTAATCTGAGAAAATTTTGTCACTTTGTACAATTGTTTTCTGTTCAGGTTATTGCTTTTTTGTAACATTAAGCTTGCACCGAGCACCTGTGCCTGCAAGGACACTTCAGCTTTGTTTTCTGTAGCACCCAGGGGCTCATGGTTGTTTACTGTTTACTTATAAACAATAGATTTACCATACATTATTATGCAATGGATGACACTTCACTCTCTTCTGTTGCAGTTTATTTAAGAATTAACAGTGATATTTCAAGCTACACTTTGCATAATCCTACAGTGTAAGACATTAGAACTGATATTTATGTTTTGGGATCAAGATTTTGACAATCTATGCCACCTTAACAGTACATTTTCCACTGCATTCACTGGATTTAGTCACAATTGTGCCTGCTTTTTATGCAAGTTCAGCGTGCTGAATGGAAATACAATACTCAGTAAATTGACAAGAAATAATGTACAGTTGAAGGAGTCACGGTACTAATTCAACTCCCATAGTAAAGTAAACATATGGAAACACCATCATATTTGAAATTCAATAGCTTAAAATTTCTGGGCACTGATGATCAGACCTATATTTCTCCATGCACAACTATCCTTGGTGCAAGTGTCTGTGTGGAGAACACAATATGAGCCGCAGCATTTTTTTGACCTACATGTGCATGAAACAATGTTATTGATTCTGCACCAAACGAATCATGTGTTACTTTCATTATTGAGTAATCCTAAGTCAAGTCTGTAAAAATACTAAAATTGCATCAATATAATTTTGTCTATTTTTTAAAATTACACATAGGTTAAGCTTTAAAAAGATACTTTTACTAATATTTTAATTTTCATTATTAACCAATTATGGACAACCAAACCCGTATATACTCTATTTATTTCTTCACCCATTTCTAGACTGGTTCACAGATCTTCCATATAATTAGTACAGTGTGTCCTGAAGCATTCTTAAAAGACCACTTCTTTTGCACAAAAAGTATGGTTTTTTAAGACAGGTGATCTGTCATAGCAAGTTATAACATTATATTATATAAATAAGTAACTCTGTTAATTTGTAACCTGATCTGGAGATGTTTTCTCCTAGCAGTGGCTTCCAAAGACATTTTACTGTACTATGTCTTCTGATAACCTCATTTTTGGTTGACCAATGAGGAGGCAGTATGTGATTTGGTGCGTTGATCTTGCATATCAAGTGGGTGAAAGCCTGGTCATACCCAGTGGTAGTGATGAAAAACAGGCTTGCATTCTTTAACTCTAAGCCAAAGTAGTAACTACAAGCATACCGTTAGCTGGTTAGACAGATTATTTTGGAAGGTTATTGCTTTATCCATGAGACTCAACAACAGAGTCTCTCCTATTTAGATAGAGGAGCTTCACTAAAAAATTACATTTTTTCTGATAATCTCATTTTTAGTTGACCAATTAGGGGCAGTTTAAGATTCAGCTCATTGCAGTGCATTTGTATCTCAAGTGGGTGCAATCATGACCATGTGTAGAGGTAATAACGGAAAACAGGTTGCCATTCTTTAAATCAATATCACCTGAGCTAAACAAATGTTGTCCCCAAAAGTATACAGTTTGCTGGTTAGGGGGACTAATTACGGAAGTTTGTATCTTTTATTCCTCATTATCACTGACAGTATCTGATTGCCTTAATTTTACAGAGAGACTTCATGAAAGAAATTGGTTATTATTTGCTTTGTATTCCTTTAGTTCAGCTGAAATTTGTTTAATCTCAATAAAATTATCAGTATAATGGTATAAATTTTAGGCAACATACATAATTAAAGAATGAATACAGAATGTTAAAAAGGTGATCTACTTTCAATTACTGGTTTTCTTGTCAAAAATAATCCATTAATCCATACAGTATATAATTCCATAAAATTGAGAACGATGAAAAATGTTGGCAAAAAAATCAAATTCCTGTGCGTTTGGGTCTAAATTTGTTGTTTTTCCTGGTCTGGTTAGTGAAAACATCCTTATGTTGATATGAATTCTGTCAGTAATAATCTGTCAGTTCTTTTATTCATTTCTGATTCAATATTGTTATGATTCTAGGCTTTTACAAAAAGTAACAGAAAAGAGTCAGGACAACAAAATTTGTAAAAATGAAACAAATAATGTATTCCCTCCAATACCAAGTGAAAAATGAGGAGAAAGAACTTACAGTTTTATAAGTCAAATCCAAAAATAATCCAAGAATTACAAAATGGAAATCTATTATTAAAAAGTACTGAATGAATCTGAATTTGAATCCTGATGAAATCCAAAATGGAAGGTGATTACATCTGTTGTATCCTGGTAAGTGCTGTTGCATCAACAGTTCTTTGTTGAATCAGAGAAAATATTAATCCAGTTTTGATTTCCATATAAATTTCAATGAATGTCTTTGTCCAAGAATTTTGTAAGAGCACTTATGGATATCCTGTGAAAAGAATCACTTGAAAATTCAATAATTTTGAAGAAAATAAAAATTGAACTCAAACCGGTCGCAGCATAATGTAATTTGACATCTCAAATGTTTTAAGCCAGACAACTATCTTCTATCAAGGTAACAGTTATACACTATTTTAAGAAACAAATTTGGGTTAGTTTTCTAAAAAATTTAGAAGTTTGTAACAATAAACATGTTTCATATCATGTACTCCAGCTATGTCCTCGACTTAATTTAACAAATTTTACTATGAGAAAGAATTTCAAAAAAAATAAAAAAACGTTGTTTGCTAAAACTCACTGGTTATGAATCAATGCCAGAAACAAGATATCGTGTTCCTATTATTAGTTATTAGTTGCTTATCATTGAAAAAAACTGTCGGGTCAAACAACTGAACTTTATTTATGGACAATGTCAAATCCAATAAACAAAGCTACATTACAATAGCATGCAATGGAATAAACAAAAATTAAGGCTAACAAACAAATTACATATAAATAACATTATTATCTCCTTCAATTTAATTTCCTTCAATGTTGATTTCATTTGACGAAAATTCTCTTCCACAGTCAATCATTAAATTGTTTCCTCCTGTCTGCTGATTCCCATTTTTAATCATGTTTATGTACAAATACATGTACATTTAACTGTTTTTGTGCTATCAAAAATACAATTTTCTTCCCTTTGTTGTGGAATGTGTCCTCTCTTTATCTCGTCTTCCACCAGCTATGAAGTACAGTTTACCAGTTTGGGGGCCCCGAGTGGCCGAGTTGTCTAAAGCGCTGTCCGTTACGGATCACTGCCATCTCACCGCTGTCTGCGTGTGTTCAAGTCTAAGATTTGGCGAATGTGGATATGTGAGAAAGCTTGCCAGTAGCATTTCGTGGGTCGGTGGTTCTTTCCGGTGATTTCCCGGTTTCTTCCTCCACTATTAATACTGGCCGCCATGTATAGCCTAAAAATGGCGTTAAGCACCACAACAACAAGTTTACCAGTTTTGTGTACCAAATTACACATCTGAGTGGTCATATTGGTCTATGTCTGTAAAATGCATGATGAGTGAATGTGGCAGAGACCATTTTTTTCCAATAATTTGCTAATTATATATATATGTGTAATTTGGTACACAAAACTGGTAAACTGTACATTATAGCAGGTGGAAGACCAGGTAGGTGAAGCATCATACATTAACATGGCATTTGGAAATAATGAGTTAAATTTAAAGTTGTATTTGATGTTATTCAAAAAAGCAAATTATTTCCAAACTCTTTGATTGCAATATAGTTAATAACAGTACCATAACTCATAAAAGAAATGCAAGAAGAAATAGAATTTTGCAAGGTCTTTTTCTTTTCTACTCGGGGGAATAAAAAGAAAATGGTGAAATGAAGTTAAATTCGAGTGCTGTGGTTGGTTCTAAATGAAAATGTTGCCCCTTGGACAGCCATAAAGGACTTCAGTCTGTAACAAATAAAAAGCAACAATTATTCCAGGAAGTGTTACTGGTTTCAACTATTAACTCGGTGACTTGTGAGAAAGGTTTCTCAGCCCATAATTAAACAAAATACTATAACAAAATTGATGATGGGGGAAGGTTCAGAACTTAAGGATTTTGATCCTAAACCTGATGTAAAATTTGTTAAAGTTTAAAAAAAATTGAATGTAGTATGCTTGCTTTGATCATTACAGTTGAAATTTTAAAAAGTGAATGGAATATGGTCTTTTATTTCTTCATCTAGTGTCTTGGCAAACTGATTGATCTGAAATGGAATTAAGCTAATTAAATTAATATCAAAAAGAAACTGTAGTCTCTTCCTTGATTCCTTCTAGCTGTTACATCACACAATTACAATCATCACTGTTCTCACTTGCGTTAGTTTTTCATTCTTTTACTATAGTACTAAATATTTTATGTGAGCATTAGCTATATAATGACACACTGGTGACACAACAATACACACATAATGTTCTGAGTTAATACAAGGGAAAAGTATATCATTATTGGGACTTTTAATTTTAGGTCTGGGACTACAACCTTTTATCCAAATATCAGGGAAGGAGTCCAGGACTGTAACTTTGAAAATCCTATAGAGGACCCTGTGTTTTTTGGCAAGGTGATCAGTGTCATTAAAGGCTTTGTTCTGCAAAGTGTAAAGTGAGTGATATGTGACATTGGCAAGCTTTTATTCAACAAAATTTTGTGAACTCATTCTGTTGTTGCTTTCTGGGTATCAATGATGAAAGTGCAGTCTATTCCACTTTTAAGGTGAATTGCCATGCACTCATCTGTTCTTGGTGACTGTCATATACACATTTTTGTTGTTTGAGTACAAGTTTCATGCAAATGAATTAAGAATGAGAATTTCAGAAATTTATTAGGTCTTTTTTTATATTAATTTATTGCAGAGAGGACTTGCTGAGGAGACAGTATTGTGCACAGGCAAGGGTAAGTTGTGTGTATTACTATGAGATATTTGCAGTTTTTATAAAAGTAAAAAAAATATAGTAAAATATATGATGTTTCAATGAAATTGCATGATATTTATTTCACAAAAAAAGAACTTCTGTTTTATCACCATTATTATCATCATTAAACTATCATTGTTACAATGATGTTGCTGAAGCAATCAATAATGTTAAGTCCAGCCATTTACTTTTCTGATGGTTCTGCTTTTGGAAACAATGTGACCCTCAAATAGCTTGAAAAAAGTAATATTGCTTTAATTCTGTCATATCTTGGGATAAAGGAAGGAAACAGTATCTTCATTTGAACATTGTTTCTTCCTAACTATCTGTACTTGGCTAAAATTGAGTGCACACATATCCCTTTATGGAGGTTAAAAATATATGGAAATATTAAATAGAAACATAAATATAATGTTATTCTTTTCAACTTAACAATTTGGTTGGTGATTTAGAAAGGGCTGTTTTAAGATTTGTCAGTTTTATTTGTAAACTGTCGGGCAGTTTGAAATATCTTTGTTGACTTCACTGGTTAAGAGTTGAGGCAGAAGTTTGAGGAGATTCATCTTCATTCCTGAATTGAAGCATTGGACAATAAATCTCATGTGTTGAACTGGCATGTGGCCACACAGTTGCATTGCCATTTTCCTTGGAATACACATTTGCAAATTTCTTGAATCCCCATTTTCATATGCCTGCTGCTGATGATAACATTGTGCAACTCGTCCATTGACATGATATATGTATACATAGATGTATCTTCCTTGTCCATGCTTGTTTTTGTTTTTATCAGAGATATACTTAATATTAAAAACTGAACATCATCTGCATTTCTATGATGGATATGCTCCTATTGCACAAATTTGACTCCCCATTATGTATGCTGTTATGGACAGGTGCAGCTTCTCCAGCATGACTGACTGGATTGTACTTCTGGTGATAACCTGGATGGATACATAACCATCTTTTTTTAATGCGGCTATTGAGTAATTCAGCCATAATCAATTAACTTCTTTAGTCCTGTCTGAATTACTTTAGATCGTACACAATATAGGCTCTAATCCATCTCAACAACTTGAATCACTGAAACATTGTGGAAAAAATCAAAGTAATGTTTATTGTTTTATGCTGATTAAGTTAATAAGTTAATATCTTGAATATTTTGGCATGATCAGAATGTTGTTGTTATAGGGTTTAATGCCATTTTTCAGCACAAGATATGTTATACATGGTGGCCAGTATTAATGGTGGAGGAAGAACCCAGGAAAACCCCGGGAAGAATGACCGACCAACGAGAAGCTACTGGCAGACTTTCTCACTTACCCACGTTAGCCGAGTCTGGACTTGAACTCACACAGAGGTGAGACAGCGCTTTAGACCACTCAGCCACTCGGGCCCCCAGAATGTGAAATCAGCAACTACATTGTCTTTCTATTCTGAAGCATGTGATCAAAGACAGTATAACCATAAATAGACTACACTGGAAACAAAAGGTTGACAATAAGGGGACAAAATTAAATTTTACACCAATAATTTGCATTTGCAGGAGAGTTCATTGAGTGACAGCATGGATGGGAGATGCCACTAAATTCTGGACAAAAACCTTGTCTGTAGGTTCACATGTTTTAATGTGTTGGAAAAATTATTTATTGTGTGTGATATCAAAAAGTAGTTGCAATGGATAGATTAAAACAAATCACTGAATATTTTTGTATATGGGTACTATTATTATCATTATTGTTTGTATTATTGGCAGTTACATATCTTTATTAGAATAGGATTTATTAGCAATAGGAAAGAGCGTTGAAGCCAAGTCTAGCTTTTGATGGCAAACTTATCTCTGTTGGCTGTAGGTAGGAAAAGAGTCTGCTCTCTCAAATCAAACCAAAGCCGTTGCATTTGATCCCACTGTCTTCATCACATTTATTTATTTATTTATTTATTGTGACTCAAGTCAGAAATTGGAAAATGCACCTTTTTTGTTTGTGTGTGTCTTGATCACAATAATGTTCATGCTAATCATTATTTTTGTAGTGCAAGTCTAAAAGTTAGATGCCTACTTTTTCGTGGTCAAGAGACTCCTGCACTAAAAAATTTTAAATTCTAGTGGAAACACTGGAATCTATGCTGTTTACAAGTAGATGCATGTTACAAACAAGAAAATGCATGTATTTTTAAAAATCTATGTTGTTTTATTTTGATTTGAGCAGATTTATGGTGAAGAGAAAATTGGTCTGGACCAGAAACCTAGAAGAATAACTCTGTTCCTGAATCCTGCTGCCTGTTTAGGGTAAGACAAAATGAAGCAATAATAACACATGATACATTGGGTTCAATAATCATTACTACAATAGTACATCTCTAGAAAGATCACACTTTTGCCAAAATATCATGTTCTTTCCTGACAGGTGGTCTTTCATTTCATATCATCTTCTGCATTGAAAATCTCTAAAATGGAAGTCATCTTTCATGGTAGTGTGACAGGTAAATTTCACTATCTTAATCTGATTTTGCCAGTGAATTAAAAAATGTTTGTCTTTGAGAAGAGATATGAATTAAAACCCTTTTCATTAGGGTCAGGGGTCATTCAGTATTTAAAACTTGCCTGAAAAGGCAGGCAAAGTTTCAGTTCATGAGCCATAAATGGCGTCTTTGGATTTCCAATTCATCATAGGCCTCGGACATAGCACAGTTGAGCAGATGTTGTTTACGAAACATGAACAGTTGTTTCCAAGTGAAACTTATGCAAACTGGATGACAAAAGTGTCAGTCCTTTGTTTTACAGTCACATTTATGCTGTCAATTAGTAGTGAAATTATTGTTTTATTATGGTGCTTAAAACAAATTATGATCAACGATTATTTCAAGTCAGAAATGATTTAATATATAGGATGATTAAAGTGAGCAGGATACATTAATCTTGTGTGGAACATATATGTGATAGAGAACACATACATGTATTTTATGATTTTCCTGAATAGTGTACATATACTGGTCTTGAAAATAATAATAATAAATAAATAAATAAATAATATTCGGTTCATAGTATTTGTTTTAAAACCAATTTTGACAGGTGAACCTGTGTACTAATGTCACCTTAGTACTAAATTTTTTTAAATTTGTGTCCATTGTTGACAGGATTGACTTAAGCTCATCTGTGGTGTTAAGGACCAATAACTTAATTCCTTTCTGCTCACATGTTATGATTGTAACCAATATCAAATGCTTGTTCTACAAAAAAATTTAATTATTACAGTATGAAGGCTGAGTGAAAGATGTTCTCACAAAAGTACATTTGATAAATAAAATGTATAACATACACATGTTGATTTTTACTCTGTAATACTGTGCAGAATTGTTTGGGTTCATTTTTATAGAGTTGATATAACTAGTCTTTAAATGGAATCATTACTCTTTTACAGAAGGAGCAAAAAGCTGTTTGAGAAAAATGCTGCCCCTATTTTGTATCTAGCTGGACTGGAAGTAAATGTTGCCTTGGTATGTTGCTTTTTTTGCATTTTGACTAGGTTGCATTTCCTCTGTAACTAATGAGTACAGACCATGAAATCATTTTGTGTACATATCAGGCGTTTTAGCATTTTTGTGTCCTAGATCGCCCTTCATATATTACATGTATTCCTTGTTCAGCAATGAGTACAGACTTGATGAATAATTAAAATGGTGTGATTTATGTCAGGTGTGTGTGTGTGTGTATGTATGTATGTATGTATGTGTGTGTGTGTGTGTGTGTGTGTGTGTGTGTGTGTGTGTATGTATGTATGTATGTATGTATGTATGTATGTATGTATGTATGATGTATGTATGCATGCATGTATGTATGTATGCATGTATGTATGCATGCATGCATGCATCCATGTATGTATATATGCATGCATGTATGCATGTTTGTAGTATGTGTATGTATGCATGCATGTATGTGTGTATGTATGCATGTATGTATATATGCATGCATGCATGTATGTATGTATGAATGTACATACATAGGTATGTATCGGGGATCCAAATTCACAGTATCTGCTGGACATGACATACAGATGGTTTTCATCAGAAGATATTGTGAGCAACCAGATATTGATCATAGTATATCTCAAATAAAAGTGCTTTGATTAAAAAAACCCATCTTGAACTAAAATTCAATGGCAGTTATGGTGACACATTATTTACTATTAGTTAGTTATTAGTTAGGGTGACATTATTTATTTGCTGGACAGTCAATACATGATGTTACCAGCTAAGCATGCCACAGTTAGCTAGATGGGTCATGGATATGTGTATTATATAGTGAACAGTAGGGATGTAAATTTTTCTCAGTAAAGGTATCTGTTTCCTACTCATCTTCAGGGAAGAAAAAAAAAATTGAAGAATACTGTTATGTATATTTAATTTAATTATTTTTTGTTTGTTCTTTTTTGTTTTTATTCCATTACATGTTATTGTAATGTAAGTTTTTTTTACTGGATTTGAGATTTTTCCAGTAATTCATGTCAGTTTTGTTTGACCTGATAAATGAAACACTGTATCTGTTTTCTGACCTTGATTCAGAACCAATAAGGGTTCTGGTAAATAACTTTTTAAAAATTTTTTAAAATTCTTTTTAAGAGTAAAAGTCATTTAGTGGAATCAAAACCATACCTGGAGTATGTGATAATTATCATGTAAAAAATTTCTATTCCTTCTGGAAAGATGAGCTCTTGCCCTCCATCTGGGCATTTGTTTTGTGTTTTAATTAGTCTTATAACTCATGTTATCATAAGAATGAGCCAGTCTGACTCTTAACATATTTTGTGACCAGTTTAAGTTGAATTTTATTTTATTGAATTTCAAAAGATTATTTTCCTCTGGAAATAAAAAGCTCCTATAAAATTCATAGACAAAGACATTCACTGAAATTTATTCGTAATTCAAAACTGGAATAGTATTTTCTGTGATTCAACAAGAAACTGTTTACACAACCGCACATTGAAGATTACAACATATGTCGTCACCCTCCAGTTTTAATTTCATCTGGACTGAAACTCAGATTCATTTAAGACTTTTTAACCCTTTCCCACATGGTTTTTTAACCCTTCGATATGCATGTAGCAAAGTTATCCAGTGCAGTGTGCTACACATAGGCCTGTTAAGCAGTGAAGTGTATGTTACGTTTAACAGCAACTTTAACCATTTAACATTTTTGGTACACATATATTATGTATGAAAAGATTTAAGAGTAATATATGGTTGTTATAGCTGTATAATTATTTTTCACAGAAGAATTTTGTATGTGCTTTAAAATCTTGAGTGAACTCATTCACCATCAAGTCAGTGAAGCCGTGTGACTAACTGTAGCTCCCATTTCAAATACTCAAAATTTACAAATTCTTTGCATCTACATCACTAAATCAGTTGAATTTGATAATATATAAAACTAATGGCTACCTACATCGGTTTCAGAGCCTTTACCTAAGGTATTGAAACTTTTGTAGTTGTGATTTTAATCATGAAAACTCGAGCAAGTGTTGAACAATATCTGGAATCCGCCATTTTGGAAAAGCACAGTTACGACCTACTTACTTTAAATAGATTTCTACCAGGACATAAACAGTAACCATGTGATCTGACATAATGGTTATTCACACCAATGAATGTAGGGTCTAATAAGGGGTTTTCCCTGAAGGTGTCGCTACAAAAACCTGCTAAAAATGACTGCTGTTTATAGAGGCATCAAAAGGCGCTTGTATAAAGGTGAAAGGTTAATATTAGAATTTTTATATTTTTTAATTCTTGGATTATTTTTTGATTTGTTTCTTACAATATAAATTCTTTATCTCATTTTTACCTTAATTTTTTTTTGAAAATAAATTATTTGTTAAATTTTACCAATCTTATTGTCTTCGCTGTTTCCTTGTTACATTTTGTAAGAGCCAAGACATGTAACAATACCATATAATTGAAAGGGCTTGAAATTAATGCTAATTGTGAAGCCAAGATTTCCTGATGGGTAAGGAAAACCCTTGCCCTCATAAATCCCTTGGATCATTTCCACCAGTTGCTATCACAAGTTAACAAGTATCTTGTGTCAGATTCATCTAATAAACTATATAGTGGCATATCACTTAATTGGTAATTAATCTATCTATTGTCTTAGTTAAATACCTGCTGAGACTGTGCACTTGACAAGGTACAGTTGGTTGAATTCTCTTGGTAGAAATGGCCATCATTGTTCCAAGCATCAAGTAAATAAGGGTGCTGGTTGTCAAACAGCATTCCAAACTGGACTGGTATTCTGGCCCATTGTACTGATTTCAGTATTGACCATTATTCATAAAATTGGCTGAGCAGAAAAGATAATGACTTACTCCGGAAATAATGTAGAATTAGAGCTAATATTTTTTCTTGTTATATCATTGTTGATAAGCATTTGCTGCATGAATTAGGTGATGGTAAGAAGGAGTGTGATTCTAAATTTGATCAGAATATAGTGAAAAAGCAACAGAAATACTGAGGAAAAACAAATCTGAATGGCTGAAATATAGCATATAAAAGGATGTTATATTGTGCACGCTTTGTACTTGGTAATTAGAAAAATATAAATGTGCTTGAATAGTGAAATTTAAGCTGGAGCAATAATAATGTTTTTTGGGCAATCCTGTTTATCAATGAAAAATCAATGATTTCAAGCCCTTAGCTGAACAAATGTCCAATGGTTTATAAAATAGACATTACAATAATCAGTTTCTGACAGCATGTGCTGTTTAACAATGTGTTGGCACATATAAGACCTTTCAAAAAATTATACATGTCTTAGAACTTTGTTGAATAGTATTTAATACTAATAACAACAGCTAACCTTTTACCTTCCAACACTTGTTTGAGTATGTAAGCAAATAAAACTTTCCCATCGGACTTAGTAAGAATGCCAATAAATTAAGGGTTACAGTTTCAATGTAGTTAGTCTGCTTGTCTAAAAAATAAATAATTTTAAAACAGTAAATTGGCATAAAATCTCATGTTGGGTAAATTATAGTTTTCTGAAGGAAATAATAATTTTTGGAAGTAAATAGATATAAAACTAGTGTAGTATGAAGGATTGTAGCTAATCAGAATTAAGACATTTTCAGGTACATTTAATAATTACGTAACTAATAAGTAAGTATATGAGTCTGTTCTTATTTGTTATAATTCTATATATTTCTTTGTGGATGCTTTTATAATAAATTTTTACAAAGATCAGGTCATCATTAAATCAAGTCCAATAAAAGCTTTCAAAAATTTTGGGATTTCTGGTGTGTATGTGTGTGTGTGTGTCTATGTGTGTGTGTGTGTGGCATATATGTATACAGGTATGGAGTTTTAATGTCCTGTCTGCAAAATCCTGGCCATTCAGGGCTGTGTAAGTTTTATTAATCCAAATAAATTATTCAAAACAATGATGAATGCCTAAAAGCTTAAAGCCAATCTACCTTAATCAACAATCTTTCTGAGAGAAATGTCCTAAAGGTGGGGAGCATAACTTAATAAAACATACTTTCACTGGTTGGGCAGAGGATTAAATTTATCTCTGATGGAAAAATCAAATTGGTATAAATGCATAAATTAAAAGTAGAAGTATCAGCACATAAAAAACTTATAAGTGTAATGCAGATACTGTAGCTAATGATCTGGCCTGAAAGTATGAAACAGCTTCTAATGTTACCTCACTTCATGACTGGTACAGGGGCCCCGATTAGCCGAGTGGTCTAAAGCGCTGTCTGTTATGGATCACTGCCATCTCACCTCTGTGTGTGCTCGAATCTAGGATTCAGCGAATGTGGATATGTGAGAAAGCTTGCCAGTAGCTTCTCATGGGTCAGTGGTTCTTTCCGGTGATTTCCCGGTTTCTTCCTCCACCATTAATACTGGCCACCATGAATAGCCTATCGTGTACTGAAAAATGGCGTTAAGCCCAACAACAACATGACTGGCACAATAATAAATGAATAAATAATTAGTAATATGAATCCTATAATAATGACAACAACTCAATGGAATATTACATGTACACAGTGTGTTTTTAATTAGCTTCAGGTTTCTTATACAGGGAAATAAGGTGCAAATAAAATGACCACTAAATAATTTTAAAGGGGTCCTGGGGGTATGGTCCCCAAGAAAGTTGTTAAACATTTTGGAAGTAAAATAATATTGGTGCATTCACATTCTGGCACATTCCAACATACATGAATTGATGTGAGTGAAATAAATGAAGGAATGAATAAGTAAAATGTGTAAAATTATTAATTATTGGTAAATATTTTCTTTACTTTCATCCCTGTTGATGATGTCACAAAGCTGGTATGGATAGGTCAGTCATAGTGCCTTGCATCCTTGAATTGTTTTCTTCTGCACAGACTTGTTATGACAAAGTATATTTACTAACTGCAAGAAAGTACAGGAATCTTGTGTTTAGCCATTGTCATTAGAAGTATTCAAGTTTTTAATTGTCACAGCATAAACAATGTTTGCATTTAGGTCAAAATTTTCCTTTCAGTTGTATACAACAATATTGATTTGCATCTTGAAGAGTACTGTACCATTTTACTAACAGTAGGTCACTGTGACTCTTTATTCTGAACACTGGCTATTTATTGTTTATTTAATGTTCACTTTTGTTACATTTGTATGCAAGCAATCGTGGCTGTTTTCTGTCATCTACTGCCCAAAGTTTCCTATTGCATTGCCAAAAGTGGAAATGCTGGTAAAGATTTAATTGGATGTTTTCATTGGGATACATCTTTGAATGAGATTTTTGGTTCACTAATTAAATTTTTTCAGGGTTTTTGACTGTCTTGTATGTGGGCACTGCCTGTTTTTTTTGGAAATAAAGTCTAAGTTGACTCATTAACACGTGTGAGTTTGACAGTATATTTTTTTCATCAAGTATATTTTGTCTCTTGCAGACTGAGTACGAGGGTCAGGTGAAGAAGTTCATGAATGTTCTAGAGACAAAGGATGTGAATGGCATAGTGGTGGCTGGTGGAGATGGAACTCTCATTGAGGTAACAAAGCCTTTCTAATGAATGGAACTGACCCATTGAATTTTGTTTTTTGCTTCATGACACTGATGTTACAATGGGATTTACTAAACTGTTTTTCGAGAAGCCTTTATTTGGAAGCAAACTTAAAATTGGACAAGCCATAAATCAAAAGGATCAATGATGTTTTGTTTTTAATGTCGTTTCTCATTACAAGATAGGCTATACATGGTGACCAGCATGTCAGTAGGAGGAAGAACCACCAACCATGGGAATCAACAGCCAAGCTTTTTCACATGCCCACCTTGGCTGAGCCAAAACTCAAACCCACACAAAAAGAGGTGAGATAGTAGTGATCAGTAAAATTTGATATGAAATAAACATTGTTGGGACTGTGCGACCTGTACCATAGATACCCAATCCAAGAAAAACTAAGATAAAAAACCCCAACACAAAATGAAGATGAGATGCTCCAGATAAATTCGGCACTAGGTCATGATGTATTTTCAAGGTGAATTGATAAAGAAAATACAACATGTCAGTTCACATCTTTAAAAAGTCCAGTAAAGGTTGTATTGTTCTAGAAGAATGCTGTTAAAACAATATTATATGAGCCTAGTGTCTTTTTAAAGTTATGCACATTATAATATAGTAATCTCAATTATGTCAAGACTTTCTTGAAGGACGAGACCAAAACATTTCTGCTTGATTTAAACAAACTGCATGGTGCTTAGCATTTGCAACTTTGTTTCCTACACCATTTCGGCAGATTCTCAGACCATCATTTAGTCACACACTACTTGATGTAAACGAGATCATAGCAATATATGTCATTGTTTCACATTTAATCTCACCTCTGTCTGCGTGTGTTCGAGTCTAGGATTCGGTGAATGTGGATATGTGAGAAAGCTTGCCAGTAGCTTCTTGTGGGTCGGTGGTTCTTTCCAGTTTCTTCCTCCACCATTAATACTGGCCGCCGTGAATAGCCTATCATGTGCTGAAAAATGCCGTTAAGCTCAACAACAACAACAACAACAACAACTTCACATTTGTCTAATCATCCAGGAAATAATAATTACAGGTAAACATGCTCAAAAAGCAATCAGTACATCAATTCATATATATTAAAAGTTGTGTATCATGATTTGTATCAAAAGTGTGTTGCCTCTACACAGTCCTATAAATTCTATATCCATATAAAAAATATTGTGTTTCACGTTCCAATGAATGATAGTTTCATGGTTCTAAATATTCCAGTTGAAGAGTGTTTGTCATTCATGTAAAGCATAGACCCCAGTCATTTTATCTTTTTTGTGATGTTTTTATCTTCTTGTGGCATTAATATTTAAAAAGATATTTGTCATTTCTTTGTTTGTCTGAAACTGTCACAGAATTACTGTCCAGAAATTTGATGTTTATTCATCTGCTTACTGCTGGTAAAATCGTGCCACAGTAACCTGCTTTTCATTAACGAGGGATTACATTAAATCTCTCATTTAACAGAATTTCTCATTATTTTTTCAGACATACCTTAGAAAAAATACTACCTTGCAAATCCAGCCTTCCTGGGTTGATAAAGTAGTCCACATTTGATGAAGATATTGGTGGCAAATCCCATGAATACTTTAGTTACTTCAAGCCAAGTAGCATGATGTCTACAGGCAGAAAGGCCTCACAATCCACATACAGGTTTGAAAGTTAATGTCATGGTTGGTAATTCCAGTTTAATGATCTGGACAACATCATGCCAGCTATGATGGCCCTGTTCCATGTCTAGACTGCCAAATGGTGATCGAAATGGGTCAGTACTGCAGCCAACTGTCCATTGACTGCCACCAGACGAATGATGAGAAACAGCAATAATCTCTTTAAAAGGCTACCATTACATGATCTCCAACACGCTGAACCAGCATGAAAGATAAGATATCAAACAAACCTCTGATATGTCCAATTTTGAGTACACACATCCAAAGATATTGGCTTTGTGCTCAAAGTGGATCTATCATGGGTGCTAACCTGGCTGAAAAAGATAGTGTTTTGGACCACTCTCAAGCACATAATTGGTTTATCTACAAGACCTGCTTCCTGCTTGAACTTGCATGGTAGGCAGAATTGGCAAGACCATGCTTTACCTGAAATAGTAACCGTTCCAACATGATGGGAGAGTATAAATCATGGCGGCTGCTGTAAAGAACAGACTCCCATCTCAAGGTCATCTACAGGACCAAGTGTGAGCTATGAGGCAGTATTAAAAATGAATTTTTCATGGGATTATGTTGCTACTTTCTTTATCAATGTGAGATCACTCTGACTGCCATCTGGGTGTGTAGATAAGTTTTAGCTTTTTGGCTTTAGCCAGCGCAGTATTATCATCAGATATGTATTGTATTTGCCAGGAAATGTATTGTTACTCATCTCCAGCTTGAGATGGTTTTGTCTGTTTATGCAGGTTGAAAAAAAAAAAGTAATATCTCATATTTGAAAGTCATGATCATTAAGAATTATAAAATGGAACATTGCTTTCTTTTTCAGGCAGTAACTGGTTTTATGAGAAAAGAGGACAAGGTATGTATTGAAGTCTCTATTTACATGTTTGTCAATGTTAACAAATGTTTTAACATTTTTGAAAATTACCATATAATGCATTATATCTATAGTATCAAAATATGTCATAATGTGCCATTTTTCCAAATTCAGTGATTAGTGAAGATTATATTTGGTAGATTGTTTGAATATTTTTATTGCTGATTTTTATGTCTAGATAGCAGAAAATAAACCTCATTAGAATTCATGGGCTTTGGCTTTCACGCTGTCATCTGTCTTTCTAGCTGCCCAGTCTCAGCATATAGACTTGAAATCTAATCTGGCAGTCTCCTTTTCAATTAGTGGCTGGACTTGAGATTTTGCTGAGGTTGATTATGAGAATTGGAAGATGAGAAATTATTGGCAGACGATCAAAGGTTATGTCACAATTTGTTCAATGTCGGAAAGAGAAGAAAAAATAAATTACAGTAGAATACAGACTTGGTTTCTTTATCTGCATGGTTAGGAAAGGAAAATGTTGATTTGTGAGAATTGTTTCTCATAATAAGACCATTTTTGATGATAGGTCATTTCCTGTTCAAATATTTGGACAGTTTGATTCTTTCAACAAAATTGTTCTAATAATCATTCCTGCCATAAGTTTACTTGACAGGTACTTTAGGTAAGAAAGGGAGAAGTTCTGTAATAGTATTTAATAACACTGTCCATATTAAATATTGTTTCGCAAAAACTAGATTGTGGACAGAAAAATACTGTGAAAGCTGTTGTAAGTGGACACCTCAAAAAAAGGCCAGAATCATACTAAGAAGTGATAGCTCAGCCTTACTTAAAACTTCTCTTTATATGTCATATCTTTACAAAGGCAGTGTTTCATCCAGGATGTGCTGTTGCAGTTAGGTAGTTGCATGCAAAACAGATTGCAAAAATAGAGATTTAAAGGTCTGATGTGGCACCAATGCAGTAAACAAGAAGTGCCATTTATGTATGATCTGATACAATGTGCCAACCAATGTAATTTTTCATTGATTGCTTTATATGATAATTAAGAACCTTCATTTACAAAAGCAGTTTTTTTTCTATTTGCACTTGTCACCATGCTGGACCCATCTTCTCTTGTCCCAAATTATCCCAATTCCATATTCCAAAACTGGGCTCATCCTGAAAAAAAGATTCCTTATATCCATAATACTTTTTGGCCAAGAATAAAGTCAGCATACTTCTGAATTGTAATGGCCTCAATGAAAATATTAAACAAATTTATATACTGTTACATGTCTAGGCTCGTACAAAAGTAACAAAAAGAGAATGAAGACAACAATCTTTGTAAAATTTAACAGATAATTTATTTCCCTAGAAAAACAAGGTAAAAATCAGAAAAAGGACTTAATGGTTTATGAAACAAAATTAATCCAAGAATTACAAAAATATAAATCCTATCAGTAAATTGTCCTAAGTAAATCACAGTTTGAATCCCAATGAAATTCAAGATGGAAGGTGATGACATCTTTGATTGCCTTCATGGTGTTGCTGTGTCAACAGTTCCTCTTGTTGAATCACAAAGAATAATATTCCAGTTTAAAATTCTGAATAATTTTAAAAAATGTCTTTGTCCAAGAATCAATTTAGAAGCACTTGTATATTCCAGGGAAAGAATCAATAATTCCAAAAACTAAAAAAAATCAACTCAAACTGGTCACAACAAAACACCTTTGAGCTTCAGAGGATTAAAATACAACTGGCTATTTCTTCTCAAGAAAATGACTGCACAGTAAATTAAGACGCAAAACAGATTCCTATATGAGGGTCACATGGTCATCTTCCCAGAAAAATGTCAAAACATTACATGCATAAAAACATCACATACTCAAGTATGGCTTTAGCTAAAATCAATGGCTCTTACTCTGTAATTTTTGAGTTGCATGCTTCCAAGATGCAACCATAACATGATGTCATTTTTATTTGGCCAAGTTAAAATTTGAGGTAGTTGCTTTATTGCTCCACTGAAAGCAATCAAATGACCACAAGGAAGATGACCCTAGCAAAGAAGTCCATAAACTTAAAAGTCATGATGAAAGTTAAACACAAAGTGAAATTTCCATTATTTTATTTCATTATGATGTTGGCCAGTTATGATGGTGTATTGGTGGTCCACTTTTGCAAATGATCAGGGAAGGGGGGCAATTGGCTCCTTTTTTCCTCAAACCCAGCTAAAATACTGAATTTGAAAAGTCCAGAAGGGGCAAATATTTGTGTACCCAGAACTGTCAACAGTAGATGAGTTTTACCATACAAAGATGTTTTGCCTATTGAGCTTGTAAAAGTTTGGCAGAAATGCAATGTATATGAAGTAAATCCATTAACTTCTATAAGTCTGAAGATAGCCATTGTTGCTGCATCATTGTGTCCAAATCATTTTATTTGTCAAGTTTGTTTGCAGAGTTTTCGACGCAACATTCCATTGGGGATCATCCCTCTGGGCCAGACCAACAGGTTTGCCAAACTGTTCTTCGGTGGAGATAAAGATGAAGTCAAGTAAGGGAAGATTTTTGTCTTATTCTTTATGGGGTAGGTGATGTTGATTTCTGTATATGCATAGTTCTTATTCTCCAACCCATCCCCTAATTTAAAAACTTTGCTTTTGCTGGATAACGTTTGGAGGATATCATGGATTGAAAGCGAATTAGTTGAGAGTGAGTGTGGTGGGTAATGTCAAGAGAAACCAAGTTTTGTTTTCACAGCATACCCTAAAAGAATCTGAATTATAATGCCTGTTTTGATATATAAATTTTGTTTCATCTCAGTTACCTTTCATAGGACTTAATGGATTAAAGGCAAATTTGTTATTTGATTTGATATAAATATGACTCATGTGAACTTTAATTTTGTAACTTTTGATGTCAACATTTATTTATGACCACAAGTTTACTTAGAAGAGATTTTTTCCATGGACTGACTTGGAAGTATATGTTTGTTTCTTTTTTTAATTCTGAGGTGTTTGGATGTTCAAGGATAAATTTGCTCTTAAATAAAATGAAAGTTGATATATAATTACATGTCTTTCATGTATGTGAAATTGGCATTTATTTTTATCGCTGATAGGAAAACCCAAGTTCTGTCTGTAGAAGATAACTGAAGAAAATGCTGGGAAAAGGGATCTCAAATAACACAAAATACACTAACTAGGACTGTCATTAAAATATAGAAATGAATTTTAAAATATAAAAAAATCAAAACAAATAATGTTATTAGCTTGTTGTATTATAATTTATCTCAGAAGTTAAAAAAAGTTAAAATAGCAGATGTACATTAGATGCAAAACTGTATGCTCTCAAACCCAAATCCATTCTAGTCATCTCAGAAATCTCTTCTGGACAAAACATTTTTTATATCAAGGGATACTAGATTTTAAAATAGGGGGAATATGTTTGCTGGCAATTTTAAATCCAGTGCAAACATGCTTAGCTCCATGGCAGAACATATGGTTGATTTTTTTTTTCTTTATTCATCACATATATTACTGGATCATGATACCTTAAGAATCTGACCACAACCTTTTAAATCCATCCTTCCCAAGTTAAATTTTAGCTGTAAAGAAGCTAAACGTTGTATGCCCAAATGGGTGGGAATCAGACAAAACTGTCTCCCTTTGGATAGATGGATTGGTGCCAAATCTTGTTGATACTTGAATTACTATTTCCTCTCATGCTCGGTAGCATGCTCCGTCTCCCTTGGAGACCTCACAAAAATAGTGTATTTTATTTTTAATTTTTACACCATTGTGCAAGTTGGAGAAGGTTCTCACATCAAGGGGAAGTATACTCCATCTATATTCTTCACTCTTTGCTTTATGAGACAATGCTTTTTAAACTTTATTAGAACAAGTTCATTGTATGCTTAACATGGAGCTATTTTGTTACACCCACCATTGTCACCATGTATGTTCATTCTGTAATGTGTACTTGATCTGATATATGTTTGTGGTCACTGACTGAATAATAACCAGAAAGATCGTGTACATAATTTTTATAGACCTTCATTTTTTTCACTGCTGGCCACTTCACTGTAAGTTTATGTCATGATTTTGGTCGCTGTTTAGTTTTACCGACCACGATGGTTGTGTCGTTAATTTATATAATCTATATAAATCACAGTAAGATCTGCTCTGGTATATTGATTCGAATAATATGTGTTTGACCTGTTATATGATTTCTGTCACTCACATTTTACAGATTAGATGCTGTGATGTGTAATTTTGATAGACCTTTGCATTTTTTGTTAGGGTCAGGAAAAGTTGGGGTCAACTTTTGATAAAGTTTGCACGCTACTTGACAGATTTCACCTGTAGTGTTGGGTGTTTATTTAGAGGTATTAACACAATGGGTAGGACTAAATGTTCTCATTAGAGAAAGAAAATGTTTTAAACTGGCTAGAGGTAATTATGCTGCATATATGGAATGTATGGTGTGATTAAGGCCATGCATGAGATATGTGTACATGTTAGATGGAGAGTCAGTGGACTACAGCTTGGCACAGTTAAAGAGAAGATGAATAGATGCACCATGTGGAGAGGTATGGGATACTTTGTAGAAATGTTATACTCTTTCTTTCCAAAGCATATCCACAGTGGTGAATCATCTCAGAAGGGGTGGGTGGGCAAATTATTAGGCCGTAGCCTCCTGACTTGGGATTTCTCAGGTGGCATCAACAGCAAAATCCATGTTTATATCTGTCACAGTGCATACAGACTCATCCTGTTGGATCAATCAGTCCAGACTAAATGGTCATGACACTTAGTATTCAATCAGGTCTGAATCTGCTGGCATTGTCTAGTCTTGGATTTATTGGTGCCTTCAACCCATGTGTTGAATATGTGAGAAAGTTTGCCAGTTAGCTTCTTGTGGGTCGGTGGTTCTTTCCGGGGATTTCCCGATTTCTTCCTCCACCATTAATACTGGCCACCATGTATAGCCTATCATGTGCTGAAAAATGACATTAAGCCCCACAACAACAACAACTATCCCTGTGTTTCCAGTCAACACATGGGCAGTTGGCACTCATTCAATATTATACTGGAATGGTCTGGATGGATGTGCTCCTCCAGCAACTCTGTTCCCATAGATCATGATGCATGTATGGATAATATCAAACAAACCTCATAGGGTTAAACATTTCTCAGAACAAGTGGTGGGCAGAATAACTCAGGCGATAAAACTCACTACTCAGAAATCATTTGAGCAGAAGTGGAGAGATTTTTTTCACATGGTGTCAGCGGGAACACATCAAACTCCACTAAAACATCATACCTCAGTAGTCAGCTCCCTCCTATGTCTTTTTAAAGTGAAGAAGATAACACCGTTCCAAAAAGGATTACAATTTCACAATTTCAGACATCTTTTATCATCATAAAATGGAAGATATACTAGAAGAAATCAAAGACATTTCTGACTGTCTGGCGATCCTTGACCTGTCATGACCGAATTCTTTGTCCCAATGTTGGAAAATGAATCAGTGAGTATCATTGGTGCACCTCTCACCTGCTCTAGCTAAAAACAGCCTGCAGAATGAGTGAAATACTTGTTGTTTAGTCAGAATTATTATGCAAGTCATGGGATGGAGGACAGAGATGGTTTTATCTATGCCCTAAAATCTTTTATCCCAAAGACTAGGTTGACTGGGTTTGGACCTGTAACAGTAGCATGATGACTACCTTCACAGATTATTTGACAGCTTGTGACCGAGCTCTGTGAATTTTTCAGGATTTTTCCTGATCAGCCATCAGTCACAACTCCAGGTAATTTTTTATTTCAAGAGTTGAAGCTCCCTTAGAAAAACAGATGGGGTGGGTGTGGTGTAACTTCCTCCACCTTGGCTCCAAAGATAGTATGATCAGGTAATTGAAGAGAAAAACCAAGTTTTTGAGTAAAATGTTTCTTCATTCATACTTACCCAGAATATTGATAACGTCATCCCAGCTTCTCACAGTTACATCCTCCTGGTAGAAACAGAAGTATGGAAGGATTTGAACCTTGAACCAAAGGGAGATCACTCTTGTTTAATTATCACCTAGGTGGGCAGACAACATTTAGCTTTATTATAATTAAAATTTAATTTGGGAGTGCTAAATTTGCAAGGTAGTGGTTGTACATGGTTGTCTCTGCCATCTTCCAGTAACATGCTGGCCTGTACCTTTTACATTTTTCCCAAGTTCTCAACCATAGAAAATTGTGTTAAATGTGTTGGTTAAGGTTTTCTTAAAAATTATATTTCCAAAATTCTCGGGTATATTTGCTCACACATCTTACAGCAATTTTTCCATTGTGATCTTAACATGAAAGCCCCAACCCAGAATTTATTCCATACTAAAGATTTGTAAAATTTGCAGAATTTGAGATTTTTTTTATTGTTTCTCATCTTTAGCAAAACTTTAAACCTGAGGTCAGTCACAAATTTTGCATTGAATCCATTCAGATAAATTTACCAAACAATATTTTACCAACCTACAAAAAATCTGTGTTTCTTTGTGATTGCCTGGCATGAAAACTTCAGTTCATACTCCCGAATAAAATGTCATTTCTGCTGGGTTATTCAAATCAGCAATTTTCAGAGTTAATCTGTATCTTTTGGTTAACACTTTTGTTGCATGTTACAACATTTGCAGGTTCTTAAAGTTAATTTCAAAAAGTGGTTGTCAGGAAACATTTGCTAATTGACATATTGATTTTAAGTTAAATTCACAGGGAAATAGACACTATTTGATCTGAATATAAATTCACACTGACAAGTGGGCACTATTTGATCTAAATTTAAATTCACACTGGCAATTAGGCACTATTTGATCTGATTAGAAATCCACACTGGCAAATAGGCACTATTTGATCTGAATAGAAATTCACACTGGCAAGTAGGCACTATTTGATCTAAATTTTAATTCACACTGGCAATTAGGCTATATTTGATCTGATTAGAAATTCACACTGGCAAGTAGGCACTATTTGATCTGAATAGAAATTCACACTGGCAAGTAGGCACTATTTGATCTAAATAGAAATTCACACTGGCAAGTAGGCACTATTTGATTGGAATAGAAATTCACACTGGCAAGTAGGCACTATTTGATCTGATTAGAAATCCACACTGGCAAATAGGCACTATTTGATCAGAATATAAATTCACACTGACAAGTGGGCACTATTTGATCTGAATATAAATTACACACTGACAAATGGGCACTATTTGATCAGAATATAAATTCACACTGGCAAGTAGGTACCATTTGATCTGAATAGAAATTCACACTGAGAAGTAGGCACTATTTGATTTGAATATAAATTACTGATAAGTGGACACTATCTGATCTGAATATAAATTCACACTGACAAGTAGGCACTATTTGATCTGAATATAAATTACACACTGATAATTGGGCACTATCTGATCTGAATATAAATTCACACTGGCAAGTAGGCACTATTTTATCTAAATAGAAATTCACACTGGCAAGTAGGCACTATTTGATTGGAATAGAAATTCACACTGGCAAGTAGGCACTATATGATCTGAATAGAAATTCACACTGGCAAGTAGGCACTATTTGATCTGAATAGAAATTCACACTGGCAAGTAGGTACCATTTGATCTGAATATAAATTCACGCTGACAAGTAGGCACTATTTGATCTGAATATAAATTACACACTGATAATTGGGCACTATCTGATCTGAATAAAAATTCACACTGGCAAGTAGACACTATCAGATCTGAATAGAAATTCACACTGAGAAGTAGGCACTATTTGAACTGAATATAAATTCACACTAATAAGTAGGCACAATTTGATTTGAATAGAAATTCACACTGACAAGTAGGCATTGCTTGATATGAATATGAATTCACACTGACCAGTAGGCACTATTTGATTGGATTATAAATTCACACTGACAAGTTGGCACTATTTGATTGGATCATAAATTCACACTGACAAGTTGGCACTATTTGATCGGATCATAAATTCACACTGTCAAGTTGGCACTATTTGATCGGATCATAAATTCACACTGAAAAGTTGGCACTATATGATCGGATCATAAATTTCACTCTTGAAAGTTGGCACTATTTGATCGGATCATAAATTCACACTGACAAGTAGGCACTATCTGAACTGAATATAAATTCACACTGGCAAGTAGGCATTGTTTGATTAGAATATAAATTCACACTGGCAAGTAGGCACTATTTGATTGAATTATAAATTCACTCTGTCCAGTAGGCACAATTTGATCGGATTATAAATTCACACTGACAAGTAGGCACTATTTGATATGATTTTAAATTCACACTGACATTTAAGCACTGAATTGGCTGGAAATAAGCTCAAAACTTTAATCTTCTTTCCTGCTGTCATAGTTGTTCATACTGTAATTATCCATCAACAGATCTTTTTGTTTTTGCCATTTTAATACAGTTACAGCACTTAATTTACATGCAAATTTAACTCTGAAAGACGTTGCTTGAAATACCTAGTGATTTTGAAGGAAATTGAATATTTTGCAGGTCATTTATTTGTTTTCTATAATAAGAATGAGGATAATGCATGTAAATGTTGTCTGTTACAGTTAATGACCTCTTCCTTACTTTTAATAGATGCATACTGGATGCTGCCATGGCTGTAGTTAAGGGAGCTGTAGAGAAGGTTGATGTACTCAGTATCCAGGTAAATAACGTAGTCAGAAATAGATTTGTTGGTCAGTCATCCATCATTGAATAACTTATATTTTTCAAATCTGCCTTTAGCAAATGGTAAGTTATTGGTATCTTGTTTCAGTAGTGGTGGTGGCTGTGGTAGTATTAAGATTCTGTGTTACATTTTTGAATTCAGTTTTTTGCTAGTCAACCAGAAAACCTTAAAACTTGTTTTCATAGCATATAATCAGCATCTTTGGAAAAAATGAATTCATAAAGGTGAAATAATTAATCAATATATCAATGCATCAATGCTTTTCTCATACTGATACCAATATTAATACACGAGGTGAAGAACCAATACAAAATGATACTTACACTTTACAAATGATTTTAATCTTCATCACTAATAAATAATTATAATTTGATTGTCTTTTTATTCTTCAAGTTGAGAATTCCTCTTAGCTGTTTTAGGCATAATCACTAATTTTTATCAGATTAGCAGAAAAAACAACTAGTGGTAACACACACAATCCTTCTGCAATTAACAGTGTTTTCAATCGCCCAAGCTGCTAAACATATAGCCGCTGTTACTAAAAGTATGAAACCTTGAAATTATTCTCTAAAATTAGAAGAATTTGGCTGATGTTGACAGAAAGCATTAAAGCTCTTTAAAACTTATACCAATGATACTGATCAACCTTCAAAAATGGCCACTGCTACTAAAAATAGAAAAACAAACACCTCTAAAACAATTCACTCAACAGAATTTGACAAAATAAAAGCTCAGATTCTACAAAGGATGACAATTTGCTGTTTGATGTGTCTATTTAAAAAGATAGAAATCCATTAAATTACTTCTCAGAAACAGCTAGGCAGACTTTAATCAAATTTGACAGCATTCTGACATGAAAGCCTTATAGATTTGTACAAATTGTGCCAAGAAAATCTCCATCAAACCTGGCCAAGAATAGAAAATCTTTTAAACATAATTTTTTGTCTCGCAAGCCAGTCAACAAAATTTGAGCAGATTTGATTGAAAAGTATCCTGGCATGAAGAGATTTAAATTTTATGCAAATGGTGCCAGTCCATCAATAAATATAATTTTTGCGGTTAGATATATAACAACCTTTAATAACATTTTCTTTTAAAAATACTCGATTGAATTGGATAAATATGACAGGAAGGATCCTAGCTTGACAATCTGAAGATTTTATAAATGATTTTGATCAGTCTTCAGATATTACCACTGTATATAAAAATAGAAAACATTAAAGTAAATAAAGATCTACTGAACACAATTTTACCAGATTTGAAAGAATCCTGGCATTTTCGTATTTCAGTATAAATGATGCTAAAAGTGATATCAAAGAAGGACAAAGATACCAAAGGTAGAGAAACCTTGAAACACTGGTTTCATAGTCTGTACAGTCAAAAGTTTTAAGAAATTTTCTTCAGAAAGCATCCTACTAACCTAGGTTTCTAGGAAAACTTGTCTTGTATTTGGCTGGTAGGCAGATATCAGTCTGGTGAGTGATCTTACTTCCACTTGGGCCTCTTGTTCAAATACATTTGGCAAAGCACATTTAGTGAAAAAGTATAATGTCCATAACATAATCTTCACTAGTTCAAATGCCATGCATATATACTGTAACCATCACTTATGGTCAAAAAATTGCCCAGAATAGATTTTCAAGCTATTCAATTTAATGTATCATACTACCACACCATGTTAACAAGTAGAAAAAAAAATTTTCTATAGAAGCCCCGAATGGCCAAGTGGTCTAAAGCGCTAACCATTATGTATCACTGCCATCTCACCTCTGTCTGCATGGGTTTGAGTCTAAAATTTGGCGAATGTAGATATGTGAGAAAGCTTGCCAGTAGCTTCTCGTGGGTCGTGGTTCTTTCCGCAGATTTCCAGGTTTCTTCCTCTATCATTAATACTGGTTGCCATGTATAGCTTATTGTGTGCTGAAAATGCGTTAAGCCCCAGAACATCAACAACTTTTTTCTATACTATTTGGCATCGATAAAAGGTCAATTGATTCCTCTGGACTTAAAAGCACCCTCAGTCTTATAATAAGTCGTTCAGGAGTAATTGCATTTTGTGTATTTTAAAATATTTGGCATCCATCTTGATACTGGAAAGCTGAATGATGAATAGAGGATTTTGAGTTCTCATTTAAAGTGAAATTTATGAATTGAGAGTTGATTAATTATCTTCTGTGAACCTTGGTGAGCAAATGACTGAAATTATTTGATGAGTTTCATATATTTCATGTGAAATTGGCAATATATCCAACTATGCTTACTGCATGATGAAAAATACTGATTTTTAAGTTTATCTGTAGAATTGTGTAGTTCAATGACTTTCAGATACTTTCAGTTGCCTTGTTCATTAAGCCATTCCTTTGCATGATGTTATGACATTGTGATGTCATGAGCTGTTGTAACATATAAAAAAAATAAATATAGATGTGCTAACATAACACACTATTCATGTGTTATATGAAAATATAGAAATCATCACAGTCTCAGAGACACTTGAAATATAGAAATCATCACAGTCTCAGAGACACTTGAGATTTTGGGATTAAAGGGCTTGTGTAAAATACACTTTGTATTTCAGTAATTAAATCGATTAACAGCTGTCGCTTGAGGTGGATATACACTGTAAAATTACAATATTAAACAAAAATTTCTAAAGAAGTCAAGAATTGAAAAAAAGTAATTTCAGTTTTTAATTTAAGTGATATCAGCCTCATCTTGTAATCAGTTCGAACTAATCAAATGACAAGATTGAATATTTATGTTTTTGAAATTATAAATGAATATATTTAAATAGTGTTTATATAAATCATTGTTCAAATTGTATATATCATTCTTCACATTGACAGTCTATCAGTATGTGTTCATAATGAGCTTTGTCATGTTGACAAACTGTCTGTACTTGTTCATAATGACCGTTGATGTCACATTGACAGTCTGTCAGTATTTATTCCTGGTGATCTTTGATGTCAAATTGGTGATCAATCTCTTCCTGTTCATAATGATGGATGTCAGAACCCTGGTACTACCAATCTTTTTATAATGTCACATTGACAATCTGTCTGTTCCTATTCATAATGATCATGGATGTCAGAACTCTGGTACTACCAATCTTGTTATAATGTCACATTGACAATCTGTCTGTACCTGTTCATAATGATCATTAATGCCAAAATCCTTATTCTGTATATCATGCTGTTTTGTTTGTAGCAAAAATATGTATTCTGATGAGTGTAGATTATGCATTAGATCCTAATTTCTCTTGTTCTTGAGGAGAATTTTACTCACTCTTCTGCAATAAATTGCAGAGCAACCTATTCATTTATTATATGCTTATAGATTATCTTTTTCATTTACATAACTGGTTGAATAATTTGTGCCATCTTGATTGCATCCCCTTTCACAAACATTGAGTAAATTATGTCAAGTAAATTATTTTAAGCGATCATCTCTGTATTTACAAGGCCTAGAATTTGACATAAATTTCTTTGTAACTAGAAGGACTAGTCCTGCTGAATCTTTGATGGTCATTCTTCATTAGGTAAGGGGCAACAAATGAAACTATACTAGCCACAGGACTGTTGACAATATCAAAACGACTATTCAGGATATTTATTAGCCTTTGTCTAGCAGACAACTGCTGATTTCCAGCACAGTATGTGGCTTTGGCAATCCCTACATGCATTGTGGCATAGATTCCATTCTCTTTTGCCAAATATAGTTTGAATTACTAGAAAGAGTAACAAACTTTTGGTCTTATCAAAATTAATAACAAAGTTCAGATGTACTGGTCTTTCAGGTAAATTTCCTGTCAAGGTAGAGCAATGCAGATTAGGTAAATAATTTGACTTTATTGTAGTTATTTCCCTTGGATATTTTTCGACTGATGGTTATTCTTGAAACAATAGTAGATAATGCTTACTAGAGGAAATGACTGCAGTAATCCATCAGGTAAGGCTAAAATAAAAATCTCCTATTGACAAATAAATAGAAGACAATTTAGAAAAATATAAGTAAAAATGAGAGCAGTATGTTTATGGTTGTGGAAAGGTTCTTGAAATAGCAGTATGTCTGGAATTGTGTTTTTTCGTCTGATCTTATGCAACTTAGGTTGATTTGAAACCTCACAACCATCAGTATTCTTAATACTTTGATTTCCTGTGGCATTTTGTCTTGATTGAAAGTGTCTTCACGATAAGCCCATTGTGACGTGGCTCATTTTATGTGTATGTGCTATTGTTTTACTTTAACAAATTACAGGTATCAGCAACAATGGACAGGATTAATTGTGGGGTCTGCAAGCAAGTCAAGCTGAATGATTGGAAATTAACCAACCTATACATATTATATTGGGATTAATTTGAACTGCACTTGTGATGTGTGATTTCTAAGATCTGAAGAGATATGAGAAAACACCATGGCCATATTTTTTACCTGGGGTAAAGACAGTCCAGAAATGCATACATGGAAATGTGGACAACACCAGTATTTCCAAAATGCTACAGCTGTTGACAGCTTCATAACTAGAGGTGAAAAATTCATCCATTTAGGAAAAGTTCTAATAATCTTTGTTGTTCCCTTATAATCCTGCCATCATCAACATAGATACAAAAATATAATTCCTTCATGGTACAGACTACTTGGCCTGAACCAGTTTGGTACATTGGCCTACCTGGATCTTCCATCACCACATACAAAGCACAGTACTGTCTGTGCTGATCATTCCATTGATAGCCATTCCTCAATTTAGGCAACAGATGTCAGCTGGTCCTGGAACATGATTCCAGCTTTGGTACAGCTGTGACCTATGCCATGAACCACATGGACTTAGGATGGTGATCTGTCTTCCAAGAATACACTATCCCACCTGGTTACCCTTCCTTTGTCATGGACATCCGACTCATCTGACACTGGATTTCGTCATCCATCATCGTGCAAAATACAGCACTGGACCCATGGAAGTGTCATGGACTGGCACTAGACAGGTTCATCACCCATCCTGACATTGTTGCAACCCGGTATTAGCACCTTGCAGTTCAGTATTCCCAGACATAAGGCAACTGTCTTTGACCTTTGATGACACTTGCAGTGAATTCCTGAAGATCCCATGCCCCATCATGTGTGTTATTTCAGTTTTGTTCACCTTCTCCAACAGCCTGTTTTGCAAGCTCAGTTGTTATTTTGCCACAACATTATTTTCAGTTTAAGGACACATGTTCATAAAATCGTCTTTTTTTTTCAGTCCAGTGATGGTCAGGGATCAATTAAAAAAGTCTTTTGGTCTCCACCTCCTCATACTTCATCTGTGGCCTCTTTCACAATTCCAGCATTTGTCAGTCTCTTGGCTAAAAAAAATCAGGTTTCTTCCAAACATCTGGTTGAGTTGAAGACAGTTTCATGATCCTAATGCCAACAAGTCTTTATTTCTGCAACAACGGCTTCCATTGAACATCAACTTACATTTCTACAAAATGTGCACACTGGCTTTTTCCAGTAAGGTCGCAGCTGTCAACATGGTGGACTTGAGATTGTCAAAATCCTTCTAATGTACACATGGAATGGAAACATGCAACAATTGGTTCACAACAATGTAATTGTTGGTTTTACCTCTCTCCAGGTTAGGTCATGTTTCTGGTGGACACACTATATAGACAGAATCAACACTGCATGGTCCCTTCACCTCACAGTCATTTCTTATCCATTTTAGCAGTAGTTAATGATTATGGAATGTGTTGCAAGACCATCTAATCAGGGGGAGACTACTCTCATCCAATTCCTGCCTAGCACCTAGATGACCTTTTAGCAGTGTTTTGGCTAAAGCAAGCCAAATAATGTAGTTAAAGTCTTTTGAGGTTTGGAGGGCTGGATTTATTAGTTAATAGATGTTTTATTAATGTATTACAATGAGGTAATCATTATCAAAGTAATATATTTTACTCCAAATTTTGGATGCACCTACTTAATGTAAAATATTTTTTTTCTTTTGCATCAACGTAGACTAACTGTTGATGTTACATGCTATATTGCAATAGGTGGACAATCTTAAGGACATTACATGATCCACATTTAACAAAGTCTTAGACTGCTCCTGTGGCCTACTGGTTAAAGCATCTGCCTTGGATGGGGAAGGTCACGGGTTCGAACCCTGGCAGTCATACCAAAGACTTATAAAAATGATACCAATCGCTGCCTTGATAGGTGCACAGCATTAAGAGGTTAGTGTTATGACTATTAGGCATTTGTGTCAGGATAATGTGACTGGGACATCATGGTACATACCTGCAGCATGATGTCCCAGTGCTAGACTTCACTATAAACTGCTACACTTAAGACATTGTAGAGATGTGACTGAAATTTTTTTAAGCTACATTAAAAGCCCAATTAGACACAAAGTCTTAACCGATGATTGAGTCAGGTGACATAAAGCCATTATTGTCTTGGTACAATGCAAGAATCATATATTGGTATGCATCAGCAATCACCCTTCAAGAAATACTTGTCTTATTTATAGGGAGAAGATGGCAGGACAATATATTCCCTGACAGGGATGGAGACAGGGGCCTTCAGAGATGCAGAACAAAGGAAAAAGAGGTAGATACAAATCTAACTAAACTATTGTTATATTCAACTGCCCTTTTTTTAATTTGTTTCCCATACACCATAATGGTAATGTTTCATGAAATAAATTTTGTTAGAACTATTTAAGTTGTAATTTGCCATAGTGCGTAATATTTAAAACCTAGTCTAACTTTTTTTAAGATTTCTATGCTTTTTAATGGTACACGCAATTTGCTGCTATGAGATTCCTCTTTATGTATAGTTTGGTCCACTTCTTTACAAATTGTAGTATAATGAAATGAAGGATCATAATCAGATAGTTGATCATTTTAATTGGTTAGGAAAATATTTGCATGCATGACATAAAAATATCCATCAATTGCATTCACTTATTTTTTATAGGTGAGATACTTATATACTACCACAAGCTGATTGGTTCTGTAATCAGTTAAGTGTGACCAAATACATTATATGAAGTTGTTGTTATAGGGCTTAACGCCATTTTCAGCACAAGATAGGCTATACATGGCAGCCAGTATTAATGGTGGAGGAAGAACCAAGAAAACCCTGGAAAGAACCACCGACCCACGAGAAGCTACTGGCAGGCTTTCTCCCTTACCCGTGTTAGCCGAGTCTGGACTCAAACTCACACAGACAGAGGTGAGATGGCAGTGATCCGTAAAGGACATCGCTTTAGACCACTCGGCCAGTTGGGGCCCCCATTATATGAAAGTGACTGCCCACATAAATTCTGCATAAATATTCACATGTGTATTTTAGCATAGCTTCTTTCCCCATTTTGCTGTAGCAATGTTTTAGCTTTTGTTGTTGTTGTTGGGCTTAACGCCATTTTTCAGCACACGATAGGCTATTCATGGCGGCCAGTATTAATGGTGGAGGAAGAAACCGGGAAATCGCCGGAAAGAACCACCGACCCACGATAAGCTACTGGCAAGCTTTCTCACATATCCGCATTCGACGAATCCTAGACTCACGCAGACAGAGGTGAGATGGCAGTGATCCGTAACGGACAGTGCTTTAGACCACTTGGCCACTCGGGGCCCCTTTTAGCTTTTGACATATACTCTTAATGATTATGTAGACCATGTCCCAAATTCATATATTAGCAGTTGTGTGTACAATAAGTGGTAGCCAATGTCTTCAATAATTTGTATATCTTTCCCAGAGGTTTTTTTTATGATTTTTATTATTTATGAGAACTGGCTCAATAGCCATGTAAAATATGCATCTACTGCAAGAATTGCCTCATTTAGAAACAAAGAGCACTTTGAGTTAATATTGTGGATATCAGATTTTGTCATTCATTAAAAGATGTCACTTTCATCACTTCTGTAATTCACAGAATGGGAAAGGATGTACAGTATATGTAGAGTATTGCCTTTGAATGTAGAGTATCATCTTTATAAGTTGTTATTTGTATATAATAGTAGAAATATTTGTGACAAACTACATTAATTTACATCAACGAAAATTTTGATTAATTGAAGCACCATGTTACCAAAATGGATAACTACATGTATCAACTCTGATGGAGATTTGCTGGGTTTTCATTCTCTTATAACATGAATGTGCTTTGCCCTGTCAGTAGGGCCAATTGACCACTGACTCTCAATTTTTTCTTCAGTTTTTTTAAAAAACTAGCCATTGTGTACCTTGTGACTTGCCTGAAATGGCAGTTTAATATCCTTGTGTAGAACATTTCTTTTTTGATAAGTGCAAGTGGATAGGGTGGGGCAACTTGCTCTCTTGCAGCTTTTTTTGAATAAACATTAGTTAAAAGACAGCAGGAGATAGGTTGTCATCAAGTTTGGGTGTACTGTGATTAGTTAATGGGTAATTATAAAAACAGCATAGATCTGAACTGGAATTGATTTTCCATGCTGTAGCTTCTGATAATTTTACTCTGATATAATTTTATTGATGATAACATAGGATATCTTCGTACCACATGTGAAAGCAATTCTAAGGATTTGGGCATCCAAATGTTGCAATGGAGGTGTTGCCTTAAATTTATTGATGAATTTTATGCTACCCAGTTTAATCTTTCCAGCAGCCATACTCTTTTTGAGTATAATTCCAAATTTTTCTACTTTTTTAAGACAGACTACCTTACTTCCCTACTGTTTCTAAAATGGTCTACCATCTTTTCTATTTTCAATTTTTTGTTGCAAATTGGTTAAGCACTGCATGAATGGTTATAGTAAAGTGGATTTATACATGAATTCTGTCATGTTGAGCTGGCTGTTTAAGATAGAGGCAACCTGGACTAAATAACAGCCAATGTGTAGGGGCATTCTTTTCAGCAAGTTTTAGTAGATAAAGTTTAAGTTTTTTTCAGTAATTCACATCCATTTCAGGCTATTTTTCTTAAAAAAATATCCCTGTTTCCCCATCTTTATCCCAACTGTTTTTTTTTTTAAAGTAGCTCTACTTTGATCTCAGTGGTTTCACAACAGGTTGCTGGAAAGACTATACCCAATATCACAACTACACAATCATTGATCAGGATTAATTTAATCTTTCTGCAGTTACTGGTATTTAGGTCCACTGAAGTCACGTTGGACTTATCTGCGAACATCCATGATGGACTGGCCTCCTATTATCACAGGTACTATCAGATATATACTAGCTACAGAGGAAAACCAGTCTAAGAAAAAAGTTCCCCCTAAAGTGGAAGAAAAGAAGTCCTCTTGGAGCTTGATGAATCTGTTTTACAGTCGTACTTCAAAACCAAAGGGTAAGAAATTATGGCGGAACCATAATAGCTCAGTACTTAGCATGCTGGAGTTGCTACTAAAAAGGTTCAGGTTTGAATTTTACCATTGAATCAGCACTGGTTGGTCTCCATGGTGTGTCCTTATGCATGACACTGTACTCCAATTGCTGTGGCACAAATTAAGCATATTCTGTTGCTTTGTGGTTAAAAACCAAACAAAACTGTAGAAGAACTTCTGACCACTTATTCTCAGATCCTGAAGGCACACAACTCAAGTGCAGGCTTTAAATCTTCTTAGCAGATATTACACTACTTGGAGTAAACACAAGTCATGAAAATCGGACACTGAGTTGAAGCAAAAAAAAAAGTTATTAAAATCCTGAAAAATCCATGATTGATTTTATTTATTATAAAGTTACATATAATTTCAGTCGTAGAATATACATGTACAAAGTAAACATTTCCAAACTAGATAATTACACCATGTAAAGTCAAACTGTATCATCAAAATTAAGCATGTCACTAAAAGAACAACCATTTTGAAAATATTGATGGTTCCATTTTGGTTCAAGCTTAGTAATTAAGATTCATATAATTTAATTTTCTTATATACTAATCAACATGTGAATACTTGTACAATATATACTCGCTTATAAGTCAAACTTCAAACAACAAAGACTCTGATCTGTCATTGCATAATGTACCTGCCAATCATATTCAATGTTGTTTATTCTAGTGGTTATTCATAACAAAACTGCACAGATCCAGATCTGCTACCACATAATGTGCTGGTAGATCTGGGTGTGTGCACTTTTCAGTTGTACTTGTGTTATTAGTGGGTATTAAAGAAAGTAAAAATAATAATGCAAATTCAATTTGAAGTTCATATTTATTAACCCATTCACTGTTTCATCTCATCAGCACCAACTCCTGCATCTTTAAATAAAATTATTGAAAATAGCTATTTTTTTTGTCCTAGCATGATTGAATTTAATATGTAATTATGCAGTATTTTTTAATACTCCCTGCTTCAGTCAGTCATTTGGTAGAGATGATTGGTGGAATATCTATTCTTACTAAAGTTACTAAAGTTACCAGCTTGATATTTGTATGCTGCTCACCCAGTAATGATTTTTTTGCTTATAAGATTTTACGAATATCAGGTCTGAGCTTTGACTGACACAGTCTTATACTGTAAGCTCATAACATTTGAAGAATGCCAGGCCTGAACTTTGACTGACACAGTCATATGCTGTAAGCTCATAACATTTGAAGAATGCCAGGTCTGAGCTTTGACTGACCCAGTCATATACTGTAAGCCCATAACATTTGAAGAATGCCAGGTCTGAGCTTTGACTGACAGTCATATACTATAAGCTCATAACATTTGAAGAATGCCAGGTCTGAGCTTTGACTGACCCAGTCATATACTGTAAGCTCATAACATTTGAAGAATGCCAGGCCTGAACTTTGACTGACAGTCATATACTGTAAGCTCATAACATTTGAAGAATGCCAGGTTTGAGCCATGACTAGTTTGGGCAGTACATCCAAAATTTAAGTATGTTGTATACTTCTCTAAAACCTTGAATAAAGTTGATTGCATTCTTAAAATCCTCAGGCTTGGAATCAATTCAGACAATTAACTGAATCAGATCAATTCTTGTTAGACCTCAACACACACAGAAAAAAACCCCACTAAAATAAAATGTGATGTCTTGTCTGACAAGGAATGTGAGGGTAAAAAAACCCTTGGTGGCAGATCTGGAGGTCATATAAAAAATGTGGGGGTCAAAACTGTTCCAACAAATTTTCATCTAATCCATACTTTTTCAGCTGGAATAGGATATTGCAATTTGCACAATATTCTCTCTCTCTCTCTCTCTCTCTCTCTCTCTCTCTCTCTCTCTCTCTCTCTCTCTCTCTCTCTCTCTCTCTCTCTCTCTCTCTCAAATGCAAATAAATCAAAAGGCACAATTAATTAACACAAATGCATTATCCATTCAATTGATACTTTTATTAGTTAAATTTCCTTTTAGTTTAAAATTGTACTTTTAAGTCTCTTTATAATTTTTCTAACAGTATTATAGACCAACACATTACATATAAGCCAATACAAAACTCCATATAAATCTTTTTTACAAAACGACAGTTAATTTACTGCCTGTCTTAAAATGAGTACTGTCATCGGTTTCATTGTACTTCATCTTGAAACACATTTATACAAAAATCAGAGGCTAATGATTCATCTTCTCTTTAACAAGTTACACTTGAACTTTTAGATCTTTCTTTCGTTGTAGTAATTAGAAAAATCTGCAACGACCCCTGAATTTGTAGTCCAAATAATGGATTTGTCTCTGCAATTTTACTTATTTCTTTGTTCTCAAAGAATGTTTTAGGTAATAATGTGTTCAAGAGATATCTTGTGGTGATCAAGGGCAGATTTTAAAAATTCTCAAATGATGTCACGTAAGGATTATTCACACAATCAGGAAGTCACACCAGTAATAACAATGCCTTGGATATGCCGTATTCTAGTCAAGAAACAAGAAAATAATTTATCCAGTTTTTTTTATCAGAGTCAAATCCACATTTACTTTTTCTTGTTTTGTTTTTTTCATTTTTTGCTAATGATTCTTAGTGCATGCTGTTTTCATCTCGAGATCACATTTTAGGGCAACAAGAATTGAGGCTAAATATCTGGACATCTTGCTCAACTTAATAGAATCGCGTGAGATCTCGTGAGATCAGAGAAAGCTACTCTGACATAATATTGCCTAATAACAGTGCAACACAGAGAGCATATGAAACAGGAAACCGGAAGAAGTATTCACGATGCCATCCCTAATGATGTATAATCAAAGTATACACGAGGCCATATCTACTGCAACATGTTGGATATAAAATAAATCCTGATTATATTTTGCAAATCATGTGCTTCAAAAAAACGCACAGCAAAAAATTCTGTGCATCAATTTTCTCCAGTGTGTGTCCCTGACGCACAACTGTGCATAAAGGGAAACATTGTTATACGCTTAAAGGCCATCCATTGTCTTTTTTTTCCACATATAGTATACTGGTTTTTGATAAATTTTGAAATTGTTGCTTGGATCAAACTTCTAAAGAGTGTTATTTAGTACGTGTTCTACCAACCTTTTGTTTGGAGTCACTCTTTTAGCAGTGGTGTGTTTTCTTTAACAGCCAGGTGGAAAACTATTTCCCACTTTTCTTGAATGTCAGTCAATTTTTTTAAAACTAGATAGAAATCTTTGATCATACATGTTTTTTTTAAATTTAGGTCCAGGGTGATCTCACTAGCAGTGTGGTTTCCTTAGCAACTAGATAAAAAAAACTTTTTACCAGCTTCTTTAGAACAGCTGATCCATTTTTGATAAGACTGGTGTGAATGTTTCTTAGGATATCCATATTTGTCAGAGGTGGATCCTCTAGCAAGCGACGCTTCCTTAGCAACCAGGTGAAAAACCTATTTTCAACTTTTGTTATTGAATAGCTGAGCCAGTATGGATCATATTTATTAGGAATGTTTTATAAGATGTACTTTGTTGGTAAGAATATTTCATTGGACATGATCTGTTGGAATTGGTTCTGGGATTCTTGGCATTTTGTGGATTTCAAAACAGCTGAATGGAAAACCTATTTTTTATGTATATTCTTGTTCCCTTGACCAAATTTTAATCAAACTTGGTAAACATATATCTAAGGTTATGCGCTGTAGAATATTTTTATAGATTGACTTTCCTAGCAACACGTTTCCATAGCAACCATGTCAGAAATAATCTTTAGCTTCTTTAGAATTGCCAAGTCAAACTTGATTAAAACCTTCATAGTAATGTTCTAAAAGAATTATGTTTGGGATGGTTTCCCTAGCAACAATGTGTTAGCCATAGCAACAAAGTGGAGAAACCTATTTTTAGTTTCTTATCTAAAATGAATAAGCAGATTTGGATGAAATTTGTTACAATAAATATTGTTATATAACATTCTCAGAGACTGTAGCAATGTTTTTCTTTATTACTAAGTGGAGGAAGAAGAAGAGGAGGAAGATGACAATGATGAGACTGAAGATATGAAAACAGAAGATCTGTCAACTGTGGAGTTTACTCTGATGTCCAGTAACTCCCTGTCACCAGAGCAGGTACATCTTTAGACTAGTTTAACCAGCTTTTTATGTGACACTCATGCATAGGTATGGTTAAAAAACAGTGATTTCATTGGCTCATAAGAACATGTGGTGATGGATATCAATATGCAAATGGAATTGCTTGACATCTCATGTACATATATATTTACACATCAGCAACATTTTTTTAATGGGATGTTTGATGATATCGTGTGATATTTTCTGTTGTATTTGTCTGAAATTGTTGTAGAAATAATATTTACACTGTAAAAATATGATTTGGTTAGAAAAAGATGTAATTACACCATTTTGTTTTTTGCATACAAGAGACAAATGCAGTTCTACAAAAACGTCATCTATAAAACAAAAAGGCAACGTTAAGTTTTTATATATTGAATTTCTTATCTGATACAAATGTCCTTGAAAAATACTTGCCAGTCTTTAAAAGTACTTTATTTGTTCCAGTGATTGTTCTTTAAAAACTTCTGTTGAAAGTTAAAAAATTTAAATCAGACATTGTTGAAATTACATTTTGAGTAGTTGTGATTAATGTGAATCTATTTTGTCTTTGCTTTTCATCATACATTTGTGATATAAGTGGTGTGCCAGGTTTAATTACTTTTTGTCCAAAGGACAAGGACCTTAGAAAAAAAAACTAATTGTCCCTCGACAAAACTGCTTTTAATTATCAGTTAAATAAATACCAGATTTAATTAAGCCTTGTGAATGAGAATTATACATTTGAACAGTGAATTAGTATCAGTTGAAGAAAATAAAAATGCCTTGGGAAATCTGACATTGTAGCACACTCTCAGATTCATTCACTTATGTGTACACTATACACACTTGGACTCTGTACATTCTAGGACAGAAGTGTCTTGAGAATGTGGATCTTAAATTCACCTGCATAAAGCAATCAGGATATTTCCAACAAGTATCAATTGTCTCCATAAGGTTTATGATAATATTAACCACATATCAGTCATTAAACCAAAGCATATTAATTACATTATTTACTATTTATACAAGTCAATAAACCAAAGCATATTAATTACATGATTAGTTAGTGCTGGTAACAGTCAGTAAACCAAAACATATTAAATACATGATTAGTTGGTGTTTATACCAGTCAGTCAACAAAAGCATGTTAATTACATGATTAGTTGGTGTTTATACCAGTCAACCAAAGCATGTTAATTACATTAGTTGCTGTTTATACCAAGCAGTCAACCAAAGTGTATTAATTACATTAGTTGCTATTTATAGCTGTCAGTAAACCAAAGCATATAAATTACATGATTAGTTGGTGTTTATACCAGTCAACAAAAGCATATTAATTACATGATTGGTTGGTGTTTATACCAGATAGTCAACCAAAGCATGTTAATTGAATTAGTTGCTGTTTATACCAGTCAGTACACCAAAGCATATTAATTACATGATTAGTTGGAGTTTATCAACGTTGCAGCACATCAGTACACACCACAACAGCTGACCCAGGATGGTGTGGCTAGGATTTGAACCTTTGAGATGTGAGTCCATCACTCTGCCACAAAGAGGCTTCATAAACTAAGTAAAGCTTGGAAATCTTATATGTCTACAATTGCATAAATATAGTTTTTAATTATAATGGGAAAAAGTTATATTTTTAGAAACAAATTTTCTAAGCTTATATCAGTTTAAAAATTGGCATGAAACAGCAAAGTGAGAACCAGGCGCGTACATCTTTGAAATGACTTCAGATCACTGTATCTTAATAAAATGTATACTTTCTTCCCATTTGTCTAGCTTAATTTTATTACTGTTCCTATTTTGCTAAATAAATAAAGTTTTCCCCAATAATATTTTACCTTAATTTTAATGTGCCATCTTTCTTTTCATTCTTTGATTATGTTTTAATAAAAGCATTTTGCGCAAGAAATTTGGAACCAGAGACAAGACTGGTAAGTGTATTGATTAAAACCTAATACAAATTAAGAAAATAATTGTCAGTATGTTGTATAAGGTTAAGTATGATTTACTGTATTTTAACTGATATATCAATGAAGTGGTGGAGAACTATGAGAGTAAGTTGCTGAGTGGCATTTTAATTTTTTTTACGTAGAAAGTAAAGGGTGTTCTGGTTGGAATCGGACCCTCCAGTCCAGAGAAAATGGACTTTATCAAAGAGGGGTAAGCATATCTACATTCTATTTTTTAAAATTCTTCTATGACATCAGGGCTGGGCAGATATTTTTTTTTAACCACTAGTCCAGGACAAGTGGTTTCAGAAAATTCACTAGTCCCACCTTTTTCTTCACTAGTCCCATCTTTTCACTTGTCCCAAAATGGTAATCACTTGCCGAGATTTGATGAAGTGTATGTAATCCATAGAAAAAACAAACAAAATAATATTCAGTACAATTATTTCTTAAAAGAATATAATTTTTCAAAAACATTGGTTGTTATTCATTTGGCTTCTTCAGGTTCACATATATATGTTAAAGCTGATGGATTTAAAAATTATGTCCATGTATATGTCTGCCATATGCACCAGCACTAAGCCAGCAGTTGGAAGCTGTGTCTGAGTTAAAGTCCTTAAGCTCTGGTCCATTTGCAGAAATGTTCATCTGGGTGAATTTTCTACCTGTGCCAGTTTTGGATATTGTTTGCAGTAACTGCAAAACATCTTTCCTTCCGAGTCAATATATTCAAGCCAGTGATAACAATCAGCCCAATCCGGCTGAAAATTTCTGTTTCTTAGTAGTGCCAGATTTGACATTTTTTCCATCACTGCTTGTTGCTTTTGTGTCTTTGGAGAAATAGCTACCGCACACTCAGTATCCATGTTACGTTTTATCCCTACGTTTTCAAACAAATTTACATTCTCCAAATCACCATTATTACCTTCCTTATGAAAATAGTTAGTAAATTCATTTTATCCACAGAGTATCTATCAGCTTGCTTGGTAACTACTTCTAAAGTGTTTATAACATCAATTGTCTCTTTTAAATACGAACTGAAGCTGTTCATTAAATTTAGTCTGACACTACATCCCCATTTGTTTATACCCCCCTACCGATTTCAATAAGTAAAACATTTAATGTGATAAAAAGTGCACAGAACTAAGTCAATTGAATCATTGATTTATAATTTCTAACCTGACTGTGACCAGAATGACACTAATACAGGCATCCCCTGCACCTTTCATGCTTAACAGACTTACCATACTAACACGGCACCATATTCCGAACACTATAGGGCAGTTTATTTCCATCTGACAACATAATGACGTAATTCATTCTATTCGGTAACTGCCGGATAATTCCATAAATTACCATAACGTTCAGTTTGGAATTATATTCCTTTGCACACATGAACATATTAATGAAACCTCTTGTTAAATGCAAGTGAAAGGCATTTTTTTTTGTCATTCTTTTCCTTTGTTTGATTTGACACTGTAAATATCGGAAGCAGATGACATATGCATGTACATCTTTAGTCACACCTTTGCTGAAAATAGACTGGTTCAGGAACTGGAATGTCAGTCTATTATATTGAAAACTTTCTTTAAGCATGAAACATGCAGATGATGACAGTGTTTTGGCCATTCAGGTTAGAAAATATAAATCACTGAATGACTTGACTAAGTTCTTTGCACATTTTATCAACTTAAAGGTTTATGTTATTGAAATCGGTAGGGGGTACAAACAAACAGGTTAATTGACTTGGACTATAGTGTAATTGTTTCGTTTCAAACATAATATCGCGTGTGGAACAGTTATACATTAAAGACTCATTGCTGTCATTTAATCAGTTCATAAAGGAAACTGACACTGATGTCGGTAAAATACCTATCATTAATTGAATTACACTGACTCGCTGGATTAAAATCATAGTGAGTCTGAACTAGATTGAGTAAACTCATTGCAACAAAACCACGTACAACATAGCTAATTCATCATACTGGCTTTCTTGAGTTTGACATGTTTTGATTTGCTGCTTAGCCCAATATGCAGTCAAGCAGTAACAGGATTTAAACATATACACAAAGAGGGGCTAGAACCAAATTTATTCCCCAATCACAATAATGTCAGGGATATTAGCCTGCTTTCTCCCAAATCCCATCCTTCTAGAAAGCAAAACTTCGTTCTGTCTACCTCATATAGACAAAGAATGATAACTCTTGCCAATTACCTTCCTTTGCCACAAGCAAAGTAGTTATCCTTATCATGCAATGAATAAAAGAAAACTAACAAAGAATGCAAATTAAATATACGTAAGAACAGATTGTCAACCTTGTCAATCTTCTTAAAATATGTTGTCTGATCATATTACCTTAGAAGAATCACAACTACCTCAGAAGCCCAGCCCTCCCAGGTTAAAACGTTTTGGCATTGAACCTAAAAGTTGTGTCCATCTAAGTGGCAGTTAGATAGCCATTTCCCTAATATACAACATATTGGATGGAGCAGTCTTTTAGATGAAGAATATTAACTTGTATAATCATTAACCATCGTTAAATCATTCCATGTATTGCAGAAATTGAAGAAACACAACAAAAATCATTGCGATCACTCCATGTTGGAATTCTAACTAATTTAATGGACAAAGGGCAGTGATATTTAGATGAATGAGATTGGTAATGAGCATAAGGGCAGCCACAGAATTTTAATGAATGAATTTGGTAATGGATACTGAGCCAGCCACAGAATTTTAATGAATGAGGTTGGTAATGGTACTGGGGCAGACACATAATTTTAATGAATGAGGTTGGTAATGGATACTGTGGCAGACACCAAATTCTAATACTATTGGTAATGGGCACTGGTGCAGCCATAGAATTTTAACTTGATTGGTAATGGATGCCATGGCAGTCACCAAATTCTGATGAATGAGGTTGGTAATGGGCACTGTAGAAGACTGAATTCTGATGAATGAGGTTGGTAATGGGCACTAGGGCAGTCACATAATTTTAATGAACGAGGTTGGTAATGGGTACCAGGACAGCTCCATTATTCTAATGAATGAAGTTGGTAATAGGTGATAGCAGACACTGAATTCTAACAAATGAGGTTGGTAATGGGCACTTCAGCAACACCAAAATTTAATGACTGAGGATGTTAATTGAAACTTGGGCAGACACCAAATTCTAATGAATGAGGTTGACAATGGGGACGGGCATCCATAGATTTTTTTTATGAATGTGGTTGGTAATAGAAACTGGTGTAGCATCAGAATACTAAAAAATAAGGTTGGTAATGGGAATGAGGTCAGCCACATAATTTTAATTAATGAGACTGGTAATAGAATTTGGTAATCAGCACAGGTGCAGCTTCAGAATTCTATTCAATGAGCTTTGTAACAGAACCTAGGGTAGCCTCAGAATTCCAGCAGATGAGGTAACAGAACCTAGGGTAGCCTCAGATGAGGTTGGTAATGGGAATAGGCAGCATATAATTCTAAATCCAGCAGTAAATAATTAGCACTTAATTATTAACAGTATTAACAGTATTAACAGTATTAACAGCATCTTTTGTTAAAAATTCATCTGGTATAATTTTATTTTCAGTTGGAGGAGAATTCATGACAATAGTCTTAAGTATGGAACTGACAACAACAGACAACTTCTTGTGAAAAAGATAAAGTTCATTCCAAATACTGGAGAGGTACTTAATAAAAATACCATTCATTATTCCTTTTTTCTTTAATTCATGAAACAGCTTGGACCATGTGCAAATCATATCATAGTTTCAAGTTCTATGTGCAAACCATAGTTCATTGTTTCAAGAGATCTGAGTGGTTGATGATGCGACAGGCATCATTCTTAATTTCATGTTCTGTAAACTTTTGGCAATTTATGTCATGTTTCTGTTGTTGAAATGGAAAGTAAAATACATGCAGAGCATGCATTAAAAGGTGTTGTACTTTAGTCTTCTGCCAGCATGAAAAACTAAGAGCATTGCTCTAATTATTCATTATGATTGTCCAGTATTTTAAATATAGATTTTATTATTACGCAGATTTTGTTAATATTCTGCATTTTTAAACAAAAAGAAAGATACATGGTGCATTCCCAGTGATAAGAAAGATGCAACTTTTACCTTAAATCTAGTCAGAGCATCCACCTTGGATGCGGGATGTCGCAGTTCAAACCCTGGCCAAGTCATACCAAAGACTTATAAAAATGGTTCTAACAGCTGCCTCACTTGATGCACAGCATTTAGAGGTTAGTGTTAGGACTGGTTGGCCTGGTGTCAGGATAATGCATCTGGGTGGGACATGATGCTACATGTCTGGGACATGATGCCACAGTGCTGTACATCACTATAAACTGCCACACTGCAGACATCATAGCAATATGACTGAAAAGTTTTTAAAGCTGCGGTAGAAACACAAATCTCACACACACACACACACACACACTACATTAAAACTGCACTTACTCTCTTGCCTGTTCTTGGAGCTCATCCAGTTTGTTGACATAAATCAAATGTAGTATAATGAAATAATCCTTGAAAAATTAATGATTCTTAAAAAAAAAAAATTCCCTTTTTCCCAGGGACTTTTCAACAGTGCTCATGTCATGTACTTTTTTCTGGATCAGATTGATCATATAACTGATGTAAAACAAACAGAGCCAAGGGCATTATTAGTGTGGGGTGGGGGTAGGTGGGTGTGGATGTGAAAAATGTATAGTGTACTCTACCTGTTTGCATAGTTAGCTTTTTTGCATAATATCTCCATGAACAGATTCTGTTCTTTATTCCAGTCTACAAATTCTTTCAGTTATTTACATATTGCTTCTTTGCATTGTCTGCATATATGCCTATATTTATGTCAGTAAATTGCCTCCAGTAAACCTTTAATTTCATAATTTGAGATGGTCTAATACTTACCTGAACGTTTGACTAGCACCTAGATTGTGTGGCTACTCATTTTTAATATGACATGACCAAAATAAGATAGTTATGGATGGTAGATTAGTATGCCAAAAGTCTATTCAATTACATTGATGAACCAGTTAAAGAACTATTTTGCAAAAACTGGGTTACTAATCTGCATATTTTATTAGTAACAACATAAACTTAAAATTGATCTTGTGCTTTGTTCAAATAATTATATGAGATCCAGAGGTGCAAAGTGTCTTTAAGCAATCCATAATAATGAATCAAAAGAATAGAAACTGATTTTCCCTTCAGTGAATAATGTCTCTAAAACATTTCACCGTCTACTTCAGCCCTTTTATTTAACGGATTTATTCACATATAGTTTGGACCCAACTCATGTGTATGGCATTGACCTTTATTTGCAATTGAAATGACCTGGGCCCAATTTCAATAATATTTCTTAACATTATTAGTCCAGATATAAACCACCTTGATTGGTTAAATTGTAGTAAAGATTTAAATTTCAACCAATCAGATCTCTTGAAATTATAGTATTACAAGTTTTGCTGATTGTTTCAGGGATCAAACTTGGAGTGGTACAACATTGATGGAGAACAGTTTGAAGTAATGCCAGTGGAGGTTAAACTTTTGAGAAACAGGTTGAAAATGTACTCTTTGAAAAACACAGTGGACAAGAGATGATGTAACATGTACTCTGAAAGATACAAACAACAGTGTATATTTGAAAGACTATAAATACAAGTTTGATAAAGTGAATATGTGATGTTGATTTTTATATTAGTATCAAAGCATGATAAAATGAAATATATTGGAGGTGTGATAAACTATTTACATTTGCCACTGGGTGTGTATTGCAGGATGGAACAGGGAGTGTTGGATGAGTGTAACTGTGGAAATATTGTTTTCATACAACCAGAAAAGGTAGCATTGACAATGTCCTTTAGAACACAAGCCATGGGCATCAATCTGCAGACTCCATATTCTAAAAACTTTGAGCTTAATCATATATGTAAAGTATGATAAAGCTGACTAATCATGGCTTTAATAAAACTGGTCTCTCAACCGACAAATATTCTTCAACATCAAAACTGTAGGATTTGAAGCTGAGAATATTTCGAGATTACAGAGCCAGGTCTGTGAAAAGTTTTCATTGATAGCCCTCAGACAAGCTGTGGTGGTGTCAGGTAACAATGTTATTTTGTCTGCATCCATCTTTAACTGTTTTCTAATAAAAGTGTTGATTTTCTAGATTTACATGTTGTTTTTTTTCTGTTATAATCAGGGCACCATTATCCTTGCAGATGTGAGTATTGTTGGACTTGGCCCAGTATGCTTAATTGTCACACATGCATGCATGTGCTCACGCACATACTTACACACACACACACAACTACACTTAAGCTGTGGTATGGTCAGGTTACAATGTTAAATCTTCTGAATTCACACTTGAACTTTTTCTAGTAAAAATGTTTTCTTGATTTGAACTTACACATAGCTATTATATTCCTAGTATGATCAACCTAAGTAGTTGAGCGTCCACCTCCAATGTCATGGGTTCGAACCCTGGCCAAGTCATACCAAAGACTTATGTGGTACTTACAGCTGCCTTGCTTGGCATTCAATATTAGGAGGTTAGTGTTAGAACTGGTCGGCCTGGTGTCAGAATTGTGTGACTGGGTGGGACATGATGCTACATGTCTGTGGCATGGTGCCCTAGTGCTAGACTTCACTATGAATTGCCACAGGGCAAACATCATAGCGATATGATTGGAAAATTTGTAAAGCTATGTGAAAAATCATAGCTATGTGACTGGAAATTATTTAAAGCTATGTCAAAAATCCAAATCACACACACCTATTATGATCATGTCAACACTTTCCTTGTGCATGTGAGGATTGTTAGACATTACATAGTATGTTTTAATCTCTCTTACCCACTTAAGCATGCAGGGGCTAAAACATAGTGCTTAGCAGCCCAAGAATAATTAAAATATTTATCATAATTGGAACTATATTAGGTTTTTTTTTAATAAAAGAGACAATTTTGACCTAATAATGACTGAGTTGGCCTTTTGGGACCAATCATTTGATGCAGGATGAGGTGATGCTTTTCTTTTCATGCCAGGATATTTGTTCTCTTTTTACCTCAAGATTTTTGAAGCAACATAATAGGACCTATTTGTTGCTATAAACCAGAACAAGAAATTTTGTTCAAGATATTTCAAAGTAAAAAATTTCTCCTTCAAACCTTCAAATACATTTGCTGATCATATTATTATTAGGAATATAAAAACTACCTCTTGAATCCATCCCTACCAATATATTGTCTTATTTTTATAGCATATAAAAGGCAATAACTCTTGCTCATTACATTTCCCTGCTGCCACCAGGTATCGTCCATATTTAAGCATTACTTTTGTGCAGTCAACAGTGGAAGAGAAATTTCCTATAAATACACACCAATGTCAATGTGAATTGTAACAATACATTTGTAAATTTGGATTTATATTGTGTATTAATCACTTCCCTTCCAGGGTGTATGCAATGGCTGAATGGACAGATGTCACTAAAATCCCCCTCATGGTATGTATGTGTAACTAGGCCTGGCAATAAGGGTAGATTACTCATATCTGTAGACATGGCTAGATGGATGGATCTGTCAGTAAACATTCAAAAATATTGTCTACACCCTGTAGACTAGGATGTGTTGCTTTCAAGTTATGAGAACTGGGTAATATAGGGAATCCAGCCATTTTATTCCCTTTGGATACCCAAGGAATAGGTAGGATACTCCGAGTTTCCTCCTCCCATCACCCACTCTCCTAATGTTAATATAATTGGTGAATATTTGAAAGCATATTTTACTAATAAATTATGTTTTCCCAAGAATATTTACTCAATTAAATTACTTAAAAACCCTCCCAGCTATCCTGCCATGCAAAAATCCTCATTGGTATGCTCAGCTTCAAAAATTGTGACACCTGGTGACAGCAAGGGGAGGTAATGGGCAGAATTAATTTCTTTTTCCAATATGATAGAGACAAAAAAGACAATTTTTAGGTCTTGTTAGTTGGGCTGAAATCTGAAGGTAGCAGGTTTATATCCCTAATGTTAATATAAGGTAAGTATTAAAGAAATCAGACAAATTTGCTTTTCTTCATGAAGAAATTCCCCCAATGATTTTGCTATGGAGTCTATTAACGTTTCATATACAACACCTAGACACGTACAAGTGTAATCTATGCCGAAAAAAGCATAAAATGTTTAATTTACGTAATTTCAATAAACTCCAAGAAAAACATGCTTTTTTTAACTTTAATGACCTGAATCTGCAGCTGGTTAAAGTTCTTGCCAAAATCTGGCAAAGTGTCTTAATATTTCCAAATTTGTGTGTGTGTGTGTATGTGTTGACACAGCACACTGCATCAATAAATTTCTACTTCCTGCTATGACTGATCATAAACTGGACTCCATAATTCTTGCAACAAACATTGATGTCCTAAACTTTGTTTTCTCTTGCATATATATTCTTCCAACTTCTGAAGTACTCCAGAATTTTAACTCTACTGGTCATAGGTCAAAAAAATTTATTAGACGGCCTTTGGTCCATTATTCATCAGATACCACAAGTGTGTCATCGCTACTCCTCTTGAAATATTTGGAGGATTACCATGAAACTTGGTGAATACATTTATCCCAAGGTTTTGTTGGTTTTAGATGAAAATGATGCTTTGATATCCAGTATGACCACAACAATAGCTGCCTTGAAGTCTTGTCACTGCTACATGTCCTGTACAGATAGTCGCATCAGCATAGTTTTCACGAAATGTTTAATGTTTGGTTAGTCTTGAATAAAAATAAAGCATCACAGCAGCCATCTAGAAAATTCTATCACTACTCTGCAAAATTGTGTCAATTTAAGTAAAACTTTATTTACTATGTCTAGTTTGTTCCAAGTTAAAGTGGTGCTGATCTGACTTTAAATATGGCTGTCATAGTCATTATCTTGAATATCTATAGTGTTGCCTCCTTGACGAATGGTCATATCAACAAAGGGGTTTCACCAAGAGATTTATTAAGATGTGTAGTTGGTCTCAAATGAAAAAGGTGTCAATCTGATATTCAATATGGCCACCAGCTTGACAATTTTCTTATCACTACTAATTAATACAAAATTATATCGGGGCCTCGAGTGTCTGAGTGGTCTAAAGTGCTGTCCGTTACGGATCACTGCCATCTCACCTCTGTCTTTGTGGGTTCAAGTCTAGGATTCAGCGAATGTTGATATGTGAGAAAGCTTGCCAGTAGCTTATGGTAAGTCGGTTGTTCTTTCCGGTGATTTCCCGGTTTCTTCTTCCACCATTAATACTGGCCGCCATGAATAGCCTATCGTGTGCTGAAAAATGGCGTTAAGCCCAACAATAACAACAACAAAAACAAAATTATATCAACAAAAATCTTCTTGGGTTTCTGTTTGGTCACTTGGCCATCAATTGAACAAGATTCTGATCTGACATCTGATCTGGCCACCAAGGATGCCCAATTTAAAATCTTATGCCAGCTCCTAAATGGATTGCCATACTGATATGGGATTTTCACAAAAAGACTTTATATTTGTCATGTTGATTTTTGAAAGAAAATAGTGCCAGTCTTGTAACAAATATGGCTGCTATGACAACCATCTCTTCCGATCACTTCTCTTTCTGATAGAATGGTCATAGCTTCAGGTCTTCACCAGAAAGACTTCTATTTGTCTCTCTAGTCTGACCAAAAATTGTGCCAATCTGATGTTCTGTATGGCCACCACAGTAGCCAATTTTTGAGAATCTTGCTATTGCTTCAAATTTATCAGAGATTATTTTAATGCTTGGCAGTTAAAAACACAAAATTTATTCATGTAACTTGAATTCCTGTCAGTTCTTTTCTGACTAGAGCATCGGCTCCTTTAAGGAACTCTGGTTTTTGTTTGATCAAACACCTCTTAAAGTTTGAAAAGATAATTTAACATTTTCACTTTTAATCAGTAGTCTTAAGTCACATATCTAAAGCCATCTTGCACATGGTACAGATTTGTTCTTCTGACCAGTTATTTTCATTAATATGATGAATCCTAAAGAGTTTTCTAACTTACAAGTGTTTTCTAGGAAAAACTGTTATAACATTAAAAAAAAGTACATAAACTATATAATGTTTCAAGACAAAGGATTTAAAAAGGACAAACAGCTTTTTATTGCTTTATTTCATTTTATTTTGATCAATGTACTTAAAAGTGTAATCAATACACAGAAAGCATAAGATGTAATTCAATATATAAAATTCTTATGGTATGCCAAAATTATAAAAGTTGGCAGTTATATCAACAGCAACACTAGTTAACAAAAAATAATTTGTGAGACAAATTTAACCTCCATGGTCATACTGGCATTATCAGATTTCTTGTTTTGCCTTAAAGTTTGGATTCAAGCTGGTCTTAAAAGTAAGCCTACACAGTAATGATCCATACTGCTTCCACTGTCTTTGCACTATACAGTAAACCCGTCTCAATAGTATAATGCCAATAAGAAATATTTTTTCATACATGTGTGTAATTTGACACTCATATTTAAAGACTAGACACTTCAGATCTATTCTAAGTTTATTTCATACTTGACACTTAGATTCAAAGATAAGATCCATGGACAGCTTATTTCATATATGTGTGTACCTGACACTCACATATTTAAGACCATACCCATGGACAGTTTAGAGTGTGTGTAATTTAGATTTATAACATAGTTTTAACAATTTTTCAGTCATATTGTTATGTCGTATGTAGTGTAACAGTTTATATTGATGTATAGCACTGGGGCATCATGCCACAACCATGTGGCATGATATCCCACCCAGTCACATTATCCTGACACCAGGCCAGCCAGTTCTAACATTAATCTCCTAATGCTCAGCATCAAGCGATGTAGCTGTTAGTACCATTTTTTTTAGTCTTTGGTATAGCTAGGCCAGGGATCAAAACTTCTGCATCCCAGGCAGACGTTCCAACCACTACGCCACCAGAACAGTCATGGACAGTTTATTTCATGCATGTGTGTACTTGACACTCATATATTTAAGAATAGACACGTCAGAAACATGGATGGTTTATTTCATATGTTGTGTACTTTACACTCATTTTCAAAGACCAGACACATTAGACCCATGGATATAACATTTAAGATTGCGATTTCAATAAAATCAATGTAGGATGTTGCTTCCTACATAAACTTTCCACAACAGCATAACATTGTACTGTGCACCACTGCAGTTCCAAAACCAGTGGAACACTTTGAGCAGCCTGCATATTTCATAGTCTACTCAACTAGCCTGTACATTTCTCAGCCAAATGGACTACCTGCACATTTCCCAGCCAAGTCAGTCACAGCTAGATATAAACCACATGTGCAGCCTTTAGTCTCAAGAAGTTATTAGTCTCAATATGCAGATAACATTGTATAAATTGTGGCATTTTGGTACCATGTCTCATATATGACATTAATGAAAAGAGCATTAATGAAAAGAAATGGACTTCAACTGACTTTAGTATGGACATCTAAACTGCATCACAATGTGAAACAGAAGGGAGTAATAAGTTGAGGGAAGGGAGTAATCATTTTAAAATGTTGAGCTTTCAGTCAAGTGTAACACTCATTAGTTGCAAAAATTTCACATACATTTTACAAATGCAAACTATCTGCTAATGACAGTGTTAGCTCATTGAAATATTTATGGTAGTTCTAAGATTCAGATGGATTCATGGTACAAAAACAAATTTTAATTGGAATTCAGTCTTGAAAAAAAATATAAAAAAATAAAACTAAATAGAACACATCTTTTATCAATATTATTGTACAAGATTTAGCTAATAGTTGTACATAATATTTGTAGATTTATAACTATAACTGTTTTGGAATGATTCTGACTTGAAATTAGATAACGTCTGCAGAATTTGTAATATAAGTTGATTGATTTTATTTTTGTTTCCTGGCAATGTAAGAAGAAAAATGTATTTACATGCAATAGGTACAGCATATATCTCAATATAGCCTTGTCCACTCTACATTTGCAGTACTTAATATTTATGTTATTATTATATGAAAAGTATGCATACCTTTATCAAGACTTGTGTAACATATATTTATTAAATTTGAAGAAAATGTTCTGACACAATAGAAAAATCATTTATCTAATGTCATTATCTCTTATTTAAAATCAGAACCAGTGCAATTTTTTTATCATAGTATGACTCAGAAAATTGGAAAAATGTGCACATTAACCAAATATTTCCTAACATAAACACCAAATTAGGTTAATGAATCGGTTTTAAAATATTTACTCAGTGAATGGAATGAATCACTATCATGTAAATTTCATTACTAAACAAATATGTTGCTTAATTTTTTTGCATTATATTCAACTGCAAACCTAATTGTTCTAATCTTACTGCCATTATTTCTTTCATTTATTCCAGGTAAATGTTGTGTATAAATGTGTTCACATCACCTTCCTTCTGATGTATCTTTAATATACAATGAAATTGTCCTTCATCTTTTCTAATTCCTGATTTACTTTTGGTGGATGTTGTCTAGTTCAGAAAATTTTAAAAAAATTTACTTATTGTTTAGTTTATCTGCATCATATAAATTTGATACTTTTACTGGTTGTGTGTCACAAAATGATGGATTTGATCCTGGATACATACATATAGGATACCAATAGATATGCCGACATAATGATACATCATTTTTAAGGATACATGGATGATTCATATACTGGTTTATAATCTGTACTGCATTCATCAATTATAGAAAGTCACCATCAGCATTGCTTCAAATATTAAATTTATATTAGACCTATAAAACAACAGCAAATATGTCTGACATTTAATATCACCCATAAATTCTGATAAGCACCATTATCAAACTGAATAGTGATCAGAAAAGAGTTGACACAGCACAGGATGCCGATATTTACATGGTGAGAATGTATTATTATTACGAATATTATTGGTCATTTTGTGGAGGGCATATTGAAGGGAAATTTATATGACTAAATGTATACAATTTGCATGTACTTCTTAATAATCTGTTTGGAGATAAATTCTACTGCTATCAAGCAATATTACATGTTGATAATCACATGACTACTGCAGCAATGGAAGTAGAGAATAAACTACTTAGATTTTTCCCCATTATCAAAAATTTAGGCATGGCACTATCAGAAATGGGTGGTATATAATAATCTTCCATCAGTAGATATTGTATGTATCAAAAAATTAGCTTTCCTGTTTGCAGGCCAGGTGTGCAGGTTAAAAATAAATTTATCAGTGCAGTTTAAAATTAAAAAATATTTTTGTCTAGATAGCAAATTTTTATGTCATGTGTTTAAACTGCAATTTCAAGAAAAACATGTAGTGTGTAAGAATTGACTCCCTCCCAATTTGTTACAATTAACAAATTATTTGTGGTATATCAAACTCGACTGTATTATTTCTATGCAGAACTTTTATTACACATGTAATTTTACAGTGCCCAAGTCATCACTAACAACAAAACAGAGCATGGTCAAACATGCAGGATGTACATCTAGGCTAAAAAATAACAAAAGTCCACTTGCTATATATGCATAGTATTTAGCTGGAACAACTTGACTGTGGAAACATGCCCTGTATCTAGTTGGGGACAACTTGATTGGGAAAACTTGCCCTGTATCTAGCTAGGGACAACATGACTGAGGAGTCATGCAGGCTAGTAAATAATTCACTGGTTTTGAAACTGAAGTAGCTGCAGCTTTTGCAGAACAGATGCATCTGGATGCTGATAATATTTGAGGATTTATAGCTATGGATCTAAAAATGATAAAATTTAAATAATAAAATCATGCATACATCAAATTAAAATACTAATACAGCCAAACCTGTCCTAAGGGCTACCTGTATTTTGTGCCTTTATGACAGGTATAGCTCGATAAGTCACAAACATCTTCTTTTAATTCCCTATTCATTACTAGTCTTTTGCATAAGCTAATTATCTTTTAATCTTGGTCATATGTGCAAATGACTAATTCAGATAAAGTTTTGTGAATAGCCATTTCCAAGGCAAAATTGTACAAACTGGCCAGAGTCGTGCATTTTACAGTTGCATATACATTGCCAATCAGTTTGTGATATTAGTTTTTTGTTAGGTGCAAAAGAAATCATCTAACATCAGCAGTTATTTAAGTCATTGAGGATTTAATTTATAGGGTAGATTTTGATTTTTAACATAGCTTTAAGAATTTTTTGTTCATATCACTGATGTATACATGTCTGTACTGTGGCAGTTTATAGTGATGTCTAGCCCTGTGCAGCATCATGTTCCACCCAGTCACATTATCCTGATACCAGACCAACTAATCCTAACACTAACCTCTTAATGCTGAGTGCCAAGTGAGGCAGCTGTTAGTATCATTTTATAAGTCTTTGGTATGATTCAGCTGGGGTTCAAACACGTGACCTCCTGCATACAAGGCAGACACTCTAACCATTTAGGCCATTGGAGCAGTCTATAGGATGGATCAAAGTGAGCAGGATGCTGTTATCTAGCATTGAGCATAAATTTGGTGAAGAAGTATTTTATGAGTTTGATGAATAGAGCACATAAAACAATCTTGGTAATATACTACTACTACTAATAATATTCACTGCATGGTATTTGTTCAAAAACCAATTCTGAAAGGTGAACCTGTGTGCAGAGGTCACTTGTGTTCAAAGGCCTGTTACACCTTCCCCTTGGGTGACTCTTATTGACATGTTTGACTGTATTATTATTCATATTTCAGATACTTTTTAAATTCAAAGATAAAATAGTTTTATAATCTTTAACTATTTCATTTTGCATCTGCAGATAAAGTTACATTTTAAAAAAAAAATGTTTTCCTAAGTATATCTGTTATTACCTAACAATAAGTATACCTGAAAAAATAAGCCTACTTTGGTACAAAATGCATACCTAAAAAATAAGCTAGCCTCTGTGATAAGCCATGCAATATATTTTCAAAAGAAATTTGTATATGTGTAGCATGTCTAAGGTTTATATCTTTGGCAAGATCTGTGCAATATTTTCATAAAGAATACAATCAGCAGTTATTTGCTTGTGTTTTGAAATTTTTTGGATAACATTATTTTAATGACTAACTAAAAATGACATTTTTGTGTATTTCTATTCACATAAACAAAATCTTCTTACCAGAAACACATACCTGTTACACTGGAATTGTGCTACTTTTTCATGTGTTTAAGGATTCCAGGTACAACAGTATATTTTACAACCAACTATTTCTGGACATCCTGAATTCTACCACTGGTTTTCTTAATGGCTTCTCTTTCTTGTGTGTGTGTGTGTATATATATATATATATATATATATATATATATATATATATATATATATATATATATATATATATATATATATATATATATATATATATATATATACTTGAGCCATCTAATTTACTAATTTACTGACTACTGATTTAAAATGCCCAATAAAAAGAACAATGCCACATGGCATGTGATTTCTCACCTAGTTGCCATGTCAACACAAAGTGGACACTAATAAGGATATCATTATGCCCAAATCATTCATTCAGGAATATCCCTTCAGACTATCTCTAAAACTTACATCTAGTTCCAAGGTTCATTTAGGCACATCCCTGCAAAACTGTCTCCAAACATAAAATCTAGTTCCAGCCAGCCTATCTAATGCCTAGAGTACTGAACAGAATCATGTTGCTAACAAATGCATACTGGACCTAGAACTGAAACACCATGACCAGACTGCCAAGGTGTGTATTTACTAACTGTGTAACACTTTGAAGAGTAAGTAGTCACCTTGAACTCTGCTGACATTGGCAATGCTTGGCTGACTAAATACCCATGTAAATAAAAAAAATTTAAAACTTGCCACTTTTCAGGGGATTGTAACTAACTGTACAGGGATGTGCTGACAAACTTCCTTAACTGCAGTGATTTGGGATGAAATTGAAAAAAAAAAAAGAGTAGACATAGAAAATTGTCCTGAATCCAGCATAAATATTTATAGCTGTAAGGAATGTGTATATGATAATGGTAAATAGAAATAAATAAAATAGGCTGAACAGATCTTGGAATGTGGTTCTGAATCCAGCATAAATACTTGTATTCAAATAATGTAAATATATTATAATGATTGATTTGATTATTTAGGAGCTTTATCAAGAATTTTATTTATGGTCTTTATTTGGCAGACTGATCCAACTGTACAACTCTTTCAGTTGTATAAAAAAAACATTACACTCCATTTACATTTAATATATGAGAACCATTTAAAAAGTTTGGACCATTTTATCAATTTTTTTATACCTGTCAATAAAATTAACACTGATAGAAAAAATAATGTTATAAAATCTGCAGCTGCATGTGCAGCATGCTGGACACCTGAAATTATATACATTTTACAAATTGTAGGTAAATGACAGAGACCTCTGTGCAGAGTCTACTTTAAAAATTGGGTGCTCTTGGAGTACTCTCCATTCAATAACAAGGATGACATGAATAAAATTTACTTGATTCATTATCTGTGACATGTTACAATTTTATGGGAGTTTTATCATTTTAAAGATTGTCATGAATCCATGGAAAGCAAGATGTGATGGATGCGAAGAAGGTAAATGAAGAAAACTGCTTGGTATATAGCGTAAGATATTTCTATTATCACAGGCACTAATTCATCCACTAAACAATCCAGTCATCCAGGTGTCTGTGCAAGACTTGGCTAGTGTCACTGGACATTTTAATGTCTCCAAAGTATTCCCAAAAGTTGTAGAACCCAAACAAACACTGGCATCCAAGAAATCCATCTACTCAATAGCAACAAATTGTCAAACAAATCAACCATCATGACTGACTTCCTGAAAGAGTACAACAACCAATCCTGGCATCAACCTTGATACTGCCCTGATTTAGCTGTGAAAGAGTTTTGGCCGAATCCTTTTATCACTGATTTTCGATTGCATGAACAAAATAAAATGAATGAATACAAATTGGCATTTAATATATTAGACAATCTAACAAAGAAAGTGTAGAGGTTCATAGGGAATACTTTAAGTGATGCACTGAGGTACTGTTCAATACAAAAGATCTAAGTTGTTGTTGTTGTTGTTGCTGTTGTTGTTGGGCTTAACGCCATTTTTCAGCACACGATAGGCTATTCATGGCGGCCAGTAATAATGGTGGAGGAAGAAACCTGGAAATCACCGGAAAGAAGCACCAACCCATGAGAAGCTACTGGCAGGCTTTCTCACATATCCACATTCGCCGAATCCTAGACTCGAACCCACGCAGACAGAGGTGAAATGACAGTGATCAGTAACGGACAGCGCTTTAGACCACTCGAGGCCCCCGATCTAAGTTGTAAAACGCACTAAAATTCAGAACTTTTTAAGTGTCCCTCATACATGTATTATAATAAACAAAAATTCTAAATCTGACACTAATGTACATGTTGTATATATCCATTTAATCACAAAACTGGATATAATTCATCAGTCCTATATCACTGATACCTGGATTAATGTTCTGTTATGGGCAAGAGTTTATACCAAAATGTTTTATAAATAACAATAAAAAATAAAACTATAAAAGACTATCTTTGTTATAAATCATTATTTTTTAAATTTGTATTCTAATATCTAGCTTTATACAAACAAGTTTCTTAAATCTATGAAATTTTTCCTGTATGTGTTATGAAGAAACTTCCAGGCTTGAAGTTAAATTGCCAACTATAACTTTTTTAAAAAATTATTCCATAGAAGACAATGACTTCAAAAAAATATATGGAACCCCTGTATTACTTAATTGTACAGTCTGTCATTGAGATGCGACTTTTATTTTGATTTCTTAAAAGTGAAAGACTGCATAAAATATCAACATATAAAATTACATGAATGAATTAAGTCCTTGAAGCCCTGTTAACTTGTTTTAACATTTTTACTTTTAAAAATGTCAACAGTTGTTTCACGACACTGTCTCAAATCTAGGTCACAAAAGCCTATACTGAACTTTCCTTCTGCTGCCTTATAAATGTCCAACCCTCTGCCAATCTTCACAATCCAGCCATTGTTAAATCTGTAAAAAAATAGATTTTAAATTAAGAGGTTAGGAGTGATCAAACAGTGATTTACTGGTATGGCATTTATTAAAAAGGCTAATTACTTCTTAATTTGTATATATTAAGTTTAATCAAAAACCTTCACTAATGAAATGTCCATACATGTAAGATTCTATTTATCACATAACAAAATAAATTAACTGATTTCATTAAATCTTTGTTAAACTGCATACATTTGAAGGCATTGTTGCATTTCTTTTGTGAAAATTGTCTTTTGTCACATATATAAAGCTAGTTATAACTACCCTTAATACCTGTAATTGGTCCTGCTATTGGTCCTGCAAATGGAAAGCTCATGCAAGGTTACAGATTCACCCTGAGGGGCTGGTATTCACCCTGAGGGGCTGATATTCACCCTGAGGGGCTGGTTTTTTCACCCTGAGGGACTGGTATTCACCCTGAGGGGCAGGTATTGACTAATATTACTTAATCAGATAAGGAGTACATGGCATGTGGATTAATTCTAATCTTACTGATAACAACCATCTATTAAACCAAACTACTGAATTATATGGAGGTAAATTGGGGCACCTTGCTGTAGGTACCCCAATGGTCTATTTAATGATCAAATGTTTGTTGCTGGGAAAACTATAAAATTCCATATATTTTTACCAGATCATTTTTAAATAAAATCTTGGGGTTTTCACGCTAGGAGAAACAGTTGTACATTAATTTCTAGTTATCCTGAGTTTCTTGGCAGTAGATTTTTCTACCCCTGGTTATACTACAAGGAACATGGAATGGTTTACTTATAGTATTCTGTCAACCTGCTTTTATCTGTCCTTTCATACTTTCAGTGTTACAATATAACTCAACAATTGTCTCCGAACTGTTTGCAAATGTTCATAAAAGAAAGCAAATTTTTCTAGTAAATTATGATCAAACAAGCTTACCTGATTACATTAACATTAGGGATATAAGACTGATACCTCCTGTCTATATCTTATAGACAGATTACAAAAACTTTTGTTCCTCACCTCACCACCATTAGCAGTGTATCCCCTAGGGGCGAAAGACTGTGAGTCAAAAATCCCCTTGGTGTCAGTATTGGGGGTCAAACTGAATTAAAAAACTTTGGCATCAAAAATGGGGGTCAAATGAAAATTTTGGGGGTCCCTGAAGTACAAATAAGGGCAAAGGTAAACATGCATTAGGTGTGTGACACCAGTTTTTCAACGGGGTGAACTACGGACGAGGGTGCTTGCATAGCAGGAGTGGATGAGAGTGATTTTAAGTAATGTGATTTGGTAAGCAATCTTGGAGAAACACAATTTACTATAAAATTTGCTTTCTCCTTGAATACATTCCAGATTAACATTAGTATAATAGATACTAGGAAGAGGAAATGCTTATCTCCTACCAATACCTCAGCACACATGCCAACCCTGCAAAAGGTATAAGCGTAACTACTACTAATATGTTGCAGAAAAGTGTTGTTGTTGTTGTTATTGTTGTAGCGTTTATCGCCATTTTTCAGCAGAAGATAGGCTATACATGGCATCCAGTATAAATGGTGGAGGAAGAACCCTGGAAAACCCTGGGAAGAACCACCGACCCACGAGAAGCTAATGGCAGGCTTTCTCACTTAACTACGTTAGCCGATTCTGGACTCGAACTCACACAGACAGAGGTGAGATGGCAGTGATCCGTAGCAGAAAAGTGTAATCTGGGCATAAAAGGTTTAATCTATATATTACATGCCATAATTACATTATACTGTATAAAAATGTACATTAATGTTTGTTACTAACCTGGTTCAGCAGCTGGTTAAAATTTGTGTCACAAAAGGGCAAATCCATGTGGATTAGAACCAAACTAAAAGCACAAAACATGCTGAGAAAACATTTATATTCAGCACTCACTTTAACTAGTCAACATGTCTAGCTTTCGCTGAATCATCATGAATTTTGCAATCAGCATAGTGATCATGTGCACAATTTCATCAAGGCCATATTCTCTTTTTTAAGTTTGTGAGGTGGTGCTGTTTTGTCCTTTAGCAGCTGGGAGGGTGAACTCTACAACTTTTTGCTTGAGTCCTATACCTAAAAAATGGTTCCTACAACTGGCTGCAAAAATAAGGTCAATAACACCAAACCAAAGTCTCTAACTATTCTATTACCATACGGCTAAGAACCGGTAATAAATCGTTTAGGTTTACCCAGTTTTGTTACCCTATTATTGAATATTTTTTCCAAATTTTTATGCAATTTCATTTACTTGTGAAGCAGCACTCAAATGTTGTCATTCACGTCTGTGTTTTTGTCTACCTCGAGAAAAATATTCTAGCTGGATTAGATTGTTTGACCAGCATCACATCATCATATACTACGAGATTATTAATGAATCAGTTTAAGTCATCTACAGATGGGGTTTCATCAATATCTGTGATAAAATCAATATCGTCACCGTCTTTTCTAACTGATTACGCTTTCTCGTTAAAATTCTGAAGTACTTCGTAACAATGCTGATAATCTACAGATGGTGCTATTAAATATAGTTAGCTCCATCTCAACCACCTCATTATTAAATTTAATAATAATTGTGTTTTACCTGATCCAGATGGGCCTATTATAATCATCCTTATCAAATTTGGTAATGCTGGATGGTGCTTTACTGGTTCCTGTTTTCGTGTTGCCAAAAAGTCAGTTATTGTATCCATATTATTAATGAGTCTATATTGTGCTTGATGTAGATTATCTACAACCACTATTGGATTGACAACAATAATAACAAAAAATAAACGACGTGCATTAACAGGTCAATGAGTGAAATGCGGCACAAAAAATATAAATTTATCTCCATTTCTGATTCAGAGACAAAGACAGGTAGAGATATTGCTGCTTCTTAAAGAAAATTACCTGGATTACCATGAGCTAAATATGCAGGTGAGAAACACCTTCCAGGATATAATTACTGTGGTCCCGGAACTCTACTTGATATCCGACTTGACGATCAAGACCAACCAAGACCAGGAGAGCATCCAATAAATAAGATTGATCAAGCACGTCATGTTCATGACGTTGCTTATAAATGTAAAGATTTGCAGCAGCGGCATCTTGCAGATGTAAAATTGATTCATGCATTAAATTCCATACATAATAAATCTCTCAGAGAAAAACTTGCTAGTTTTCTGATAAAATCCGCTATGAAAAGTAAAATAATGCTAGGGGCTGGTAATTAATTATATAATTATTATAATGTAACCTATTTATTACCTGATGGCAGATCTATTAGAAGGGGAGAGGAAGAAAAACAACTAGTAATGCTGCTGTTGCCAGGCATAAGGTCGAGTTCTAAAAACCACTTGGGACAAAAGATCCCTTTTGCTTGACTTGCCTATTGTCTCTCTGTTTGACTGGGGTGGCTGGTTTTTAAATGAGTATCTGGGTGGAGCAGCAAGTTGGATGATGGTTCTTAAACAGGTTGCCTGTGAACTTCTTCATCCCCCTCCAACCCAACAGCAATGGCAAGCTACATGGAGTTATCCTTCAAGCCAGAGCATGACAAAGCTTGAAATGACATGATGTCTAATCATGCATAAAGGTACATCAAGTCAAAATTGGTAGTTAAACAATTGGCAATGAATGGCGAGTTGTTCTGTTCATGATCTGAGCAATTCGGGGAAGTCAACTCCCAGACAAGTAGGTTAGCAAATTTTTCCCATCAGAGAGAATCACCAAGGATCCAAGGATGCTAAATCCAACACTAAAGACATGGTGACAATATTTCGAACCTGCTTCAATGCAGCAAGAAACAAATTAACTTTCTAACAAAGTGGGCAGACAAGTTAAGTGCAGCCAAACTTTTTTCAAATGTGAGATATTCAGTACGGAAGGCAGAGGAATGTGTCTTATACTAATGTGATGAAAATGTCACTGGAACTTATCTGAGTCAGATACGTCGGGACTGCCTGTTGTTATTCTCAGTTGGAAGGATGGAGATTCTTCTTCATCAATGATGTTGACTGATGCTTTGACTTTATAATCATGTGTGGTGGTATGGGTTGGTGTGAATTTAAAGCCAGCAATATCTGATGCATCTAAACAGTAGCCTTAAACACGGTTGGCTATCATTTTGGGATAAACCATTCCCTGTAATGCACTGACATTTCTATTTCGTTTGTGGTCAATACGCTGTGGGCAGACTACAAATATAGAACAAACTGACTCCGCCAGTCAAGTTTGGATATAAGGATAGCTCAAATGGTTGGATGATTGTGGATGGGAGTACAGTAATAAAGAATAGATTCATTAAATTTATTTAAAAAAAAACAAAACATGCACCCTGACTTACAGGCCCCAAAACAATGCTTGGACATGTGGGTTGCTTACACTACTAGAGCAGCCGGCAAATGAAGGTACACTTTCCCATCGTATCATAAGTACATAAAGGAATTTTAAATTTTGCATCATTTTTTAAGGAATGAATATTAAATATAAATAAATCAAAAATCCTTTATGAATGATTAAATTTAAAATAAATTTGACTTGGATCAACAGGAAGTGTCTCGTATAATGTTGTTGAAGTGAAGCTTACAAACTGTTGACACCTAGTGGTGGCATTTTGAGGCAATGGTCAAGAATTATTACCTTTTGTCTGTCTACATGATATAAACAGAAGACACATTTTTGTCTTAGTAGGGCTGGACATGGAAGCTAGCAGACTTATAGTCCTAACATTAATGTGATTAAGAAAAGTATTCCAAATAAAAGAGAAAAACATTACTCTTTTATATGAAGGGCAGAAGTGGTAGTAAAACAGTAGTTGTATTTATAGGGTGTGACAAACCAACCATATTTCTGCCATACAATGTGTTAGGATTGGACAAAATTTACCTTATTTCTCTGTCATGCAATGTGTCAGAGTATGACACTTCCAAGGTCACTTTAAAGTTTTTAAGACTCCTGGCTAGTTCTCCCAATTTGTCTTTCTGACTCATATTTTGACCATGCTCCTGTAAAAACAAGAAGAATCAATACTAAGCAGCAAAACACATTGTCCACATTGAATTAATTATTACCAGCAGATTAAAGGTTTTAAAATGTACTTCCCAGATCTGTCTGACACAAGAAATGAAATGATCGGTTACTAAGTTGGCATAAAGGATCAGTTGCTCACTTGACATGTTTTTTGTTGGATATCAAGTGCCCATAATTACCCCATGCAAATTTTTAATCCTTGTTTTCTCCTTATTATTTAATGAATTTGAACATTTTGCAGTTAAAAACCCACAACACAATGAAAGTATATCATCTATCCTCTAGACTTCTAAAAATTTTAAATGAATGACTGAAACAGGTTTCTAATTGCTGCTTATACATCAGCTCCTCACACCATGTGATGGCTCTTTTGCATAGCAGTTTGTAAGCTCATAAAAGACTGTTAACAACATACTGTATATGTTGCCAAGTCCACAACTGAAGCCCGAGAACTAACCTAATAGCAGGACAGGTGATTGTAAGGGGGCAGTGTGCTGGTACCTGCAGTAAGAGAATACCAGAAATGACCTAAGGGAAATGTAGAGTGGGAGGCTGTTACTCATACTATGAAAGTACCCAAATTACTTATTGTTTGTTGTTTGGGGGGCTGGTAGTTGTACTAAGAATTATCAAATAATGCGACAGCAGAACTGTGAAAACTCAAATTTCTAAACTTTAACAACTAAAATGCAGAAGATCTAAATATTCTGTTCATATTATTTGCCATTGTAAGATCAAAAGCGAGTGACTGAAGGATTTTTCTCTAATTCAGAATCAAGCAAAGGTTACTTGAGCGATGCCCAAACTTGTCCAAATATGATTTTTTGGGAAACAAGTTTTTCCCTAGTATGATAAAATAAACATTATTTTTGAAGAATAAGAGTCAGTTTATTCAAAAGTTTACATTAGGTGGTAAATAAATTTGCAGCTGACTGGAATATCATCATACACGAGACATAACCTGGATTTCAAACCAGTAGATTTACAAATTTTGATTGGTGGATTGACTTCTAACCCAGAAGATTTTTTATTGGTGTAAATTTTATGTTCTTCAAAGGGATTAAAAACAAAACAAAAGTGTATTTTTGGCCATAATATGTATTCTCTTCATAGTATCATAAAATGCAAGTTATGAACATAAATCAGATTAACATTTTGACGGCAATGTAGCAATAATAATTAACTGAGTCAGTATATTTGTCAGTTAAACAAAAGGTGAGTTGTTTATTTTATAGTTCATTGCAAAGATTTTTTAAAATACCGCGTAAAATCTAATTGCATTTGTAATTTCCTTCACAAGATCGCTCTCTACTGACCACTGATGATATTCACTGTGATTATTAAGCTTTACACCTAACAGGCTTTCAACAGTTTCTGGTCCAGATTTCTCCCTGATGACGGGACAACTATGCTCCACATTATCGGAGTTCCAACTTCATTTTCCTGTTGCTGGGATTGTAATGTTGCAGACTTATCTCTAATACTACTCCATATATTGTTCAGCATATAGCGTATATTTCTAACTGGGGCTTAGGATGTATTCTTGAGTCTCATCCTCATGGAATTCTCTCTCTTCATTGCCCTGATCCAAAAATCTGTTGGCAGGTTTCATCACTGTAAATAAAAAACAATAACAATTGATTTAAATAATGCAAAAATAAAATGTGTATTCATACTTTATGAATAATCTATCCTAAAATTCATAATCTTATAATATATTAACTTATATATTTTATCTAGGGATTGAACTTAATTTATGTACACTTCAAAAAGTTTACAAAAGATGCATACCTTTGAAATATGCATCTTTAATACTCGCCTGCACATGCTTAAATTCTGATATTCAAGTATTCTTAAACTTGTAATATTTCTTAGCCAGTGCTTTCGTAGCATTGGGAGAAAGGACACATTTTGGCAGTTTGCCATTAACTTAACAAAATATGTAGCAGTTCTTAAATATTCCTCTCAAGACATTTTTGAACAATATCAATTAAGCACGAACAAATCAAAATACTTACAAAGTGTTTCTGCAGAAAATTTTTATTGTTGAGCTTCATCTTATCTTCCTCTGCCAAAGGTCTGTCAAGTTTCATCAAAGGATCATAAGACACAAAAGCTTTTTGTGTACACATGTCAACTGTTATTTAACAATTCTAGTAATATATGCTCCGTCAAACATCAGCACATTGGTCGATGTACTGGTGGAACACTTCCAGACCTCAGTAGACTGGTTCTGGCTGTTTTCTCAAATGAGTTGATAGAATACATAAAATAGCATGCTTGGGTAGCGTGTAATTTTAAAAAAAAATTTAATTTTTAAAAGTGGTAGATTTCAACTGTAAAATTGTATGTGTGGTAAAAGGCCTTTGAAACCGCATTTCCGGCCTACCGCCAGTAAAATCATATGTGTGTGTGTCCTTTAAACTGCTCAATGTTCAATAATGTGGCTGTATTCATTGATATGTCATCTCCGTTACTTTTGTCATGAACTTCAGCAGTCATGTCCTCAGCTGCCAAGTCAGATTTTACTTGTGCACTCTTTGTGTGACTTCCAATGCTGGCTTGGAATGCATGATAAATGCCACATACTGAGCACATTCTTTTTTTTAATCTCATTATTTAAAAGTGATGGACAGTACAGGTAAAAGTAAGATTCCATTGGCAATTTTGCTGATACATCTCCTATATGATGTGCCAGAGAACAAATGGGAAGGAGTGAATACTATAGGCTGTTTGTTGTTGGCTAAGGTACATAGGTTTAATCATATTAGCTATAAGATGGAATGTGTTATTATGTGCATATATACTAAATGGTCTTACTCCCCCTTCCCCTGTATGCACACAAACACAAACTTCAAACCCCCTCCCCCCTCTGTGCATAAGTACTAAATGGATGGCTCCTTATATCTCAGTCATGCAATGTGTGAGAGGATTTGGGGGCCAATATTAAACATGAGGTAAGTACTATTTTCATTTAAGAACAACCAGACATTATAAGTTTTTTAGTAGAGAAAACCCGTGTTGATATGACCATCTATTCAGAAGAAGTAGTGATAACAAGATCTTCAAGATGGCCACTGAAAGGGACATATTGGATATATAAGTGGCACTATTTTCATTATGACCAAATAACCATGGCAACCAACTTGACCATAGGACCAACTAGACCATGGCATGAATGTGTGTGTGTAAAGTTTCAGTCCTCCAAGTAGTTAAGGGGAAATAGTGAAAACAATCTTATGTTAATGGACAAATGGCCAAAGGACAACAGTCCATTCTATGAACTCTTCCGCTCTATATGACCAACAGAGATAAAAATGCCAATTTTTCAAACAAGTTTCACCAACAAATATCATATAATAATCTCTATATCATGTCCTACAAGCTAAAATTCCAATGTCAGTAATAATTTGAGACTCGCAAAATAATATTTCTGTTTGGCATCCAAGTCAGTAATTATAGTACACATAGTGTACTGACCACTGTCCATTCATATCTGTAGTATGCACAGTAAAATCTCCAGGATTTACAAATGGCATCAGTCCAAAGCAAAGCTACACCATACTGTTGGGAAATAGACTTAACTGATTTAGGACCCATAATGATACCCCCTACAGTAGGTATAAAGGTAGCACACAAACTGGCCAAAAATAGAATCTACTCTTGAAGCAGAGTTGAGTTAAAAGTTACTCCTTGTGAGAGAAATACAGTTAGAGATGGGAGATTTTGTACAGTTCACTTAACTACACTTAACAACACCTCCACCAGCATGAGGTTGAAAAGGCTAACACACTATGTGCATACTGTATGTTCTCTGCTTTAAAAAAAAAATGATAAAGTATGCAAACATCACAAAATATTAACAGCTTACCTGAAGGTATAGCATTCATTTAAAAAAAAACTTTCAAGAGATAACTGACATTTTTGGAAAAATGTTTTTTTAATCTTTATTTGCCTATGGCCAGGACAAGTTAAATAAAATTAACACAAAGTTTGTCAAAAAACAAATAAAACAGGATTAGGTCTTTGAAGATGGTGACCGAACAACAAAATAGTGAATAATCCAATTTCCTTTTAGCTCACCCTAATTTATTTCAAACAAGAAAAGGGGATAGAGGAGGAGAGATAGAGATCTTACATTTTCACTGCCAGTCAATAACCTGATGAGTTTGACCTGTGCCTTGGATTTAATCACCATTTCACAAAATCTCAGCAAATTATAAATCTGAAATAAAGACAGAGTAAAAAGATAGATAAATACCCTTCCACTGTTTATAAGTACTTTTACCAACTATACTTTACAAACCTGTTTGCTATGATAGTCACATCAGTCCTTCATATAACATCCGGCTTAATTCCAATATAATTAGATGTTTAAACTTGTATATACAATCTTTGGTTTAAGGTGGAGAAATTCAAAGGCACCATGAAAGGAAGCTGCAAATTTGGAGACAAAAATGCATCTACTGTTATACAAACAAATCATTTGTTCATATTGACAAATGCGTCTTAACAGCACATTTTTACATCATAATTTGATTATGTTGACACCTAGCATGGGTACTGTAAATGCTCTGATACACTCAGTTAGTTATGCTACCAGTTTAGCTACAATCAATTAACCTCCAAGGTGAGAACAGGAATGGCTGCAATCAACCAAGTCAGGGCTTGTTTGTTTGTGTTTTTTTTTCTCAATGTACCACCAAAAATAGTTGTGCTGAAACTTCCAAGAACACTGACTGCCTTTGATGCACTGACTGTTCTGTATAAATACTAAGCAAATGGAACTACAACAAAAAAATATCAGTCTCAATCAATGCTCTACTACGATTATTTGATGTTAATGCTGCAATAACTGGCATTTATTTGGTCCTCAAAAGTTTGTATTTGATGGTGACTTCAGTAAGACCTGCACCCTTCATCAAAACAAGACAACTATAATCTTCATATAAAAACTAAGCACCTTTCTTAAAAGGAGGTCAGACTAAACTTTAATAAAAGCAATGGAAGCTTAGTGATTGTTGCACATTTTAATGTTATTCTAACACTTTTATTATGCTGCAAAAGTTTCTACTTTGAAGAAAAAAATGTTCAGGCCAATGACTGCTACCACAGGAGGAAAAAAATGCAAATTAAAGTTTGAATTGTTTTGTTGCAAAGATGTTTGTTAAACTTTTTATTTTATTCATGTGTTTTCATTTCCCTATTAACAGCCTCATCCCTTTGGTAACTTGGCAACATGTTAGCTGTCTATAGTGGATCAAAATCTAGGCCATGTTCATATGGCATGTAAACAACTATAAAAGCCACGTGCTACTGGCAACCATGAAAATCTCACTAAATTGTTTAGTGACATATGTTTGACAGTGGGATAAATCAAACAAGAAACAACATTTTCTTTTTTTACATATTTGTGCTTTCTAACATGAGGTGAACAACATATAAATTTTCAAACATTTGATCCATACTCAAATTAATGGATTTTTCAAATACATGTACAGTACTTTATGCATTATGGATTTTTATACACAATTGTAATTTGTCAATAGTCATGTGTACTTCAGACTAGTCCTGTCTTTATTTTTTCAAAATTTCACTTGTTTATTTTTTCTTAGTGTCCATTCTAATCGCTACTGTCAGGTCACCTCTCAAAAATTTCACTTGTATGTGAAACTTGATTTTTGTGGCCCTCCCCACCTATCCACTTAAATCGACAATATTACATTGGTAACAAGGATCAAAGATAAATAGGTAGTACTGTTATAAGAAAATTGGTGACAAAATATTGAGGTTAGCGATTTTTTGTGACATCTTTATTATTGACAACACCACCCCTGATTTGTTATGGCCTGATGGGGCATGCTGTTGAAGCTTTACACGAAGGAAAGTTATCATTCATTGTTATGGCCTGTTGGAGTATTTTGTTCATTGTATACATGTCTATGCAGTTATAAAAGTTTGCTGGATATATACTTTACATGAAATAATCATAGAATGATTTCTTTCACATAGACAAATAGAGTTCTTTTATATTTATAAGATTCAAGTGTTTTATAACTATTTTTGACATATCTGTTTAGTGGTGGAAATTATTAATTCAAAACCATGTGCACAAGTTTACATACTTTCCAACCTGGATCTAATTAAAACAGGGGTGGTTGCAAAGATGACAGTTAAGTCTTAAATACAAGCCATTTCAAATTAAACATCATAAAGCTTTCCCTGTCTAAGTTTTACTGAAGATTAAAATGCATTATTTCAATAAAAAATTCTCTCCAGTGTGAAAACTTGATTCCTAAACAGGAATTGAACCCTAAACTTTGCAATATTACTCTGCTTTCTGTTATAACATTCAACACCAATTCATATTGTGTCATTAAAACAATGCTGTGGTAAGGATATAGCTCCTGTTTAAATTTCCTAAATTAAAATTTAATCTTAAAATTCCTGTTCCTAAAAACAACAATACAAAGACATGCAATTATATGCATATAAAGTCAACAACAAAACAATAACAATAAATATACCAATTATAAGTGCATTTTTTAAGAGACCAATATGACAACATACGGATCAAACAAGTAGTACCTGAGGTGTTGATCTGACATAAGGGTCATCAATGTCGATTTCTGTCAGGTTTTCATCCAGGAATCGACCAAAAAGCTGCTGATAGCTGTGACCTGTGGAGTTGTCTTCAATGTGAATCTGCTCATGATAAATCTCTGCTGCTGAACAATGAAATGTCGGAATTATGGAGTGAATCATTTATTGAAACTGAAATTCACAATCACATCAATACATGTATCTACCACCTGTAGCATGGCAAATTATTATCTTTAACGTGATTCATTTGACACTAAAATTATAGTTTCTCATAAAATTTCCAATTTTTTTAAAAATCCACTTCAGGTCTAAGTTTCACTGAAAAGCATATGACGCTAAAACAAGTTTTATATCTTTATCTTTAAAGGAAAAAAGAAATGTATAATGTAAGTTAATTCTTTTTGCAAAAGAAATGGTCAAAACCAGAAATGTATGGTTGTTTCAAAAAATGATTTTTTCCACTTTTGGTATAAGATATATCTGGCTAACAATCTGACTATAAAGTAAACTCCTTTAGTGGTTAGGAAATTTAAATATTTAGAAGCTTTTGACTGAGATCATGAAAATAAATTCGATCAAAATTTTTCATTTGTTGAAATAACACATATTAGCCAATATTGTGATTATTTCATAGCAAGAAAAAGCCTCCAGTTATATTCAGAAAGATGAACTCATTGATTTGATTACCAGTATGAAAGTATCTGAAATGATATCTTTTTCTCTCTTCCCTGTGGCAACTCTGTGATGTGATGTGATTATGATTTTTAACATAGCTTTAACAATTTTTCAGTCATATCGCTACGATGTCTGCAGTGTGGCAGTTTATAGTGATGTCTACCAATGGGGCATCATGCCGCAGACACATAGCATGATGTCCCACCCAGTCACATTATCCTGACACCAGGTCGACCAGTCCAAACACTAACCTCTTAATGCTGAGCATCACTCGAGTAAGCTGTTAGTACCATTTATGTAAGTCTTTGGTATGACTTGGCCGGGGATCAAAGCCTCGACCTCCTACATCTGAAGTGGGCGCTATAACCACTAGGCCACTGGAGCAGTTGGCAACTCTGTCTTTGGTATGAAGCCAAAATAGAATAAATATTTCCTATATCGTGATCACTGATTACCGTTTTAATGACCTAACACTGTCCAAGCTCAAGTGAGACAACCACAACTTACCCACTGCTAAGGACATCATGGGATTCTCCATGACTGGAAACTCAAGTTCGAATTGAAAAAAGGCAGTACTTATCTGAAGTTTAATCCAGAGTTTTAATCCCAGCCAAAAACTCAGATCAAAATTATTTTGTTTTAATATTTTACATAATGTCAGAAAATGACTATCCCTTTGCATTATATATTCTTCTTCATTTTATTTCTGTCAATATGTCAATAAATCATGTTGACCTGTGCTCTAAAGTATGGTGTTGCTGAATGTTTAACCATATTCTACAAGAAAATCATTTCTGCTTGGACTAGAAAATAGTACCAGTGTTACTGTTAAAACAAGTATGCTCTGGTTTGGTATTCTCCAACACAGCAACAATCTGAAGGCAAGCCGTGTACAGTGCCTTGCTCATACAGTAGCCAATACAGGTTAATCCAGTGGTGGGGAATCAAAACTACATCCATCTGGTCATGAGTTTAACGACTGTACTACCATGGCTGTACTGTTAAAATGAAGTCCTATCTGCAACAGCTAAAATTTAACTTCCAAAAATTTCAAGTTCTTATTGTGAGACAAAATTGTCTGATTTTTGTATCCCTGAAATATCTTTATGATAAATTAGATTAACTAGTTCTAAGATAAGTTTCTACAAGATGAATGTACCTTGTTACCTTTTTCTTCCTCCACCTGTTTCTTCAGCTGCTCTGCCCTATCCATGTATTCCAGCATTTTTTTTCTACATGCCTCTTTCTTCACTGGATCCTTCATGTCTGAAAAAGATGTATAAACAACTAAAATTTGTTTATTCAGTGTAGCATTTTGAATTCCAAAACACCAGTAAAAAAATTGATAATCTCTTTTGTTTTTGTGTTTTGGTTAATGTCGTTATCTGCACTGTATTACCATCATTTCTGTGGACACCTACATTATTGTAAAAAGTATTCAGTCATATCACAAAGATGTCTGCAGTGTGCCAGTATATAGTGATGTCTAGCACTGGGGCATCATGTCACAGACATGTAGCATTATGTCCCACCCAGACACATTATTCTGACAACCAGTCTAAACACTAACCTCTTAATGCTGAGTGCCAAGTGAGGCAGCTGTTAGTACCATTTATATATTTGTCTGGTATGACTTGGTCGGGCTTCAAACCCATGACTTTCCACATTTAAGGCAGTTGCTATAACCACGAGGTCACCAGAGCTGTCACACACATACATACACAAATGCAATTACATGATTTACAAAAAAAAAGAGCTGCACAAGAGTTTTCAGTAAAAAAATCTTAGTCCTCAACTTTGCACATCATAGCTAAAGGTATCAAGAATCATTTGTATGATAGTAGCTATAGTGATGTTCTGGCTAAAGGATCAAACGTCACTGAATTTAGCTATTTAAAACCCAGAATGGATTCATTCTGAAAACTGGGTGAATGATTTTGGTCAATCCAAATCAGAACCTGAATGTACAAGATAACAAAGCCTTTTATGATACATATAATTAGGATCAACCTTTTTTTTTTCTCAAACAGCCAGAGGAAACAATTCAGCAAGCTGAAGGATAGAAGTATTCAAAGGGATGTTGTATCTTAGCTAGCACCAGTCCCTAAAAAGCAAGCTTCTCTCATAAGCCTTAGGAATAAAGAGCCTATGTGTTTGTGTGAGTCTCCATAACTGAAAGTCTACATTTTTCCTTTTGAAAGGCTGTCCTGACAACATCCAGGCTTGAAGGAGAAGAACAATTTAAGATCGTCTATAAGGGGCACACAAAAAGATGGCCCATGGAATCAAGTTCACTGCCACAATGAATAATCTCAGGAGATGAAGAACTCTCCCACTGAACTCTAATTCATATTGGAAATTGACTTGACAGTTTGATGATCTACCATATACACTCCCCTGATTAGGCTAAAGTGGACCTCACCATCCATTTTAGGGCTGCAAAAAAGCAAATTTCTCTATGACCCTCCTATAAGTCTAGGTCTTGTAGTTGCAGTTGTTGAAGGTTTTAATTCCAATTTTTCTGCACAAGATAGGCTATACATGGTGGCCAGTAAAACTGGTGGAGGAAGAACCCTGGGAAACCCTGGGAAGAACCACCTACCCATGAGAAGCTACTGGCAAGCTTTCTCACATACCCACATTAGCTGATTTTGAGGTTCGAATTCAAGCAGACAGAGTTGAGATGGCAGTGATCCAGAACGGTGAGCACTTTAGACCACATGGCCACTTGGAGCCTCTCAATCCAGGTGATTTTTGCAATCCAAATCCATCTGCAAGAAGTTACATGTGGTCTGTTAGTCAGATTTGTACTTGGGGAAAAAATAAACAAGTCAAACTAGATATATGGAAAAACAATGAAATTGGAAAAATAAAGACAAAACTAATGTAGAATAAATTTGTATTATTGAGTTATGTATGTACAAATAAACTTATAATTTGTCCATCTTTATCTCTGCAAAGTCTATAACCTTTAACTTAATGCTTCATTGTATCATTAAGTTTCTTCTCTCCATTTTGTGCAAGTACCTAAGTTTAGCAATTCACAATGTGTAATATCTAAGTGACAAAGCACATTATAATTGATAGAACACTTTTTTTCACATTTGTTGACCAATATTAGTATGAGCTTGGGGTCTGTAAGAGACACTTTGATCATAGTGTCTTTAAAATCACATCAAAGGATTGCTGCAACTGAACAGATATCAGTTCTGTTGTAACATGGCAATGAACAAGTATCAAATTTATGGCACACTCAGTGAACTGTCCACTGGGGTTAAAAAAAAAGCAATATTGCTGTTACATGCTAAAGGATTAACTTAAAGATCATATTTATCTAAGGAAGTAGGGTCAGATTTTAATTTTTTTTTATATCTCGCTTATAAGATGACCCCTACTCCGAATTAATATATTTTGTAGTAACAAAAACGTTGACTAGGTCCGATGTATATTTTACTAGAACAACCCTCAAGAAAAACTTTGAATTAAACCCCTGTAATTGTGGTTTTAACAAAATCTCCACCTTTCTTCTGCCTGCAGGTGGTGAAGGTCGCAGATCTTATCAATATTTAGGAAGCATGGAGGAAGAGAAACAAACTTAATTTTTTGCCTCCCTACACCCCCCATAAGGTTGTATCCTAAACTTATTAGGTTGTAGAAATGAACCTGTGAAAAAGACCACTTTTCTTCTGCTTGCTTATCACCCTTCCCCTATTTCTTGAAATTCCACTACATCAATTTTGCATCCAAAGTGTAATGGTTAGGCAAACAGTCTCTTCTGTAATGGCACAGCATGATGAGGCTTGAGTGACATGGAATGCAAACATGTGCCATATCAGGTCAACATTCACATAGGCAGTCAGTAAATCAGCCACATAATGGTAAGCTGACTGGAAACAAGTTTTATCCAAAGCCAGGAGTTCAGTATGGAATGCTTTGGAGTCTGTTTTGCAAAAGTGCAATGAAAACATTGCTGGTACTTGACTATTCCCTGGATTAAAAATTCTTCCAGACATGGTCACTAATCTCTCAGATGAAAGAGAGTCTTTTTCTCATCATTCACATCTACCAAAGCCTTGACATTACAGTCAAGCATAACAGAAGGGGATGGAGGACATTTTGAAATTTTTGAAGTCAAAAGCACCTGGTATATCTCTTTGATGGCAGTCCTAAAGCTGAGTCAGATCTGAGTACAGCTGCTGTACAAAATTATCTCCATAGTTTCTGTGTGAAGTATCCTGTAGTTTCTGTGTGAAGTATCCTGTAGTTTTTGTGTGAAGTATCCTGTAGTTTCTGTGTGAAGTATCCTGTAGTTTCTGTGTGAAGTATCATGTAGTTTCTGTGTGAAGTATCCTGTTCAATTTCTACCTCTACATATGGATACATCATCCCCAGTGACACAGATGTCACCATGTCTCTACATAAGTCATGGTAAATTTCCTGCAGGTAAGACATGAACATTTCTTAAGCTGACTCTGCTAAATAATTTCTCATACCTTTTCAGACAGTTTGATAAGCAGGAGCATGGTTGACAAGGCAGAAGGCAGTCTGATTGGTACTGGCCATGCTTTAGTGATGGTTGGATAGACAGACACAAATCCCCCATCATGGTACTATGTATTTGTAACTGTAGACATGGCAACAGGGACAGATGGATGGATCTGTCAGTAAACATTCAAAACTAATGTACACTAATTGTAGAGGAACCATTTATACACAATATAAATCCATATTTCTCAATGTATTGTTCCAAACAACTAAAAGGGTATGTAACTTGCACACCATGCTTGCTAAAGCTAAGGCAATCATGATACACATTTTGTATAATAAGATTCTGTGATGTTCTGGCTAAGGGTTCAAATTCATCTGAACTGAGCCATATTAAAAAAGGCCTTAGCATTGCCTGGATCACAGACTAATACAGCCAGAAGGTGATTTATCTCTCTGATCTTCACTGACTGACGAAGCAGATAGAAGGATAGAGTCTCATCCTCACTGCTGATATCTATTGAAGCCTTGACCTTATAGTCATGAGTGACATAAGGAGCGGAGGACATTATGAATCAGATAACTGTACAAATGTTACATCTTTTCGATGGCACTCTTAAAGCTGAGGTCAGTACACTCCATGGTTGGATCTGAGTAGAGCCGCTGTTCAAGAGTATCTTCATAGTGTGTGAAGCTTTCTGTGCCCAGTTTCTGCCTCCACATCCGGAAACACCATCCCTGGTGGCATAGATAGCGCAATGCCATCTCATATATGGTAACTTCCCTGTGGATAAGCTAGAAGTATATGGTAAGCAAGCATTAGGCAATTATCACTATGCATGCATCAATGATCTTGTATCAAGGGGTCTATATAAAAAAGTCCAAGAATATGACAAATTCATGAAAATATTGGAAGAAATTTAAAAAATAATGCATACCACCTTGTACAGAAATGATTAGAACACAAATCCAAATTCCTGGATGTATGGCTAATATTCACATTGACATGGATTTATGGGAAGTTTCTTGTGTGATGCTGACAGTACGACAGCAAAGCTTAAAAACTAGTGAACATGGTGGCCACAAGTGCATGTAATTATCAAATTATGAGAGAGATAGGATGACAGCATGAGTTTCAACCTGGCAAACATTCGTAATCAATCACCAGATAAATAACTATGTAGTACATCAGTTCCATATCAGTTGGTGTTTCATCAAAAAAACCATTCTGTACTCTACTGAAATGTCAATTCACATATTTGAAAACACAAAGTCAAAGTCTTAAACCTGTTCGAACTAACTGTAACAAAGTATTATATGGCTATTGCTCACTTTTGATGGCATCCATCAATAGTTGTAGACCCTCTTGGTAGCAAACAACAGCCTCTCCCTGTTTTTGTGCCATGTCCAGCTCCACGGCACGCTTCAACACAGTAGTGGCCGAGGCCAGCATTCCAGCTGCCATGTCCGTCATTTCACTTTGTTGGCTACAACATGAGGAATTGAGTATCTGTAAATATCGTGGAATAAATTAAACATCTTGTGACCATATATTAGGACTCTACAACTGTAATATAGCAAGAACAGAGATAGCAATGACATTCCTCATGTAAAATATTTTTTTCTCTTGACTATTACCCCCCTCCCCGAACTTGTCAGGATCTGAGCTTAAGTGACATGCAAAAAGCAATTATGTGTAACTCAATTTTCCACTTAATTACTGTAACAGCAAATATGTTACAAAACTGGAACAATGGAGCATCAGGTCTTGAATTTAGCACTTGCATACTCACACAATACGAGTTAACTGTTGAAAATGCAAGTAGATATTTCATAATCTTGCATATTTTTGAAAGTGAAATTTTCCAGTGACAGCATATCATTATTAAAACTCCTTAAATACATTCAGCAAAATGCATAACTGTGAAAAGTAATATGAAGCTTGCTTGATTCATTTACAGTGAGATAAGCTGTCTGTGTCTGTGACTTGAATTTTTAATGTGGCTTTAACAATTTTTCAGTAACATTGCTACAATGTTTGCAGTGTGGCCATTTATATTGATGTCAAGCAATGAGGCAACATGCCAAAGACATGAAGCATAATGTCACACCTAGTCACATTATCCAGAGACCAGGATGACCAGTCCTAACAATAACTCTTAATGATTAGTACCATTTTTGTAAGCCTTTGGTGTGACTTGGCCTGAGTTCGAACCTGCGACTTCACACATCCAAGGCGGTTGCTCTAACCATTTAGGCCACCAGGGTGGTAAGTAAACTGTCTAACCTAATACTAAGCACATACATGTACCTACTGCTAAATAGTGAGCTAGCCAGCAGACTAGCATTATATTTTCAAGAAAATATCTATTTTGTGCCAATACTTAATCACAGATATGAAATATATTCCAAAATAATCTGATTTTAAAACAAATCAATTACTATATTTCCTGTGATGACACTCTATTCTAAATTTTGCATGATGGCCAATCTCAGATATTTGGATCACAAACCATTCACAGTCTAAAATACTTAGATATGTGAGGTCTTAGTTTGAGCAGTGCATCTACCCATTAAAAGATTTTCAGAAACAGGTCTAATGCTTTGAGAGCTAATTCTTTCATAATTGAGAGCTAATTCAAATTCTGTGGCTTTAAGCACAATTTATAAAAGTAAGAGATAAAAAGGATTTGCCAATGTATATAGGATTTTTATGTTTGTATTTTTTCCATGCAAGAAAAGTAAGCAGTGAAAAAAGTACAGTTGGAGGCCTGAAGGATCAGAAAAAAGCTGAAGATCTTCTAATTGATTCCTCTGTGTGTTATTTGGATGTTTAATGTAATTTTAACAATTATTCAGTCATATTGTATGAAGTCTGCAGTGTGGCAGTTTAGAGTGATGTTGAGCATTGGAGCATTGGGGCATCTTGCCACAGACATGTAACATGATGTCCCACCCAGTCACATCCAATCAATTAGACTATCTACCATTTAGCAAGGAAATAATATGCAACTAGTTACAGAACAGTCACTCTGAGAATTATCCTTATTTATTAAGTCAAATAGACCACACATTTAAGTCACAATGAAATATGAACCTACCACAATGTTCAAGGATCACTCATTTGATAAAAAAACCAAATTGATCAAATGAGGTTATATGAAATATACAACAAACATCATAATAGATCTGTGGTGACGTGAGTGGTTTACCCCATCCATAAAAGATCTGCAATCAAAAGAGTGGCTTACTGAGTCATCCTTGCTCTGGCAACCTACATGTGTAGACATTGCATGGATATGTGTGTATATTTGTTTTACTGTGTGGAAGTTGATGTTTGCATTAATCCTTATAACATATGGGTTGCACCCAAACACATGCATAGAAAGCATTCTACCCACAACTGAAATGTATTTGTTTGATGGGAACAAAAATGAAGACAACAAAGTTGAATCAACAGGTTATATATTGCTCAGGTTTTTTGTCAATGTTACCATCTATAAACACCTTAGTAACAATAATTGATGCAGTCATGTAGCTTTTTAGTTCACAAAAAGAATATGTTTTGTGAAAAGGATCCCAAACTTATAAAAATAAATAAAATATATTTGATAAACAAAATGACTAGAGACATTATATATATATATATATATATATATATATATATATATATATATATATATATATATATATATATATATACATATACAAATACAAACATGGATGAACTCTATGGTGTCAAAACCAAATGATCCTCGTGTTGTTAGATGCATAACAAAATTACAGTCCAAGGTAGGAAGCAGTTTGATTCTTTTCTTACAAAACATGCTCATCTAGATGACATTAATTTTTTTTCTTTCTTTGTGTCATTCAATCAGATACCACAATCAAATTTGTGGCCTAGTTTTTAGGATCATATTTTTCAGTACTTTGGAGGACACTTAGAGTAATTTTTTGGTAAGATACTGCATTTGCTTGAAACTGGAATTAACTAAAGAGTATGTACCACCTCAGCACAAGTATGGTTGTGAAGTGACTTGAAAAGGGGATCCGTCTTTTACTAGAATGTATGCAGCATTATGAAAAAACACCTGAATGGAATCACATCCATTACTCCATTGATGGATATAAGATCAAATTAGTACTCCATTTATAAAAGCTGACAGGAATACTATTATTAACACTAATATTGTTAATATGGAGTTTAATGCCATTTAGCACATGATAGGCTGTATATGGCAGCCAGTAGTCTGGTTGAGGAAGAACCTGGGAAAAAGCCCAGTAAGAACCACAGGAAGCTATTGTTAAGCTTTCTTATGTACCCACAATGGCCAAGTTTGAACCCAAGCATACAGAGGTGAGATGGCAGTGACCTGTAATGGTTAGCACTTTAGACCACTTGGCCACTTGGGAACTCCAACACCAAAGTAGGAATCCATTTAGAATACTAATCTTGTCCTGCACTGCACAATGTAGTTTCATAAACAAACATTATCACCAAGAACAATTACATGTTATTTGAAAACTTCTTCTTTGAATAATGGAGAATAATAATACATCAGGCTTATGAGGAATAATAATAATAATAATAATAATAATAATAATAATAATAATAATAATAATAATAATAATAATACATTTCTTAGATTGGATCAGAAAATGAGATAATAATCTCTCTAAGAATCAAATAACACGGACATTGATTATAAATAGTTGTAGCACAAACAATAAAATGCCGATTCATCGAAGATGACACAGAAAGGTACGGTTAAGCTTATCTCCACGTAAGGTCCTAAAATTAATATTTCAGCAAGTGACAATCTCTCTACCATTAAATACAAGACCGAGTACATTATGCTAGTAAAATCAGAGAGCAATTTGTTGGTCCATGTAGAGACAAGATGAACCGTAGATGAACAACTTAATATCCTCGAAAATATATGATACAACATGAATTAAAGAAACACTAACACATAAATTATAAACTTAAAGTATCTCTTCTGTCACCTTTATGCTTCAAAGTATTCAATTCCCTAATGCGCAAAATCTTTTGCGTATATAATTTTTTTAAAATCTCAATGTAAAAGCACAATTATTGCCATTACCACCTATTATTTCAGAACAGGAAATGGAAGCTGCGCCTTAACTGGTTCTATATTTTAACTATTCCGTTGATTTATTAAAAATATTTTAGTGCCAGTCTTAGTTGCTAGTGGCAACAAGGAAACGGAAAGCCACAGGTCAAGATGTCCGGATTGTCTCGAGAGGTTTTGAAATGGCTTCAAAGTCTGGATTTAACGTGGCAAATCAAACAACCAAAATGGTTTGTGAAAAGATAAAATAGTCATTATGAGGACGGTGTCAGAAAATAGATCGTTTTATTATAGAATCAAGTCCATTTTTAAAGTTTAATTTCGAGTGTCAACTGTACTATACATTTATTATAGTGATCACAGGAGTCTGCAGATTTATCAATAAAGCACGACGAAATTTCTGACTACATGAAATCACCTTAACGGTATTATTATTTTAAAAAACCGTTAAGGTGATTTCATGTAGTCAGAAATTTCGTAGTGCTTTACTTATAAAACTGCAGACTCCTGTGTAGTGATGTTCTTTTTTATATGCACAATTGATAACTTTAGTTGCTTGTAAATCTAAATTATACAGTATATAAAGTTTTAAGTACAAGTCATACACATCAGGAAGGTGCTCAAAACCAGCTGTTTCAGTAATTGGTATAAGTTGATAGAATTTGACTACACGAGCGATTAAATAGCATTTATTCCCTTCATTTAGATTTTTGTACATCTGTATTTGTTTAGAAGGTCATTATTTACAAGGAAATACATACAACAAAAAATCAATTTTGAAGTACGTGGACATTTTTGGACAATATCAACTGAAAAAATGATCCAATATAAACCAGATTGAATGTTGCTCACTGTGATGTCACATTAAAAGTTGCTCATGTTGAAAAAATTCATACTATTCTAATATTTATTATGACATACAAAACACTGTATTTTACTGAACAAGTTTTTGTAGCTGTCCACAATTGTAAAAGCCCATGAAGATCAATCATTTTCATCAGGTCGTTTTTTTTTTTTAAATTAAAGGTGCAGAGCATTCAAATATCAGGACTCAGAATAGAATTTCTTTAACTATATTAGCATTAAATTTTATAGCAACAATATTTAATGTGAGTAACTGCACCCACATGACCATATTGACATTCACTTTTCATCTGGGTGGTTATGCAATTAATCTTATATAAAATAAATGTTCTAAAATATAATGCTGACATAGTTTTGCCAAAGTGTGTTCATTCCTGATTATTGAACTATCATCATCTTTATTATCATTACAAAACTTCCAGAAAAACATTTGTTAATATTTGCAATGGCACCAAACCAGGTAACAAAAGTAGCATATATATAAAAGCTATTTTGTTTGACCTATTCTTCATCTTGCCATATTCTTAAACAAACCTGCAACTCGCAAAACTGGCTGTAATTTTTGTGCTAGATTCCATGAAAAATCTCTGTACATTCTAATCCTTTCAAAATTTGGACTTTTATTTTAATTATGGATATGATATTTAGCAGTAATTATGTTTGAAAATACTTAGATTTAAGGTCTGTATAATTTGATTCCAAACTGGAAATATGGTGTTTGATCAAAGAATTGAAAAATAACACAATGCATCTTGTACATACTGTAACCACCTTTGACTGTCTTCAGGGACTTGACTAATGGATACCTAATAGCTGAGATCTTCTCCTGGTATTTTCCACAAGATATCCAGATGCACTCATACAATAATGGAACATCTTTGGACTCCAAGCTTAAAAACTGGTCACTTCTGAAGAATGTGAGTAAACAGCCTAAATGATGGCATCCACCTGAAAATGGTACACACACATGCACACACACACACATACACACACACACACACACACACACACACACACACACACACATACATAATGTTATGACAGATCAGGATTAAGAATGTATGCTTCTCTGTGATAGCAGAAGGAGACATATTACTGTGCTGCTGTTCATTTTATATACTTAAGTCCAATCATCCATATGCCTGTATATCTTATGGTAGCATAATGGTAAATAAATACTGGGCATTATAAATATTGTTATATGTTATCATAATCATAAGTTTGAACTGGAAATAGTCCATTTTTTAATTATCAGACAATTTTATTACTCAGTTCATTAATTAAATGGGACTGTATACAGTATTTGTTGACTTGTTTTACTTATATTCATCTTTATAATTTTGCTTTCCAAATCTAAATTTAAAAACTTCTTACAGGAAGTTTTTCTTCCTTTAAATGAATAATTTCTTTATGTTTTGATAACCATTTACAGTTGACTTGTACATGAGGTGTGTAAAGTACACTACTCTATACCTGTGTAAAAGCAGCAACCACAGAAAGTTTGGTCACCTGATTTGCTCAAAGCTAGTCATTCTTTTGCAGAGGAACTCCTAGCCTTAGACTTTTAGAGTACATATTGTTTTCTTTATTTTACAAGTTTTAGACCTTAACACAAAAATTGGAAGGGTGGTGCCTTTGATTTTCTTCCTTAGGATTTTAGATAGGGAACAAATATTACTAAACTTATTGTCCTAATTATCATTTACATACACACACACTTAAGATTTGAAGCAGATTTCAGAGTATGGAACTGAGTTTTGCTACAAATTCTTGGGGCTTGTTTAATTTGTTCCTACACTTATAGGAAAAATACTACACTATACTTATATGTATAATTATATAGTTATTTATACTGAGAAATTATTTTTTTCTTAGCTACAATTTAGGATATTATTGTAGTATTTAGCTAATTTATATCTGAATTCTGATACCCTCTGAAAAAAATAATACACAAACTTTGTTAGTTGTCTCCATTTGACCCAATCAAGTCAAGTTGCCCATCTCTGTCCAGATGATATGTGTCATAGCAGGAGAAAAAATAAATTACAGTAATTTTCCAATTTTCTTATACATTTTTGAACATTTTAGACTTTAGCATAAAGCTTGTTCCACTCAGTATAGCAAACACTATATGAGATAGACAATGAAATTTCACTTGCATGTTTGTATGCATAAATTGATATGAATAGAATATATTTTTTATGACTTTAGAGTAATGTAAAAAATTGGCTGTCAGCTATGTTTTTCTGTGATTTGGCATTTTAAGGTAGCTTTAACAATTTTCCAGTCATATTGCTATAATGCCTGTAGTGTGGCAGTTCTATCACTGGCATCATGCCACAGACATATAGCATTATGTCTGACACTATTACATTATCCTAACACCTGGTTGACTAGTCCTAACACTAACCTCTTAATATTGAGCAATTAGTGAGGCAGCTGTTAGTACTAGTTTTATAAGTCTTTGGTATAACTCAGCCAGGGTTCATACCAGCAACCTCATGCATCCAAGGCAGACACTATAACCACTAGACTACCAGAGCATTCATACACACACATACAATGACATGTTGTACATAAAATGAGTTGCAGTCTTTGGCATGACTTGGCCGGGTTTAAAACCCATGACCTCACACATCAGAGGTGGAAGCTCTAACCACTTAGGCCAGTCTAGTGGTCTTGGCTGAGCTGAGATAACTATCACTATATATTAGCATAGCATTAATTCGGTAATACCATTTTTTAAAAACATTTTTAAAAACATTTTTAAAAGCATTCATGACTTTATTAAATATTTTTATTCAAAGTGACATTTCATGTACATTAGATAACAAATGATCAAGTTATTTCACACTGATTTTCTGCATGTTATTCAAACTGTTCAGCAACAAATGCCCTCTTAGTCTGATATTAGACTACCTTAGCATGTTTCATTATGTAAAGGATTGCATGTTACAATTTGCCTTATACAAGATGGACTAACAGCCAATTGGAATTTCATCTAAATAACAATCGACTAACAATATTATTATTACAATTGCAATATCATTCAGACTTACCTCTTATAAATAATGTAATATTCATTTTGAAGATTGAAGTTATGTACAATATCACTGCATTTTGTTTTTTTTTTCACTTCAATTTTCTTCTACAGTTTATCAAGAGACATTCGCTTGATATACCAGAGGAACTTGTTGAAGGAACAATTCATTGCAAGGAGGGTGCAGGAGCTTTATTGGTAGAAAAAATGTATGAAATACTCACAAACAGACAGTAAGTATATCTGATTCATACAAAATGTGTACAGTGTATATGTATAATTTTACATGCTATTTTCGGCGAATGTGGATATGTGAGAAAGCTTGCCAGTAGCTTCTCGTGGGACGGTGGTTCTTTCTGGTGATTTCCCGGTTTCTTCCTCCACCATTAATACTGGCTGCTATGAATAGCCTATCGTGTGCTGAACAAATGGCATTAAGCCCCACAACAACAACAATAACAACAACAACATGCTATTTTCATGTCAGTGTAATTCTTAGTTTCGTAGATTCTGACATTCTTTAATCATCCTGATTATTTTTTTTCTTAGATTGAAAAAATAATCTTATATCATAGAAAATAGAAAGGAGAGAAACTATCTTAAATTTGAGGCAGAATTAGAAAACAAAGGGATGCCTTATAATTTTGTGTAAGAGAGATTGCAATGGACTTACTTTAACTACCTGGTAGAAGATCTACTTGATTTTTCAATGAACTTCAAACTGTGTCTTTCAAATATATATACATGTATTATCCTTTGAAGTTGCTTCAGTCTTTCTACTTAATACAGTACAGTAAAACCTCTCTTGAAAGATCATTTCTTTTACCAAAACGTATGGTCTCTCAAGACAGGTGGTCTCCCATGACAGGTCACAGTGCTACATTATTAATGAACAAATTTGTGCATTGAGAATGTCGTCTCTGAGGACAGGTAGGATCACATAGCAATGGTCTTTCAAGATAGGTTTTACTGTATCAGCTAATATTGGAAGGCACGGCTGAGTAGATAAGAAAAGTCCAGTTATAGCTAGATTATATCTAGGGATCATTCATTTCTCTTCCTGGTTGGCACACAAGGCTTGAATGAAAGAGGGCCACAGCTGATGATCTGCAGCCCTACATTTGATGGTGTTTTCATGTCAGGCAGCATTTCTTCATTTCTTTGTCTGTAGTCTTCCTCCAAGTCTCTTTGAGCAGATCTCTCTTTTGTCTCCCATCTGGAGTCCTGTGGAGATTTATCTGGTTGGTGCATCCAGTGACATTCAGCATACATACATCACCATCTTCTTTCCTTCACAATTTGGACAAAAGATGTTGATTCTATCATGTGATGAAGATCTTCATTTTTGATCATGCTTGACCAGAACATGTTGGGACACTTGTTTTGGAAAATTTCAAACTTTTGTGGTGTTAGTTTTCAGCATTCAGAGCTGCACAGTAGCAGGGATGACATTGCTTTGGTAAATCTTTAGCTATGTCTTGAGTATAATGTGTTAGAATTTCCAAGTTTTTCAGCAATATGAAGGTTTGATTTACTTTGCTAATTCTGCTCACTGCTTTTCTGAGTGTCTTTTTGTGGACACTTTGCTTTCAAGCTATGTGAATTCCTCTACCTCCTCTAACATTGATTCATTATTTATAAAGATACAATATTTAGTTTTTGAGGTTGCATGTTCAAACCATGGCTGAATCACACCAAGAATATTGTTAAAGCTACATCAAAAATCCTAATCACACACAAACACACACATACACCCCTCATTAGTATGGTTTTCTTGCTGTTCAGTTTTAATCCTATCATCATTACTCTCTCACTCCAGTACAAAATGTGTTGTATTTTCCAAATCATTGTTTATGAACAATTTTAATTACATATTGAAAATAATAGTTTAAAGAAAAATTTTGATGCTTTTGATATTTTACTAAGAGAAAATTGACTTTTTTAATCACCTGCACCATGATATGTTGGTAACCCATTAATCTTAAGTCTGTTGTCCTGATACTCTATTAGATTCAGGTGGTTTTTGGTCACGGAGGAGGGTGGAACATGAATAAGTTGTCATCATGGTTAAATGATTCATTCAATTACCAATACACTGAAAGGCCTCCATAAAAATAAAAAATTTGGTCATTGTGACCCATGGTTTTGGTAGACAGGTAATACTTTAAATTCAAAGTCTTATTGTGGGCCAATAACCATGCAAATAAATCAATGTTATACTTGTAAAATTAGGTGAATTTTCAGGGATTTAATTGTTTCATTGTATAATAATGTTCAAATAACATTTTGTATTTCAAGATTATATGGGCCCTTGGAGAGGTGAATAGAGAACACTCATATTTTAACAGTTTGCTTGTATAGTGTATTTTCAGCAATTTTTCATGTACTTTTTATTTGTTATATTTTGGAATATGTAAAAATTATATGCATACATATTATTTGCATAATTTATGTTAATTGAATTATTATAAAATTTTTATGTAATATTAATTACAACATTCAATTGATTTTAAAGTACTGTTTCAAAAATTTAATTGTTTCATTAAAAAATTGTATATATCACAAAAGTAGTTAATAATGCATAAATATGATTTTTATAAATTTTAAATGTATGTATATATGAAAAATTGCAGTCAGTACAGAGAACACTTTATTGAAGTTTTTCTTTGTCCTTCTTAGTTACTATCACTAGCTTCGTGTACAGAGTTATTGAGTAGATCAGCAGGTCTGTGAATCAAATGAAATAATTGTATATGATTCCAGTGGACTGCAGACCAATTGTTTTAAAACTGCATGAGAATTATAGATAATTATGACCAGAGCTTTGACACTTTAACATATAATGTAGTTTCTTATTTCAGCATCTGGTTCAATAGATTTTTGTTCATTCAGTAAGTTGTGCATGTTAACAACATTACAGCATTGCATTAATAATAGATAATATCAAGTCATAATTTTTTATGCTCAGTTTAAATTATTGTAAATTTGTCAGACATTTTTTGTTCAGTTCATGAAAAATTATCTTAATGAAAATTTTGGTGAATTATGTTAAACAAAATTTATATTGTAAGACTTTGCTATTATGCAAAATTTCCCAGAAAGCTTTAAGTATATAAACATAATTTCAGCTATTTATTAAGAATCTTATACTTGGCAAAGAAATCACTGATATCAAGTTTGGTTTAGTATCTTATTAGGATTTAGGTACATTAGGGTGAAACCTATACATTTCATATCTGAAACAAACACAATCATTTAAAAGCAATAAAATTGATTAAATATACCTGTTATATATGACAATTTTGAATTACCATGACTTTAAATTTACAAATATCTAAACACTTATTTGATAAATAACCAGGTTTTATACCCAGTGTAGTGAAATAGTTTGCAAGAAAATTATAAAAATTTTATTATATATATATATATATATATATATATATATATATATATATATATATATATAATCTCTCATTATTTCATTATTCTTTATATATATATATATATATATATATATATATATATATATATATATAAAGAATACAAATCATATGGCGAATAACAACCCTCTCAAGCGTACTGGATCCACCAAGGGATCACGTCTGTCAGGGATTAATTAAAATAGATGCAATAAACTGACGACGAACAGTACGAAACTAGTAACTAACTAGCCTAAGCGCTTTCGACTCTTAATGAGTCTTTTTCAAAGGCAAATACAAAACATAGTTACGACAAACAAATAAACACAAAAACGTTGCGTTTGTAAACCTCTACATTTCTATCTTCACATGTGTTAAAACTATAAATACAACCAGCTTGTGTAGACTAGTTGCGGAAACTGAAAACGTTGTATAATTCCCTAAAAGTCTACAAGCCAAAGCGACATCTATTTTTATTTTGTGTACATATGTAACGCAGATTATATCCCGGATATTTGGTTCTATACCGGTTATTCTTATAGTAAAAATTGAAGGATAAGAAGATTTAGAAAATGTTAAATTCTACTAGTGCATAGTTTTCATTTTCTAGTCTTCTTGGTTTAGACCGCTTGGTTTCAATGTTCTAAGGCGGCGTATCCAGTATGATTCCTTTTCCTTCCTGGTTTCGGAACTCCAGCTGTGGTTGTTGGCAATAGCGATAAGTATTATATCACTGAAAGTGTGGCCAGGGGAGGAGAAGTGTTCTGCGACCGGGCTTCTGTACAGCTTTTTTGTCATCCAATCAGATCTATGAAGGTTTATCCTTATGTGTAGCTTTTCAGTTTCTCCCACGTACTGAAGGCCACAGATCTTACATGTGATGAGATAAATCACATTCTCTGTTTTGCACGTTTTGTTTGGACCATGTATGTTTAGTTTTTCTTTAGTCACTGTGCTAGTGAATGTCTTGGTCTCTATCATATGTTGACAGGTTTTGCATCTTTTATCGCCACAGGGTCCAGATTGACTAGGTTGGTTTTGACTAGCGATTGTTGTTAGCTTGGCCCTGACTAGGATGTCCTTTAGGTTTTTTGGTCTCCGGTAAGCTACTACAGGTTTGTTCGGAAGTATTAGGTTTAGTACGTCTGACGATTGCACGGTTGGCCAGTGGTTTGCGATGATTTTACCTACTTTGGGATTGTCTGGGTGATAGGTAAAATCATCGCAAACCACTGGCCAACCGTGCAATCGTCAGACGTACTAAACCTAATACTTCCGAACAAACCTGTAGTAGCTTACCGGAGACCAAAAAACCTAAAGGACATCCTAGTCAGGGCCAAGCTAACAACAATCGCTAGTCAAAACCAACCTAGTCAATCTGGACCCTGTGGCGATAAAAGATGCAAAACCTGTCAACATATGATAGAGACCAAGACATTCACTAGCACAGTGACTAAAGAAAAACTAAACATACATGGTCCAAACAAAACGTGCAAAACAGAGAATGTGATTTATCTCATCACATGTAAGATCTGTGGCCTTCAGTACGTGGGAGAAACTGAAAAGCTACACATAAGGATAAACCTTCATAGATCTGATTGGATGACAAAAAAGCTGTACAGAAGCCCGGTCGCAGAACACTTCTCCTCCCCTGGCCACACTTTCAGTGATATAATACTTATCGCTATTGCCAACAACCACAGCTGGAGTTCCGAAACCAGGAAGGAAAAGGAATCATACTGGATACGCCGCCTTAGAACATTGAAACCAAGCGGTCTAAACCAAGAAGACTAGAAAATGAAAACTATGCACTAGTAGAATTTAACATTTTCTAAATCTTCTTATCCTTCAATTTTTACTATAAGAATAACCGGTATAGAACCAAATATCCGGGATATAATCTGCGTTACATATGTACACAAAATAAAAATAGATGTCGCTTTGGCTTGTAGACTTTTAGGGAATTATACAACGTTTTCAGTTTCCGCAACTAGTCTACACAAGCTGGTTGTATTTATAGTTTTAACACATGTGAAGATAGAAATGTAGAGGTTTACAAACGCAACGTTTTTGTGTTTATTTGTTTGTCGTAACTATGTTTTGTATTTGCCTTTGAAAAAGACTCATTAAGAGTCGAAAGCGCTTAGGCTAGTTAGTTACTAGTTTCGTACTGTTCGTCGTCAGTTTATTGCATCTATATATATATATATATATATATATATATATATATATATATATATATATATATATATATATATATATATAATCTCTCATTATTTCATTATTCTTTAAGAAACATAATTTGTTTCAAGAGTTTGAAAATGTTGTTATGTTCTGTTTTTTGTTGTTTGTGCTTTGAAAATTACAGTATAATGATTTACAATGTTTGTATTTTAATCCAACAGTAATATTTGTTCTAATTCAATGTGCTTATGTCATAATATAATTTAGATCCTATTCTTTTTACTCAGATACATGAAAATATGTAACAACATTGATCTGTATATATATATATATATATATATATATATATATATATATATATATATATATATATATATATATATATATATATATATATATATATATATATATACACACACACATACAGGCTAAACTATGTTTAAAAATCAGTTTGAGTTCACAATGTAACAATATATAAATCACTTAGAATGCAGTATGTAGGAGATGTGTCACTCAGCATTACCTCAATGGATCATCACTGCTTGCTTTATAATGCTTCAGAGAACCCACTTTCTCACCATTTGCTTAAAATGCAGATGCAAAATTGTCAGTTGTAACAGTGCTTATGAGAGATTAACTACATAATGAACATGTGAAATTTGTTGTTCTCTACTTTTCAAACCAAACATGTTATAAAAGGATTTTTTATATATAATTTATAGCAGCTAAAAAACATTTATTCAAAGACCCAATGAAAAATCAATCTTCTATAGAAACAGTATGACCCTGTTTCCCAATCCATCAGTGAAATTATAATTTTTGGCAAAACCACGAAAGTTGATTGATACTGTACTTATGAAACTCATGGTAAATGAAATGTTTCCTGTTGTCACATTCATTGTGACATTTAAATGTTCCAATTCCAGACTGTCGAGAATCATGCATCGTTAAAAGATCAAAGAACTGGCCTTGCCTCACTGTGTGATATGTCTAGACACTGAAATACCCAAACATACACCTATTTAGTCAGCATCTCTAATTTTACATTGAAACCTGTATAATGAGGTCATAAATTGGCATCCATATGATCATTAACAATGCATCCACATGACAATTAACAATGCATCCACATGATCATTAACAGTGCATCCATGTGATCATTAACAATGTATCCACATGGTCATTAATAATGCATCCACTTTTGAATGGCAATCCATTTGAAATCCATAAGCATCTAAATTGTAGTTCCTCTTAAATTAGAGGAACTTTTGTTTGCAATAATTTCACATAGCTTCTATTATTCATTTATAAAACACACCTAAGATACTCCAAGCCAAATATCACAGCCTTCATTACAGCTCAAAAAAAATCTGTTGTTATTTTTTTTGTTACTGACTTTTGCCAGTTGTTTATTATTATTAAAATCTGAAATATTGATTGAAGTGACTATTAATGCCGAGGATACAGCTAATTATGGTAAACAGGCTGCTCTGTTTTTGTGCTCTGTACTTTAATTGCAAATGTGTTTACATGGACAATGGGGGTGTATCTTAAATCTGAATGATATTGCTGATAAGTGTATTTTTGCATATATCATCACAGTGTATATCCAACAACAACATGCTATGATAAATTACACAGGTTTTACTCTACCTTAGTTTAGTTGATTAGATGATTATGGTCACATCACAAAAATCAAGTCTATTTTACCACAATTATGAAAGAATTCATAATACAAACTGTATTTGATAATTCCAAGCCTATCTCTAAAAGAACTATAATGAATGTGTCAGTGATACTTAATTATCATCAGTGGTAAGTATATGGCAATTATTGGTTAGAACACATTTATATGATACTTACCATTCATGACAGTTATGTTTCAACACATTTACATGATACTTGTCAGTAGTGGCAAGTATAATTTTGAACACATTTACATGATACTACAATCAGTGACAATTATCAGTTAAAATCAGTGACAGTGATCAGTTTTAACACATATTTACACAATACTTACCATACATCAGGTTCTACACATATATTATACACACTATCCTTGACAATTATTAATTCAACACATTTACATGATACTTACCATGAATGGCAATTATCAATTTCAACACATTTACATGATACTTACCATGAATGGCAATTATCAATTTCAACACATTTACATGATACTTACCATGAATGGCAATTATCAGTTTCAACACATTTGCATGATACTATCTATATTGCAGTTAATTACTGGTTTCAACACATTCAGTAGTTTTTTGATATAATAGTACTGGTAATAGAATGTTGATCTAAAAAATTATGTTAAAAGGTGCAATAGTTAATTGAAAGTGAAATTTAAACATTATGTTAGATGCCTTGTAAATGATAAATCTCTTGGATAGTTAAAGGACTAGAGTCATTATATGGTATTCATAATTACTTGAAACAATGGAATTGCATAATCATGGAAAATGTCACTAATCTCTTAGAAATGGTGCAAGACTCAAGTGACTGACAAACACAGATCATCTTAGCTTTATTCATCTATATGTGCATCATGTTCTTTAATAATTTGTTTGATATAAAATGAACATGTTTCCAGGTTAAAAAAGGTCCCCACAGAATATGAAGTGGACTTTACAGACAAAGCATACCAGAGCAAACTTCCACTGCATGCTCGCAGCACAGCCACCCAGTCAGTAAAAAACAACCTGAAAATCACGGAAGTAATGGCAGATGAAAGTCTTATCCTCAATGCACAAAGGGTAGGTAGTCATGGATATGTCTTATCCTCAATGCACATAGGGTAGGTAGTCATGGATATGTCTTATCCTCAATGCACATAGGGTAGGTAGTCATGGATATGTCTTATCCTCAATGCACATAGGGTAGGTAGTCATGGATATGTCTTATCCTCAATGCACAAAGGGTAGGTAGTCATGGATATGTCTTATCCTCAATGCACAAAGGGTAGGTAGTCATGGATATGTCTTATCCTCAATGCACAAAGGGTAGGTAATGGATGTCTTATCCTCAATTCACAAAAGGTAGGTAGTCATGGGTATGTCTTATCCTCAATGCACAAACTGTAGGTTAAGTAATCGATATGTCTTATCCTCAATGCACAAAAGGTAGGTAGTCATGGATATGTCTTATCCTCAATTCACAAAGGGTAGGTAGTCATGGACAATTGTCTTATCCTCAATGCACAAAGGGTAGGTAGTCATGGATGTCTTATCCTCAATGCACAAAGGGTAGGTAGTCATGGATATGTCTTTTCCTTAATTCACAAAGGGTAGGTAGTCATAGACATGTCTTATCCTCAATGCACAAAGGGTAGGTAGTCATGGATATGTCTTATCCTCAATTCACAAAGAGTATGTAGCCATTGGATATGTCTTATTTTCAATGCACAAAGGGTAGGTAGTCATGGATATGTCTTATCCTCAATGCACAAAGGGTAGGTAGTAATGGATATGTCTTATCCTCAATGCACAAAGGGTAGGTAGTCATGGATATGTCAATCATTTTGGATACTTGCAAATATTTAGTAAAAATTACAATTATAATTTGTGATAAATTTTTCAAAATCATTTTATGTGAATCTGGGAAGAGAGAAAAGTATTTCTTAGCACTCATGAGATAAACTGGTAAGTAAAACAGAGTATCACATATGTAAAAAGCAGAATGCCATGAGCAAGAAACAAGTCAATCAGGCAATAAATAGTGGAAAATGGTAACAGAGATGAGTGGATTCAGGGAGGAATGGTTGAATTATTATGATTTCCAAATATAATGTTTATGATACTATATGCATGTGTGAGATAATATTTAACAAGAGTATATGATAATTGAATAAAACCAATCTGCAAAACATTATTAAGTGCAAAATTTCTGTACATATTTTATTTAATTATATTTTTTTTTATCACACAGCTAAATTAATTTATACAAATCATGCTCCAGATTCAGCATTAAAATGAAATGAAATAAGATCTAAATCCAAAAACAAATATAAACACTATCATTGTAGGCTAATAACACAAACAAAATTATAGATAATCACTAAAGATGAACTGAAATTGTGTTTTACATGTTACAGTAACTGCATTTAATACATGTATGAAATTAATTCATTAAAACTGAATACACACTACAATAAATAAATAAATAAATATATATATATATATATATATATATATATATATATATATATATATATATATATATATATATATATATATATATATATATATATATTAAAACAAATACATACATTTGAATATAAAGTAAGACTAGCATAGAAAGAATAAGGCTGGGAATTTTTGTGTTTGTTGTAAAAGGACTGAACAATTAGGTAATCAGTCAAGGAATTCAATTGAATGGTCAAAAGCCATGATGTCAGTCAATCTGATATTTTAACAGAATTTGTTTGCAGTTTTAAAAAAATTATATGGATAATTTTGATATCCATTTTGTATATTAACTCTGCTATACGACAGACTGACAGACTTACAATATCTAAGATAGGTAACACTGGGATGTTCTGGTCAGTAGTTGCTGCTCTGATATTTTCTTTCAGCAAATTGTGAATGTATGGCCAGTTGACTATACATGTCTGTTTATATAATTTAAAGAGCTGATTCACTAAATGAATAATCTGGCATCTACTGTAAATTTAAGATTTTGAAATGTCAATTACAACATATAATAAAGGACCATCTGAAAATCGATATTTGGTGTAAAATATGTTTCCTTGATAATGTATCTGTATTTCTTAGTAATACTTACCTTTGTTTCTTTGATAATGCTTATCTGATTATAATACCTTAGGAGTATGACTACTACATTGCTATGTAACAGCCATTCCAAATTAAAATTTAGCTGTAAAAAAGCTAAAAGTTGAGTCTGCCCAGATAGGTGGGAGTTGGACAAGAGTAAGGAATTGACACCAAGATACATCCATAATTCAGTTACTAATATAGTGGAATCCACTTTGTCAGGAGGATTTGACTGTGGGGGGTAGGTGGGTGGGTTGGGAGTATATTTCAGTGCTTTAAAAAACATTGTTTCAGACACATGCCCATTGCAAGTGGCTGTAAAAAAATCAATTGCCCTGACTTCTAATCCAATTGTCTGAGAAGGTCATATTGTTATATTGTTATTCAAAGGGCTATAGCCTTCAGTTGTGAACAGCAAAAGTTTGGCAGATGATTGGAGAGCTCTTCACTTTGTTCTATACCTTTCTTTTCATGATTTTGAAACATACTGATGTTGTGGAATGGCAACTTTATATAGTGCTTGATGCTAACTTTTTCACCAAAAAAGTCATACAAGAAAGTTAACCACAAGGATTTTGTATAAGAACTACAAGCATTTTTAATTTTCTTCATATGTTTGCTGCTTGGTGTCTATGATGACATTTATTGTGAGTATTTAGCTTCACACACTGTCAAACTTTTTTTAGTCCTGAATGTTCCCTCAGTGATGACATCTGCATATGTCTGGTGATGTATTTTACTTCCCCATATGCTGTTTTAAAATCCACTTTGCATGAAGCACAAAAGTACAATTTTATGACCTCTGCTACTTACAAAGTTGGACTTCTAAGCATTGTTGGATTTGCTATAATATTTGTTTGCCAATGCTTTTTTAGCATTGGGTGTTGGAAGAAAGCACAACTTTTGGCATTTTGACAGGAACTGACCAAAAGATATGAGCTGACTTTAGATATTTCTATTAAAACATCTTGAATAATTTGCTGGTTTGCCTCACCTTGGGATCCGACTTATGCCACAGGTTGGCTAATTGTTTATCAAAGTGCAAGTAACAGGCCATAATGGACTTCCTTTGGTCCCTTGATTACTTATTATACCTCAATAAATATCCTTTCTTTGACCTTGCACTCTCCAAATTATAAGTTAATCAATTTAGAGCTTGCTGCATACACATGTCAGTCATTGTATAACAATTACAAATCAGATAATTAATCACTGAGCAGATATGTGGATAGAATGTGTAAAAACAATATTTGTTTCCCCAATTTTTTGTTATCCTTTAATTTTCAAATGCAGTATATTTCAGTTAAAAACAACAGTTTGTGCTGTGGACAACTTTCAAAATGGTATTTTTTTCCTACCACTGGTAGCATCACATGTATGCTTTCTTGTGTAAGAAACTCTCAGCATGATAAAGTACCACTTGATAAGTTTTTGGAGAGGTCCCTTCATGAATGTAATTCCAAGCATGAGCAGAAGTAGTGACTTAAGTATAGCATGGATTTGGTGTTAGTCCCACTTAGAGGTGATCACTCCTGTCTGACTCCTACTTACATTGACAGATAAGCTCTTTTATAATTCAGATTTAACTTAGGAGAATGAACACTGGAATATTTAGTCTGTGGTTGTACTTCAAAAATGTTATGATTGAATAACATATTTAAAGAACACTATTGACATAAGAATGATAAATATTTGTATGATGTTAGGTATGCTATTGTCTGTGAGGTATTCAGAAGATGTACATTGGTAGTACTTTCATAGTAGTGGACATTTGGATCTGGCAAAGTACTCTAAGAGATTTGGGTAAATTCTGTAAGATCTGAAAACAATAAATTGCCTTTGAAGATTAATTCTACTATATGCTACTAAGTTGCAGATTGTGTGAAATGTTGTGCACAGGCATGACTAAAATAATCCTTGCTTGCAGGTTTAATCGCATTTACAGGTTTTATCAAACATGCACTTTACTTTAAAACACTTGCATCTTAAGGTCTTCTGATTTAAAAAGAAATATATTTATCTGTTTGAATCAGAATTCTGAGAGATTATGAGATGGTCAAAAAATTCTTGAGCTTTCCATTACTGTCACTGTACTAAGATGAAGGACAAAGTTAACATTTCAACCATGAATTCCATAATTGTATGCTAATTTCACAGACATGTGTTTAACATTTAAAATTAAACTATTAAATAATTTTACATTTTAAAATTTTTTTAAAATGTTGTGTTGGAAAAATTGTTCAGCAGCCTAGCATGAATTGGAAACTAGACATGTTAACTTTCTGTCTCTTGAAAAGAATCACATAATCTTATAGAAAAAAGAACTCTAGATGATTGGTGAAATTTTAGGAAAACTATTAGCTTGGTTTCAGGAAAGTAGACCATTGAGGATTTGTCTCATTTTAAACTATGGAATCAGAAGAAGTTTATAATATAATTGTCATTTAAACAAAAATACTTCATTTGGAATAGTTTATAGTAAATAGTAGTATGATGTAGAGTCAATGAAAAAACAATTAGAAGAACTGGGTTAACAGTAAACAGTATGTGTGAAATTAATCTTCTTTGCTATATATGAATAACAATTGATTTGTCACAAGAAATACTGAAACACACACACACACACACACACACACACACACACACACACACACACACAACACACACACACACACATATATATATATATATATATATATATATATATATATATATATATATATATATATATATATATAATAAAGCAGATTTTTAAAAGATAAGGCAAGACTGACCTCCTGTGGTAGCGAATATGCAGTGTTTACATGTTTTAGATTATCAATGTTTTATACAAATCAAGATTTTTAATCATAGAAAAAAGAAATTCTGTAGCTTCATTCTTTCATCTTTAATTGTGTTTTATGCAGCATAAGTAAAATAAAACTCAAGAATTGTTGACTAAGATCATGTAGCTGTATAACTACTGAATTCATAATGGATCAAAACCATACCTGAATAACATGAAACATCAGTAGGTATTTTGATATATAAAAGTCAACTGACAGATATTCTTATCATCTAATAAAAAAGGATACATATTTTTATTTCTCATTGTTTAAGATGGGATAAAAAAAAATGTCAAGAAAAGAATATTTAAGGATAACACTTAACTTTCTCATCAATTACTTTTTTCAGGCACAAAAAATAATAAATGATCATATAGACCAGAGAAAGCAACAAAGGCAAATGAATCCTGAGAGGTTTAATTCAAAACCCAGCCTTGGAGAAAAATGTGTCCGAAGACCACCACAACCTCAACCTTCTGCACCTCCAGCTGAAGAGCAAGACCAAGAGGAGACAACTGGGCCCCAGGATCAACCAGGAGCTGGTACATAATAAATTGCTTTCATTTTTATAGTCATGTGTGTGTGTGTGTGTGTGTGTGTGTGTGTGTGTGTGTGTGTGTTTATATATATCTATATGCTTTAAATATCTAGACCCTTACATTTTCCGTACAAACATATTTCAAAACATACAAATCAATGTGAATTCTGGAAGCAAGTTAAACAAAGTACTACAAGAACTTACAATAAACTACCAATCTGCATTGGTCAAAATAAAATATGCAACATGTGTAAAAATCATTTTGAAGACTTAATAGTGTCAAAAACAAATTGAAAAAGAAGCGTGTTACTTCAGCATTGAATACCCCTTCTGCTCATATTGAGGTAATCACATTATCTGAGATCCAAAATGCAATAACAAGACAAAAAGGTGGTAAATGTCCAGGATCAGATTTTTTATATGTGGAATATTTTAAATTTTCAGATACTAGACTTCATGGGCTATCAATGGTTTTATTTAATTGTATGTTTGTGCATAACTTTGTACCAGATGATTTCACAAAAGTTACAATTATACTGCTACTAAAAAGCAAAATTGGTAATCTAGTGGACAAAAATAACTATAGACCAATAGCTCCTACAAAAATATTTGAATGCATCATACTACAAAGATGCGAAGTCCCAATCTCCGATAATCAGTTTGGATTTAAAAAGCAGCATTCTACAGGTTTATGTCTATGCCTTTAAGGAAACCATCAGCTATTATGTGGAACATGGCAGCCCAGTATTTGCATGCTTTTTAGACACTAGTAAGGCATTTGATAGGATCAATCATTGGACACTATTTAAAAAGTTGCTGGAAATTAAAATACCTGTACACATAGTTCATACTTTAGTCAAGTGGTATGGCAAATAGTTGTATTATATACGATGGGGAAGTGTAATATTCAGCGCTTTCCATGTAACAATAGGGTTAAGACAGGGAGCTATTCTTTCCCCTATGTTATTTAATATTTAAATAGACAAGTTAAATCGTATATTGGTCCAGTGTAACATAGGGTTACATCTACCACCAAATGGGCTGTTTTTAACAATTTTAGTTTTGTTAATGATATGTCAAAGATAAGTCCGTCTGTTGCAGGTTTAAGAAAATTATTGAAGATATGTGAACAATATGCATTAGAGAATGATATCATTTATAATACACAAAAATCATATGTATGGTCTTTCAGCCAACTTCTTTTAAATTACCATCACCTCCCTCTGTACATCTTATTGGCAATGGTCTTATGTATGTTGATAGTTATATGTATTTGGGCCATATTTTGAAATCCAATCAGTCAGATAATGAAGAGATGATGAGAGATTATTGATATTTGTGTACTCAAACAAACATGCTTCTATGCAAATTTAAGCCTTGTTCATTGAGTGTCAAAATTAGATTATTCAAATCTTATTGCTGCACTATGTATTGTACTCCACTGTGGACAAAAGTTAGTGAAAATGTGAAAAGAAAACTAGTACTTGGTTATAAAAATAGTCTTCGCTTACTATTAGGTCTTCTTAGATGGAACAGTGCCTCCAACATGTTTGAAATTATAATGTATTCAGTTTTGAGGAAGTAATGAGAAAGTATGTATTCTCAATGATAACAAGACTATCTAATAGTGAGAACTGTATATTAAAATCACTTTGGAACTATGACATTCATTTAAATTCTCATATAATTAGTAGATGAAACAAATTACTATTTAAATGTGTCACTTTAATTTCATTTTTAGCAATGTAGGGCGCAGTTAGTTGTTGTAAATGTATCTGTATACTTGTACATATGATATATAAGTTCTTTCATGATTACAATGTTTTACTTTATATCTGTATTTTAATTTAGATCTATGAACTATACAGTCTGAAATAAAGAATTCTTATCTTATCTTTTTTCAACATTTTAAATAATTTTCAATAGACCATAACATTTCCAGGTATCAAAATACATTTCTTTAATGGCCATAGAAAATAAAAATTTAGATTGTAATGGAAACCAAGAAATATTTTACTCATGCTGAAAAACAGGTGATTAAATAGATGAAAATCAGACCATGAAACAGCTTTGATTGTCCAAATTATGACATGGATTATTTGAAGACATTATAGCAATAAAACAGGTCCATAACTAGTGACACAGATTCCCCAGACAAAACAATCAGCATAATTGACAAAAGTTTCACATGTTCCATTCATCTCAGTTTTATTCTGTGACAGATTTCCCATTGTAACATTATATTGGATGTAATCAGTATGATCTTCAGGCCTGTAGTAGCATAAAAATAACTGTATTCCATGATTAAATTCCTAAACCAGTCTAAGTGATTTGACCTATTGTACATTTGGGAGAACTCGCACCAATCACTGGTGGAATACATTATTATGATCTGGGTCATGATCAGCGTTAGAGATCACTTCAGTGGTTGAGATTTAGTTTTAATCAATTGATTTCATAATACTTTTTTGTCCATTGAAACAAATTAAGCAATATGATATATGCCACAGTTCATGAACTTACAGAAATTAAAGGAATTGTATCACTTATAGCAAATCACCTGACTGTACTGTGCATATTTATCAACATTAAGCTGAAATGAATACCAGATTTTCATATTCAGACTGCTCATGATAATTGTCTTCGATAATTGTCTTTCCTATAATATGTATCAAGATAATTGTCTTTGATATAATATGTATCAAGATAATTGTCTTTGATATAATATGTATCATGATAATTGTCTTTAATAATTGTCTTTCATATAATATGTATCATGGTAATTGTCTTTGATATAATATGTATCAAGATAATTGTCTTTGATAATTGTCTTTCATATAATATGTATCATGGTAATTGTCTTTGATATAATATGTATCAAGATAATTGTCTTTGATAATTGTCTTTCATATAATATGTATCATGGTAGTATCATATACATAAACTGACAAATGTACAAGTGCATCTAATTGTTTCCATAACATCTCTTAAATCATTGCATTAATCCATTGTAAGATGTGCTAAATTCCTTGAGCAAATGAAACTAAAGTATTTTCCCTTTCTTTTTTTAAAAATATTCATTCAACATCAGATTCACTAAAATGAATTTAAAGTATGTTTATTGTCAAAAAATAAATAGATGCACCTAGTGTGACACTATTTGTAGTATTGGAGGAAGTGCTTTAATTCAAGACCCCAACAACAAAAGTATCTTGCTCTCTGAGAGGCACTATTAGGTACATGGACTTGACAGCTTTCAGTTCTTGATGTAGTCAGTAAATAAGACAAAATGAGAAACATCACTCAGGTTTTAGGAACAGCATGTGTTATATTATTCTCCCACTAACATATACTGAAGTGTTGCAAAGGGCCTGTTGGCAAAATTACTGGAAGATCATGTTTTGTTTTCAATTTATCTTTCTTGGGATATCTTGTTTGTAAAGATGGAGAGTTAAATTGTGCTTTCTTGACTGAATTCCTTTATTGGATACATCAAGCTCAGAGGCAAGAACTTGATTATATTTAATAGGAGTGGGGTGGGTATGCCAGCAGAATACAGCATGCACTTTTAAGGAAGACAGATTAATAATAGATCTATAGTATAGGGTAAGTAAACAAATACAAACAATACTCAGGTCTATCAAATTGTTTTACTTGAACAAATCGTAACTTGTATCTGTGATAGTGAACCACCATTATAAGCATGTAAACTTTCTCATGCCTTTTGCTTATTGTATCTTATCAATAAGGAACTTAAGGAGCTTGATCTTTTCAACAAATTTAAAACATGCTTATACCAGTTAAATTAGTTAAAATCAAATTCATTAAAAACAGGACAGAATACATGCTGTATTCCATGTAATACCTATACATACTGTATTCTATGTAATACCTATACATACTGTATTCTATGTAATACCTATACATGCTGTATTCTATGTAATACCTATACATGCTGTATTCCATGTAATACCTATACATGCTGTATTCCATGTAATACCTATACATGCTGTATTCCATGTAATACCTATACATGCTGTATTCCATGTAATACCTATACATGCTGTATTCTATGTAATACCTATACATGCTGTATCCCATGTAACACCTATACATCCCTTAATAAGTGCATATCTCTCCTTTTGGTCAGAACTTGCATCCTGGTATAATGCTTTGTGGGAGTTGAGCAGCTGTTAAAACCTGCCTGGAACAAGAATGATTTTCTATGCATGTCTGATGTTACCACAAAACATGAAGTGTTAAATCAATGTTAGAAATGTACCTATCATACGCTTTATTCAATGCAACCATATTGGGAGAGACAAAGAACCTCCATTGTGAAGAACTCCCAATACAAAGGGAACTAATCTTCTAGTAGGCACATTTATATGATGTTAATACTATTATCTGTGTACTGACTGTGTTAAGTTTAAATCCTGTGACATTTACCCAAATATAGCAATTTCTTAAGTGTTTAATGCTGGCTTTAGGTCAAATATTGTAGGTCTTATGATAACTGCTTGGCACTTTGATATTTCCAAACAATCCCTGTTCTATTAATATCTAACATAAATTTTATTTATTATTTCAGAAAGCACACCTGTGGCATCTAGGGAACAAAGTGCAGTTCAATACAAGGAAGTACAAGTCAAACAGCTGGACAAAAGTGCTTTGTACAATATGCCCATACAGGGCTACTAGTCATGTACAGTGTATAGACTGAACTGTGATAATGGACAATGAAAAAACTCAATAAGGAGACTTAATATAACTGCTGTTATGGACAAGTATTTATAGTAACCAGGATAATAATGAAGGATAAGAACATAATAATATTTGCCTGATATAACATATAAAAAAATATAATGAGTTGTCATGTTGTTCATCTTTCTGATACTGTTCATATGTAGCTTATATCAAATCTATCCATATGAAGTTGCATTCAATATTCTGTACATAGGAGTTGTCTTTTCATACAGTGTGCTTACATGCTCTGCATATTTGAATTCAGTTTCCTGAACAAATTCAACCATTGTTCCAAGGCTTATAGAAAATCTGATTTATATCATGGCTGATCAAAACATTTTGTTTCCAAAAATGTACTGGTGCCAAAATTTAAATCATTTGCCTTGATTCAATGAGTTGTGATCGGTTTAATCCATAGAAAGAACAAAAGGAATAATGTACAACATATTTATGTCTTTAAAGGGTGTAATTGTTCAGTTTTCCATTGTCAGGGTATTTTTATACACTATTTTGTACTCATATAGTAGCATCTGTACTTCCATCAGCAAGAATGTAATAGGAATTTACTCTAATTCAGACTTTCCCTAACCTCCTCTATCAAAAACATGATCAGCAAAGTTTCATAGGGTGTCTTTTCAAGTAGTTAATACCAAATTCAGAACCATTGTACACACAGCACTTCCATATTAGAAAATGGCTTTCTATAATGGAAGAGGACGTAGGCTCAGTCAAAGAGAGCTATTATTTTTTTTAATTCATTCTTGTTTTAAAATGACTGATGCTAGTGGAGTCAGCAAGTACATTCTGACTAGTGTTTTTATGAAGTCCAGAACTGTCATGAGACATGATTAGTTCAATCCTGAATTTGTCACTTCCATGGACAAACTCACTGGTTGAATTTGAACTGTGCCAGTTTATATTATTTGCAACAAATGCAAAACATCAGAGACATTAAAATTCAAGTAATAATAATTATTACTCCAATGTCGCTAGGTATTTCTCCACTTTTTAGTTCAGATATATTTGATGTTTGGCTTGTGTCTCTTTGGAGAAATAATTATCTCAGACTCAGTAATAACCTCACATTTTATCCCTTCACTTGAATGTTTATTTTCCTTTTCTGAATCTCCTATATTTCCTTCCTTACAAAAATGATTTAGTAAAGTTATTTTGTCTTTATAGTGAAGATTACTCAAGTACTCCTAACATAGATTTTACAGTTTAAATATAAACAATGACAACTTCTTAATCACTTTCAATTGAATATCACTAATGGAAGCTGATTCTCTGTATAATCATATAATCAATTAAAGATTATTGAATCATTACTGTCATTTAATCAATTGATAAAAAATGAGACACCATGTTTTTAAGGTGTCTCTTTAATTTTATTTGTATAGACTTGCTGGATTGAAATCAGGGTGATCCACTCAAGAAAATTCTGGGTTAAGTAAATGCAACAAAACGAGGTCTTTTAAAACATGGCTATTTAATCATGCTGGGTTTGTTTTTGCTTGAAGAATTTTGATTTAGCTCCATATGCAGTCAAGTGGTAATAGAACATGCACATGAAGCAGTTAGCACTAACCACAGGAGTGATATACCTCAGGATGTGAATGAATAAATGAAGAAAGGTAGATTCAAGCATTCAGAATTGCCTCAAGGGTGTGAATGACCATATAATGGCAGAAAAAGAGAGATTAAAACATGAAAATTACCACACGCTCAATTTGTTTTAAAATAGAAAAAAAATCCTACTTGTCTCAACTAGTGAATGGAATATTTTACTTGTCCGACTTAAAAAGATGAAAAGTCCAGATGTCAGACAACACGATTGATCAGCCTTACATTTCTCCCTTTTTTAAATTCATGTAATTGTATGTATATTTGTTGCATTTCCATCCATATGTATAAATGTATTGTTGAAAAAAAAACAGATCAATTTATATATTGGTAAAAGTTCATTGTGTTTTATCATGCATTATCACCCATTTTTCAGATTGTGAGTTAAATAAATGTAATCAAATTTTTTATTGTCTCTTTTTTCAGCATTTTGTTAAAATAAAAATATGACTAGTATCAGATACAGTTATATACAACAAAGTGTTTGCCATACAAAGTAGGTTACAGTTATCCCAAAGAATTTATCTGTAGCAATTCATGACAAGAATATTATCATAACTATGACATTTGATAAAACAAAAAATTAGAATTGCATTCTGCATGCATTTACTGAACCTCTTAATAATTAGCTATTAGAATTTCATGTGAAGGTTTTCTTTCTTATAGTTGAACACATGATGCCATTTCAAGTCCTAATATTTGTCTGCCAAAATTGTTGCCGAAATAATTAATTTTGTTTCATCATTTTAAAAATGTATTTGTCATTATATCTTGTTTATGTATAGGTCTGTGACATAAAAATGACAATACATTGTGTTTGTACAGTTGATGCAAACATGCAGCCACAAGCTTTTGTGGCATAATGAAAATCAGAAGATCATAAAATACATGATATAAACATGGCAACTGAAAGATTCATACCTCATTTATCAGTTTTTAAGGTTGTTAATAATTTTAGCTCGGAAAGTAAATATTTTAACGTAACTTTTAGAAAGTTAATAAAAACTATAAAGTATTCAAAGATGCAAAAGTTTGAAACCATTACATACATGATAAATAAATGAATCATTCTTGTGTGATCATTTTAAGAAAGATATGAATAATATTGACATTTGATGCAAAATAAGTTACTTATATTCATTTATAAGAGGATTATGGGCATTCTGTTGCCAAGCAATATTAGTAAATAGGCGTACATATTTTATATGCAGTTATTTTATATAATTTTATTGGCCATCAAGTTTTGCATGACTTAACATTCAGTTTCGAAAAAGCATATATACTTTTAAAAATCATAAATTTGGTTCCGTACAGAGGAGTCATTGTATTTATAATGTTTGCTTACTGATCATAGACATCTTGCCTCTGTCTATGTGGGTTTGAGTCTCTGGCTAGAATTTTCCCAGGTTCTTCCTCTTCCAGTTATACCAGCTGCAATGTATAGACTATGTTGAGCTAAGAAATGCCATTAAACCCAAAACAACAACATCATTTCCTTGTTACATTTAACCCTGCACCTCTTTCCTGATAGAGAAAAGGTAATTATGTTTGAGATTCATATAAAAAAAAATATTTTAATTCAAATGTTTTTATATTTACTAATTTTTATCAATTACACAGTTCAAAACTTAAGGAAACACTCAAGTGGCATGGAGGTTAACTTGATAAAACCATTGATCCTGGACAGGCAACCTTGTGTGTATCAAAATCAGGTGATCAAACCCACTAGCACTAATGTTTTAAAGCAAGCATGCAAACATTGAACTTTCTAGGTCCCAAAGAATATTTTACAGATGACAAACAAAATACTAAAAGAAACAATTTATTTCACAGAAATAAAAATGTCATTTTTGTGAAGTATAAATAGTCAAATCTACAATTAAAACCATAATATAAGCTTGTTGTAAGATAGGCAGTAAAGTCATAAGAAAATTCTTTATAAATAGGAAACAAAAAGAACAAGACATGTCCGTAAGACATGGATACCCTACAAATATGCAATTGATCAGATGTTTCAATTAAAATAAGAAGTGACACAAATCTGGAAAATTTTGTCCAAAAAAGGGAAATCTAAGACCTAGACCTATATTGGTTTGATTCCATGCATAAGTGACATAGCAAAATTATTGAAACTGAAGAACATAGTTTGAAGTCAAATGGAGGCCATAACTCAATTAAACTTTGTTGGCAAATTGGGAATATATAAATTTACCTGGATATTATTTACGTCTCACTTCAAAAATAAATTTGGTTTCAATCCATGGAGTCCTTTAAAAGTTATTGAATAGAAATAAAATTATGCAGATGAAAGCCAAAGTTGTAAATAAAACACGAGTCATAACTCCATTAAATTTTGCTGTAAAATGGTGAAAATCAAAACTAGATTTTAACAAAGTCCCATGGCAAATTCTTGTTTTAAAAGTTACTGTTTGGAACAGGATGAGACATGGAGTGGGATTATGTGACACACAAAAAGACTAATTAAAAAGAAGTCACAAATATATAACTGTTTGAACTGAATATATGTAGGCCAGGGCATGAAATGTTAGGCCCACAATGAAAGCATAGTTGTAATTGCATGACAATGTCGCAAATCTCGAACATAATTTTGAACAAGCATGTCAAAGATTGAACTATTAGTGTCATGATGGTTCCTTCAAAGAATGAAGACAATCCATTAAGGTTTTTAGGGAATAGAAGCAAATTGAAAAAACCTTAACCAAAACCTAACCCCAAAGTTTTTTTGATTCTAACCTCATAGGTTAATGGGCCAAGCAAGCATGTCACAGTTCCAAATGATTAACCCATGCAGGATGAGATGCAATCATGGGGTTTAGGAAATAGATACTAATGAAAAACACAAATCCAAAATAAATATGAATGAATGATGTTGTCTAAGCTTAATAAAGATTCATTTCAAGTCTGACAGAATGTATCAAGGCATCAAGGAAATATCAACACATGCAAAACTTGAACCAAAGTCTTACAGCACATTTTCTATGACTGTGACCTCAACTGCAAGGTCACGTGGGCAAGCAAGCATGTCAAAGACTTAATCATCTTCATTTAAACAATGATTCATGCCAAATATGATTAGTTTCTAAAAAACTGATAAATAAAATGCAACAGCGGAAGAGTTACCATCTTCGTTCTGAAAAATGCGGTTTCAATAAAATGTCGTTATCATATCTACTCTTGTGTAAGTTGTGCCCTACTGCAAAGACCCTAAACTCAAAATCAATGCTTGCATAATATGCCAGAATAAGTGGGCCAATTTTGTTCAGCTAATGATTTCAAGTAACCTGCATACAAGATCTGCAGGACCAGTACATTATGCATGTAGGTCATTCATATAAAAAAGTACAAGTTTCCTTTGCATCAAGATACATGTAGACATATCCAAATGTTTTTTATTTTTTAACAGCCTGATGGAAAAATACTATTCAACCACAATTATATGGCTTGGTCAGTGATCTATAAATACCACTCACTTCAGGGTAGGTAGAGGCTTTACAAAATACAGTATGTTATTAAGGCAAATGCTTTCTTCACCTACTTATATATCTATACAAATGGAATAGCAAAGTAAATGAGCTTTTGTTTTTTAAATAAAAATGCAATCATCAATAATAATAAATAATAATAATGATAAATGCAATTCAGCATACTAAAGTTTGTCATATCTAAAACAACTCCAACCACCTTTCGTAATTAACTCATCAATTACTGGGCTTCGATCCAACAAAAAAAAAACACTAGTCATAATTCTATACATACAACATTATAATCTCTTATTCAAAATTTATTTAAGAAAAGCAGGCAAATCATGAAGAAATAATTATTTAACAATCCTAAAACATGCCTTGTAAATTTTTGATATCATGAAAATATGAAGCAACTCAAAAGAAAACTACTAAGTAGTAATAATAACAACAAAGTTCTTACACTTGAATTTCATAGAAATGGGGAAAACTTTTTTAAAGTGGATTCCATCAATGAGAGAAAAAAAAAAGCAAAGAAACTTACATTCGCCAAACATTGGAAAATATGGCTTGTATGTATCACATGAATACATTATCTTTTACATTGTACATCCAGGAATTTTTTTTCATTCACCTCATACATTTGCCATTGTTTATCATTTTCATTTCACTTAACACATAAATTTTATATTTTTGTTACTGTTGAAAATTTAATGATAAAAACAAATTAGGGTTAAGAGCAAAAGTAAAATTTTAATGAAATAAAATTAATTAATTTACATATACATAGCTCCCCAAAAATTAGCAATTAGATTTGAATATTATGCAGTAAAGACAGACAAGAAATTCCAAAAAATTATGTCTCACCTGCTTGCTTCCTGATACAAAAACGTTTTCTCTTTTAAATGACTGAGAGGGTCAGAGAGAGGTTAGATGTGAATGAATATGGAAAGGCAGTGCCTACTTGTCCAAATATGAGGGCTATCGTTTCTGAGGTTTGGACTTTATCATGATAATAGAAAACAATTTTGTTTTGTAAAACATGTGTTCTCACATTTCAGGCATGAAAGACACTAAAATCTAGGTCTGAATTATTGCTATAATTACATGAAACAATCTAATCATCTATATATGCATCCAAACATATATGAATAGTTTTTGAAAAGTAATTATATTTCTAACTGCAACAATATTTGATGGCATATTAGCATAATTCATATAAAGCTAAAACCCTTTTATGCTAAGAGGCTTTCTTTTCAACTTGGTCTAATACCTGTACAGATTTTTTGACATACTGTAAAAAAAAAATTTAACTTTTAGTAATGCCAGCCTAATTTGATGACAGTTTAGCGTCATCTATAAAATAATTGAAAGCCTTCATGCCAGGGTGTTTTCAAACTTTTTTTCAAATTCTGTTTGGCAGGTTTTGAGAAGTTGTGTAAAGGTTGTTATAATTTTAGTCATAATGGCCGCATTTGAAGGCTTATTGGCATCATTTGTATATTGCTGGGATGCATTCAGTAAAAATTTGATTAAATTTTATTGAGTGTATTTTGAGAAATTGTTTGAAAGTTTTTCTATTTTTAGTAACAGCAGCTATATTAGTGGGCTGATCATTTTTATTTGTAACAAAGCTCTTTATGACAGTATGATGAATAATGGCAGCCATATTTAATAGTTTAACTTTGCCAGGCATTTATGCAAGAATGCTTTTTTGTAAAATCTAGTCATTTTTTAGTGAGCAACTTTTGAAAAGTCATATGAAGATTGTTGTATTTTGAGTTATGAGTCATATCTGATGGTGGATTTGCATATTTTGTACCCTATGCCCATTGTCCTTTTGTCCAATATGACCAATTTCTGACAAGAAAGTTTTTTATTTCCCTATAACAAGTGGTGTATGTGCAATCTTGCACAGGGTGCACAGGTAGAAAAGCATTGAGCCTCCTGATTTTACAGTCCAAGTACATGGGCCATTCTTCCCAGGGAGTGGGCTTTATGATGATAGAGAACATTAACATGAAAACTTTTACCAAGTTCTACAATGCATCTTGTAGCAGTGGAATAAGTGATACATGTATCTTGCCTCAGCTTAAGAAGGCATGACAAATATGAACCAACTTATTCCTGCAGATATTTTATTAAAGTATAAACATATCACATTTACTGCATATATCACATACTATTGACAATGTTAGTTCCATGATCGCTGGTTATTTCAACCTAAGATAAAATTGTGAAAATAAATGCCTGATGAAGTCATAATTCTGATCTGCATGCAGATATTTCAAAACCCATTTTCCATTTTATCAAACTCAACAATTCAAACCTGATACCACCCCAACACTAAGAACACCTGATGAAAGGATGTCAATTGCCTACTTCCACTTCAATATTATGATTGCATTACAAATCGATTGTATGCACCTTGACTTTATAAAAAATAGTCGCTACATAATAATCGAATATCTAGATTCATCTTCAACATTTATGAAATACTTTTGACACAATCTTGCGGAGCTAGCTTTTCATCACCACATGTACAAAATGTTTTGATACACTATGCCATAAATTCATCCATGTACATTTAGTATCCATTGGCCAAGTGAGTATGACATTGCTCATGTAGGCAGTGGACATATGTCAGCTTGTGAATGCAAATTCATGCACATATTGAGACTGTTGTAGGGCAGAAAAACTTTGCACACATAGTTCCTATATTTTCTGTTAAAGTTTGTGTTATTTATCTTGTTTTACTTTCTTGATATAAAAAGTACACTGCAATTATACAACTAGAATTTCCCCTGGATACATAATAATATTTGCTTGTAAAGGATACCTGCAGCATTTGAATTCAAGTTTCTGCCAACAATTTACTACAACAGCTTGCTCAAACCTGCAGTCATATAATGTACACCATTAATTCATCCAATATGTGATTTAAAATGAACAACATAGACTGTGATCTATCAATACATTGTATGCTAGACAGTCTGGTATCTTGGTCGATTTCAACTTTTATCACTATGCAATGGCAAGTTCGACCACAGAGTGGAGATAAAATAAACAGGAACAAGAAGGTTAGGATCTGAATGCTGAACCCACTATCTAAACAACACTATAAAATGTGACCTTGATCCCAAGGTCAAATGGCTGGTTAAGCATGTCACAAAATGAATTTTCTTAGCTTCTTAATTTTTCAAACCAATTATGATGAGAATGTAACCAGGAGTTTAGAAAATGTGTTCATATTAAAATTTTAAACAAAATCTTAACAAACTCTGGGTGATAACACTGTGAACAGAAAAAGTGACTTCTGTGTATTTTCTTTTTGTATTTGTGAGCTTCACAAAAAATTGAGATGCACCAAATTTGGAGGCTCTAAATGCATGATGTACATAATGGACAAGGTAAATAATAATAATAATGAAGGCATGCAGTTCTCACCTTTAAGGACAACAAAATAAACATTATATCATGCTGGAAGAATACTGAAAGATCAATCCTATTACGTATTAGAGCTCAGCATTAAGAAGTTAGTGTTAGGACTGGTGAGCCTGGTGTCAGGATAACGTGACTGGGTGGGACATCATGCTACATGTCTGCAGCATGATGCTCCAGAATAGACATCACTATAAACTGCCACAGTGCAGACATAGTAGCTATATGACTGAATAATTTATAAAGATACATTAAAAATCACAATCACATCACATATTAGCAATACATAATTTTTGACATCATGCATATATGTGATGCCTATCAGCTATCACATAAAACCAAGAACCAAATGCGAAAAACCATGAAAAAATTTTATTCTAATATTCTAACAAACTAATGAAGAGAATCTGACCAAAAATTATAGAAAGTATTCTGACATGAAAAAGGTCTATCAAGTTTGCACAAATGATGCAATCAAAATTTAACCACTTTAATAAAAATTTAAAATAACTTCTCAAATTGCATAAATGATGATGATCCAATATTCAATGTAACAACTGTTACTAAAAAAAGAAAAAACTTTAAAAGATTTCTATGTAAAAGGTGATCATCAGAAGTGGACCAATTTTCCAAGAAAGGATTCTGGCATAATGTTTGAAATTTATACAGATGATGCCCATCTGCCATTCAATATGACTGCCATTACTAAAAAGCATGAAACATATATGTATCAGAAAGCATCACACTAGCCCCTATTTCTTGGCTAAATGCCTTCATGTTTGACCTTAAGATAGATGTCAGTAGGTGAGCAATTTTAGACCCACTTTGGTCTTATTTCTTACGTTAGTTTCTTTTTTGCTGAATAATAATTATTAGTTAAATGAAGTTATTTACATTTAAAGTGAAAGTTTTTATCAAAATTGGACGGATAATGTCAAAACTGTATAAGAGTTTGAAACAAAAACCTTGAAAACAAAAAAACTACTGTCCCACTTGCACTTGTCCTAACTCCAAAATGACTACCACTCCAGATGTGAATTCACAATTATTCGCACCTGGTTGGCAAATCAATTGGTAAGTATTCCATAGGAATGATACTGTAGTTTACAGAATGCCACTGCATGCAGCCATGATATGAAGTTGGCAGTAACTGAATTAAAATGGATTGATCCTTTGTCCTGTCCCCAGTGGCGAGAATGGGTTGACTTTTGCCCACATTAGAGCTTCATTAGGAGACACTGCTGATTTTCCATCCTCTAGGAACAGTGCTAAACCCTGAAATGAAAGACAAATTTACAGCATGACTATGAAAGATCAGAAACTACATTGAACAAGATTCCTCCTGACTTGCTGTTCATTGAGAATATTTATGAACATAAATCATTTGATACTGCACCAAGTAAACTGCTCTGAAGCAGAAAAAAATAGATGGCATCCAGAGAAGATGATGAATTTTTAAAACTAAAATGGTTATTACAAAACCAAATATGTTCTGTCTACAGTCAAGTTCCTGAAGCTTAATGAATAAAATCTTCATAAATTTGATGAGCTTGTCTATTTGCCACACAAAATGTGAAGGCTACAGTTGTCAAGTCACAACAAAAAAAGTGGAAAAACTAGAAGAATGCTTGAAGATGCAAATTTTATCTGCTCATATGCAATTAAGTGTTTCTTCAACTGGAATGAATGGCTTGTTCATTTTTCCATTGAGGACATTATTGTTGAACTCTACAACAGGTTAGCATAGTGCAGGGAGTTGGGTGCTGTTGCTTTTGGCAGATTGATGAATACCAGGTAAAAGACATCCTAACTTTATTGTTTGGGAAGTTTTGGGCCTTCAAAGTTCCAGTCACCAAAATAATCCTGATGCTAAGAATGCATTTTTAATAATCACATACTTGTAAGGCAAAAAAGTGTTTCTTATTGCACTGGTTTAATAATTAGGGTCTGTAGGTAGGTTTATATATATATATATATATATATATATATATATATATATATATATATATATATATATATATATATAATGCAATAAGTGCTTCAAGTACTGGCCAAAAGTGGTTGAATTAGATGCACAAATCAATTTAGGATCATTTGAAAAAAATCTTGTAAAGTTTTTTTTTCAGCCTTATTATCGTTATTCACTATGGCAGTATTCCAGTAGCTCTTGACTCGCACTACACAAATATCAACTCAATTGCTTTGATATTACCCTGAATGATCTTTCTAACTTTCATTTAATTCCAGCAAAAAACTCTGAAATTATTTTGCCGACATTCAACGTTTATACCAGTAACCTGCTATGGTCATGAAAGTCACGCAGATAAAAGGTATGACTAATATTTCTATTAAATCTATATATTGTGACTTCATTTCTTTTTGTGGATTTCCATTTTTCTGTTCTAAAAAAAAACAAAGAGACTCCCTTTCTGTGAAGCCATCTTTTATTTATCTGCATACTGACCTAAATCTGGAGCAGAGACAGATATACAGGTATGGATGCCAAAGTAATTAAACAGTTGTATTTCTATCAATGATGTAATGACAAAACTGACATTTATATTGGCATTCCAATTCATCCAAGTGACTTAACATATCAATATTATTTTTTAGTGATGTTATATTGAGCCAAAAGTTGTATCACAATATTGCCAATATTTTTTAATAATACATGTGTAGACTCACGATGCTGCAAGTATGCATCATGCATCTAGAATTAAGTCAATTTAAGCTCTGTAATGCCTTAAATTGAAAAAAGGAAGGGGGTTGCCAGTCTAGAAAAATGGTAGACATGCTGGTCATAGTTGGGACCTTTCAATAGGACATTAAAAAGATATCTAAAACTAAAAGCAATACAAAAATGAGTGATATAATATATTCCTTTTTTTCAAATGGAATTAGAATTTAAAAATGAAAATCCGTTTTTCTGAATTTACAGGAATATCTCAGAGAGTTGGCAGCCCATACAGCCTTAGTGACACTTCTGCATAGTTTAACTGCTTTATTTGTAGTATATTTTCTCTCGCACTTTTCCTAATTGAGCAAAATCCAGGCACAATCCAGTGGTTGCATTTTACAGTCTGTCAAGTGTCATTTCAGTTCTTTGACGATTGATGGCAACTGACAAATGTCAACTGGGTTGAACTACCAGTTATATTTCTTTAATGAAATAAACATGCTTAATCACATTCAGCCTGATGTCATTATACATAGTTGGTTTGTTAAAGAAATTTAGCTGGTGGTTCAGTCAAATTTGGCATTCCTTGGGTACCACAGCTCATCAAGAACCTGAAATGGCAGTCCATAACTGCCATACCTACAGAGGCAAAATGTGCAATTTCTACATTTCTTGCATGATCAATAAAAAATTTGCAACAAATATATTTATTAATACTGGCCGCCATGAATAGCCTATCGTGTGCTGAAAAATGGCGTTAAGCTCAACAACAACAACAACAACTCTACAGCATGCTGAAGACGTGCCTAGCCAAGTGTCAAAGCCAAGGTCAGAAACTGCAGAAAATTCAACTGTCCTTTTCCACTGGCCATTGCCTACATCTGACAAACACATATTGATTGAAATATACTAATGCTGGGTGGGTAGGAAGATGATTATGGTAAACATGCTACTATGTGTTACTGCTATGTACTACAGTAAAATGGAAAATAATTTATCTCAGTTGGCAGTATTTCAAATCTATAATACTGCTGATTATACATTTTTGTTGATATCACTGTGGTGCCAAATATAGAAATGACAAACCACAATGATGATATGTGATAACGTTAACTGTTCCTCAGACCTTTCAATTTCTTATTTATTTTCAGACTGTGTATTTATAGTAACTGCCCAGTGTACCCAGTCAGACAGCTAGAACAAAAGGATGTCTTGGTGTTGGGGCAGATGGTAGCAGGCAAAAGAGATAGACATATCAACAGATGACTAGTGTTTTACCTGTTCCATGTACCCTGTATCCAGTTAGACAGTATATATGGACATCCAGTTGGGAGGGCAGATGAAATGGAAACAGTCCAGTCATACACAACATGTGAACATCTATGTATGAGGCATGCAAAATCTGGTTAAATTCAGATAAGTTTATTGATAAACAAGGTATTTACCTATACCCTGAGTCCACTCAGGCAGGATATTTGGCTCTCCAGATAAAAAAGACTCAAGGGAGTTAACTCCACAGTCATATAAATTGATTGGTAAACAAGGCATTTATTTTCACCCTGTGTCAACTCAGGCTGGATATCTGACAGTCCAGATGAAAAAGGCTCAAGGGAGTTAACATCACAGCAGACACTGTGACATATAGTGTATTTATCAGCAGTGTATCATATAGATAATCAGTGTGTTTACTTGCTATCTTTGACCAGTCTGACACATATCCATATGTGTGACTTTGTAACTAAGATAAGAAGTGTATTTACCTATGACTCGTGTCTTTTCAGACAAAATATATGGTTCTTTCAGTTGAAGTTGAGATCCTGTCACACATTCAACACATGGTAAAATAACAATCAACATCAATGCATCTTGGTTTTCACTTTTACCACGTCACCACACAACAAGTAAATTGGAAATAAACCTATCTTTTGTAGAACACATGTACCCTATATCCTAATAGACAGGATATGTGGATGTCTGGGTGTCAGAGCTGATGGGAGTTGGCCACAAAGACAAAATAAAGACTGATGAGCCATGTATTTACCTGCACCCTCTGTCCAGTTAGACAGGATATGTGGACATCAGAATGTGAGGGCAGATGGGAGCTGGCCACACAGTCTGGGCCCAGCCAGCTTGGACACCTCTCATGTCCGGCCTTCTCCACCAGATGTCTATAAGCAGAATTATCCTCTACAGTCATGGATGATCTAAAATAAAAACATTAAAAAATGACTTGCACCATTAAAATACATTCTCTTTGTTATTATTGCATGTTTGCTTTCACTCTACCATATCAAAAGAAGATGGTTATAAACCTACCTATGCTCAATTCCTGTTTTGAATGCCCACTACTTCCCATTTTTATGCAATGATGTTTTAATTATCAAAATGGTTTCTTGGATTCAGTAATGCTCAAACAATTTTTATTTCTTCTTGCATTTAATTCCTTCCATGCCCACTCATTTGTGGAGGGTTGAATAGCTCAAATCACCATCTTGATTCAGCAGGCATGTTTCTCCATTGTTGAATGGGCTGCTTAACATTACTAACATCTGAATAGCCCATGCATGAAGATCACGCATGGAAAGACTGAATATCCAAAGCATGAAGATCACCCATGGAAAGAATGAATATCCAAAGAATGAAGATCACCCATGGAAAGACTGAATATCCAAAGCATGAAGATCACCTATGGAAAGACTGAATATCCAAAGCATGAAGATCATCCATAGAAAGACTGAATATCCAAAGCATGAAAATCACCCATGGAAAGACCGAATATCCAAAGCATGAAGATCACCCATGGAAAGACTGAATATCCAATGCATGAAGATCACTCATGGAAAGACTGAATATCCAAAGCATGAAGATCACCCATGGAAAGACCGAATATCCAAAGCATGAAGATCACCCATGGAAAGACTGAATATCCAATGCATGAAGATCACTCATGGAAAGATTGAATATCCAATGCATGAAGATCACCCATGGAAAGACTGAATATCCAATGCATGAAGATCACCCATGGAAAGACTGAATATCCAATGCATGAAGATCACCCATGGAAAGACTGAATATCCAAAGCATGAAGATCACCCATGGAAAGACAATATCCAATGCATGAAGATCACCCATGGAAAGACTGAATATCAAAAGCATGAAGATCACCCATGGAAAGACTGAATATCCAAAGCATGAAGATCACCCATGGAAAGACTGAATATCCAATGCATGAAGATCACTTATGGAAAGATTGAATATCCAATGCATGAAGATCACCCATGGAAAGACTGAATATCCAATGCATGAAGATCACCCATGGAAAGACTGAATATCCAAAGCATGAAGATCACCCATGGAAAGACAATATCCAATGCATGAAGATCACCCATGGAAAGACTGAATATCCAAAGCATGAAGATCATCCATGGAAAGACTGAATATCCAAAGCATGAAGATCACCCATGGAAAGACAATATCCAATGCATGAAGATCACCCATGGAAAGACTGAATATCCAAAGCATGAAGATCATCCATGGAAAGACTGAATATCCAAAGCATGAAGATCATCCATGGAAAGACTGAATATCCAATGCATGAAGATCATCCATGGAAAGACTGAATATCCAATGCATGAAGATCATCCATGGAAAGACTGAATATCCAATGCATGAAGATTATCCATGGAAAGACTGAATATCCAAAGCATGAAGCTCATCCATGGAAAGACTGAATATCCAAAGCATGAAGATCACCCATGGAAAGACTGAATATCCAATGCATGAAGATCACTCATGGAAAGACTGAATATCCAAAGCATGAAGATCATCCATGGAAAGACTGAATATCCAAAGCATGAAGATCACCCATGGAAAGACCGAAAAGCCAATGCATGAAGACCACCCATGGAAAGACCGAATAGCCAATGCACGAAGATCACCCATGGAAAGACTGAATATCCAAAGCATGAAGATCACCCATGGAAAGACTGAATATCCAATGCATGAAGATCACCCATGGAAAGACAATATCCAATGCATGAAGATCACCCATGGAAAGACTGAATATCCAATGGATAAAGATCACCCATGGAAAGACCGAATAGCCAATGCACGAAGATCACCCATGGAAAGACTGAATATCCAAAGCATGAAGATCATCCATGGAAAGACTGAATATCCAAAGCATGAAGATCACCCATGGAAAGACTGAATATCCAATGCATGAAGATCACCCATGGAAAGACAATATCCAATGCATGAAGATCACCCATGGAAAGACTGAATATCCAATGCATGAAGATCACCCATGGAAAGACCGAATAGCCAATGCACGAAGATCACCCATGGAAAGACTGAATATCCAATGCATGAAGATCACCCATGGAAAGACAATATCCAATGCATGAAGCTCACCCATGGAAAGACTGAATAGCCAATGCATGAAGATCACCCATGGAAAGACCGAATATCCAAAGCATGAAGATCACCCATGGAAAGACGGAATATCCAAAGCATGAAGATCACCCATGGAAAGACAATATCCAATGCATGAAGATCACCCATGGAAAGACTGAATATCCAAAGCATGAAGATCACCCATGGAAAGACTCAATATCCAAAGCATGAAGATCACCCATAGAAAGACTGAATATCCAAAGCATGAAGATCACCCATAGAAAGACTGAATATCCAAAGCATGAAGATCACCCATGGAAAGACTGAATATCAAAAGCATGAAGATCACCCATAGGAAGAATAAATATCCAAAGCATGAAGATCATCTATGGAAAGACTGAATATCCAAAGCATGAAGATCACCCATGGAAAGACTGAATATCCAAAGCATGAAGATCATCCATGGAAAGACTGAATATCCAATGCATGAAAATCACCCATTAAAAGACTGAATATCCAAAGCATGAAGATCACCCATGGAAAGACTGAATATCCAAAGCATGAAGATCACCCATGGAAAGACTGAATATCCAATGCATGAAGATCACCCATGGAAAGACTGAATATCAAAAGCATGAAGATCACCCATGGAAAGACTGAATATCCAAAGCATGAAGATCACCCATGGAAAGACAATATCCAATTCATGAAGATCACCCATGGAAAGACTGAATATCAAAAGCAAGAAGATCACCCATGGAAAGACTGAATATCCAAAGCATGAAGATCACCCATGGAAAGACTGAATATCCAATGCATGAAGATCACCCATGGAAAGACAATATCCAATGCATGAAGATCACCCATGGAAAGACTGAATATCCAATGCATGAAGATCACCCATGGAAAGACCGAATAGCCAATGCACGAAGATCACCCATGGAAAGACTGAATATCCAATGCATGAAGATCACCCATGGAAAGACAATATCCAATGCATGAAGCTCACCCATGGAAAGACTGAATAGCCAATGCATGAAGATCACGCATGGAAAGACGGAATATCCAAAGCATGAAGATCACCCATGGAAAGACAATATCCAATGCATGAAGATCACCCATGGAAAGACTGAATATCCAAAGCATGAAGATCACCCATGGAAAGACTCAATATCCAAAGCATGAAGATCACCCATAGAAAGACTGAATATCCAAAGCATGAAGATCACCCATAGAAAGACTGAATATCCAAAGCATGAAGATCACCCATGGAAAGACTGAATATCAAAAGCATGAAGATCACCCATACAAAGAATAAATATCCAAAGCATGAAGATCACCTATGGAAAGACTGAATATCCAAAGCATGAAGATCACCCATGGAAAGACTGAATATCCAAAGCATGAAGATCATCCATGGAAAGACTGAATATCCAATGCATGAAGATCACCCATAGAAAGACTGAATATCCAAAGCATGAAGATCACCCATGGAAAGACTGAATATCTAAAGCATGAAGATCACCCATGGAAAGACTGAATATCCAAAGCATGAAGATCACCCATGGAAAGACTGAATATCAAAAGCATGAAGATCACCCATGGAAAGACTGAATATCCAAAGCATGAAGATCACCCATGGAAAGACAATATCCAATGCATGAAGATCACCCATGGAAAGACTGAATATCAAAAGCATGAAGATCACCCATGGAAAGACTGAATATCCAAAGCATGAAGATCACCCATGGAAAGACTGAATATCCAATGCATGAAGATCACTCATGGAAAGATTGAATATCCAATGCATGAAGATCACCCATGGAAAGACTGAATATCCAATGCATGAAGATCACCCATGGAAAGACTGAATATCCAAAGCATGAAGATCACCCATGGAAAGACAATATCCAATGCATGAAGATCACCCATGGAAAGACTGAATATCCAAAGCATGAAGATCATCCATGGAAAGACTGAATATCCAAAGCATGAAGATCACCCATGGAAAAACAATATCCAATGCATGAAGATCACCCATGGAAAGACTGAATATCCAAAGCATGAAGATCATCCATGGAAAGATTGAATATCCAAAGCATGAAGATCATCCGTGGAAAGACTGAATATCCAATGCATGAAGATCATCCATGGAAAGACTGAATATCCAATGCATGAAGATCATCCATGGAAAGACTGAATATCCAATGCATGAAGATCATCCATGGAAAGACTGAATATCCAAAGCATGAAGATCATCCATGGAAAGACTGAATATCCAAAGCATGAAGATCACCCATGGAAAGACTGAATATCCAATGCATGAAGATCACTCATGGAAAGACTGAATATCCAAAGCATGAAGATCATCCATGGAAAGACTGAATATCCAAAGCATGAAGATCACCCATGGAAAGACCGAATAACCAATGCATGAAGATCACCCATGGAAAGACCGAATAGCCAATGCACGAAGATCACCCATGGAAAGACTGAATATCCAAAGCATGAAGATCACCCATGGAAAGACTGAATATCCAATGCATGAAGATCACCCATGGAAAGACAATATCCAATGCATGAAGATCACCCATGGAAAGACTGAATATCAAAAGCATGAAGATCACCCATGGAAAGACAATATCCAATGCATGAAGATCACCCATGGAAAGACTGAATATCAAAAGCATGAAGATCACCCATGGAAAGACTGAATATCCAAAGCATGAAGATCACCCATGGAAAGACTGAATATCCAATGCATGAAGATCACTCATGGAAAGATTGAATATCCAATGCATGAAGATCACCCATGGAAAGACTGAATATCCAATGCATGAAGATCACCCATGGAAAGACTGAATATCCAAAGCATGAAGATCACCCATGGAAAGACAATATCCAATGCATGAAGATCACCCATGGAAAGACTGAATATCCAAAGCATGAAGATCATCCATGGAAAGACTGAATATCCAAAGCATGAAGATCACCCATGGAAAAACAATATCCAATGCATGAAGATCACCCATGGAAAGACTGAATATCCAAAGCATGAAGATCATCCGTGGAAAGACTGAATATCCAATGCATGAAGATCATCCATGGAAAGACTGAATATCCAATGCATGAAGATCATCCATGGAAAGACTGAATATCCAATGCATGAAGATCATCCATGGAAAGACTGAATATCCAAAGCATGAAGATCATCCATGGAAAGACTGAATATCCAAAGCATGAAGATCACCCATGGAAAGACTGAATATCCAATGCATGAAGATCACCCATGGAAAGACAATATCCAATGCATGAAGATCACCCATGGAAAGACTGCATATCCAATGCATGAAGATCACCCATGGAAAGACCGAATAGCCAATGCACGAAGATCACCCATGGAAAGACTGAATATCCAATGCATGAAGGTCACCCATGGAAAGACAATATCCAATGCATGAAGCTCACCCATGGAAAGACTGAATAGCCAATGCATGAAGATCACCCATGGAAAGACCGAATATCCAAAGCATGAAGATCATCCATGGAAAGACTGAATATCCAAAGCATGAAGATCACCCATGGAAAGACTGAATATCCAATGCATGAAGATCACTCATGGAAAGACTGAATATCCAAAGCATGAAGATCATCCATGGAAAGACTGAATATCCAAAGCATGAAGATCACCCATGGAAAGATCGAATAGCCAATGCATGAAGATCACCCATGGAAAGACCGAATAGCCAATGCACGAAGACCACCCATGGAAAGACTGAATATCCAAAGCATGAAGATCACCCATGGAAAGACTGAATATCCAATGCATGAAGATCACCCATGGAAAGACAATATCCAATGCATGAAGATCACCCATGGAAAGACTGAATATCCAATGCATGAAGATCACCCATGGAAAGACCGAATAGCCAATGCATGAAGATCACCCATGGAAAGACCGAATATCCAAAGCATGAAGATCATCCATGGAAAGACTGAATATCCAAAGCATGAAGATCACCCATGGAAAGACTGAATATCCAAAGCATGAAGATCACCCATGGAAAGACTGAATATCCAAAGCATGAAGATCACCCATAGAAAGACTGAATATCCAAAGCATGAAGATCACCCATGGAAAGACTGAATATCCAAAGCATGAAGATCACCCATGGAAAGACTGAATATCCAAAGCATGAAGATCACCCATGGAAAGACTGAATATCCAAAGCATGAAGATCACCCATAGAAAGACTGAATATCCAAAGCATGAGGATCATCCATGGAAAGACTGAATATCCAATGCATGAAGATCACCCATAGAAAGACTGAATATCCAAAGCATGAAGATCACCCATGGAAAGACTGAATATTCAATGCATGATGATCACCCATAGAAAGACTGAATATCCAAAGCATGAAGATCACCCATGGAAAGACTGAATATCCAAAGCATGAAGATCACCCATGGAAAGACTGAATATCCAAAGCATGAAGATCACCCATGGAAAGACTGAATATCCAAAGCATGAAGATCACCCATGGAAAGACCGAATATCCAAAGCATGAAGATCACCCATGCAAAGACCGAATAGCCAATGCACGAAGATCACCCATGGAAAGATTGAATATCCAAAGCATGAAGATCACCCATGGAAAGACTGAATATCCAAAGCATGAAGATCACCCATGGAAAGACTGAATATCCAAAGCATGAAGATCACGCATGGAAAGACCGAATAGCCAATGCACGAAGATCACCTAAGGAAAGACTGAATATCCAAAGCATGAAAATCACCCATGGAAAGACTGAATATCCAAAGCATGAAAATCACCCATAGAAAGACTGAATATCAAAAGCATGAAGATCACCCAAAGAAAGACTGAATATCCAAAGCATGAAGATCACCTATGGAAAGACTGAATATCCATAACATGAAGATCACCCATGGAAAGACTGAATATCCAAAGTATGAAGATCACCCATGGAAAGACTGAATATCAAAAGCATGAAGATCACCCATGGAAAGACTGAATATCCAAAGCATGAAGATCACCCATGGAAAGACTGAATATTCAATGCATGAAGATCACCCATAGAAAGACTGAATATCAAAAGCATGAAGATCACCCATGGAAAGATTGAATATCCAAAGCATGAAGATCACCCATGGAAAGACTGAATATCAAAAGCATGAAGATCACCCATGGAAAGACTTAATATCCAAAGCATGAAGATCACCTATGGAAAGACTGAATATCTAAAGCATGAAAATCACCCATGGAAAAACTGAATATCCAAAGCACGAAGATCACCCATGGAAAGACAATATCCAAAGCATGAAGATCACGCATGGAAAGACCGAATAGCCAATGCATGAAGATCACCCATGGAAAGACTGAATATCCAAAGCATGAAGATCACCCATAGAAAGACTGAATATCCAAAGCATGAAGATCACGCATGGAAAGACTGAATATCCAAAGCATGAAGATCACCTATGGAAAGAATGAATATCCAAAGCATGATGATTACCCATGGAAAAACTGAATATCCAAAGCATGAAGATCACCCATAGAAAGACTGAATATCCAAAGCATGAAGATCACCCATGGAAAGACAATATCCATTGTATGAAGATCACCCATAGAAAGACTGAATAGCCAATGTATGAAGATCACCCATGGAAAGACTGAATAGCCAATGTATGAAGATTATGCATGGAAAGACCAAAATATCTGAGCCTTTTTACAATTATATACTATTTGAAGAATCAACCATCTTAATGTCAATTATATATTTATGGATAAAAATAATAATTTCAAAAGAGTGTTATACAATCAATACATGTGTAGTTAGAAAAGGATGATTCACTTTGTTGCATTATATTTCTGTTGCTTTTGTCAAAATTTGATCTGTTTTCCCATTTTGATTTAAATAATGTAATCCAAGAAATTTACATCATCACTAGACATCAGATCATTGACATTTTTAGGAATTTTATATTTTTACTTTAAGAAATTTGAACTTAAGCATTGATTTAATAGGAGGTACATGTTTCAGCTATTATAAATTTATCCTACTTACACAAAAGGAGAGTAATATCAGATAAAGGGAGTTAAATTTCAAATGACAACCACTGCTATTTGAAACAAAAAAAACAAAAATAATTTATGCTGAAATGCAAACCACAAGCGTAGTCCTTCAGTACACACTTTCAGCAACAGCATGAATTCACAAGGCTGAATTTACATAACTTTAGAGCAAATTAGATTCGGATACAATAGGGCCTACTGCATGTGTACAGTAAAAGATCTACCATTTAATATTCAGTGGGTGGTGCAGGCATTGGGGTTATCGTTCTCTGGAAAATATTTTTCTTCATTACAAAGATCTTTTTCTTAAAAAGTGAATGAAGGTTAAAAGAAAGGTTTTAATTTCTACAAATCTAAGCAAGATAATTAATTTCAAGCTTTCAGTAACAATCCTAATCCTTTATTCTCACCCCTTCCACCACCTTAGAAAGTAAATGGTCACCTGCTGCCCCTTAGAAAATTAAACAGTCTGTTTGTAAGAGAGATTAGATTTCAGCAGATATTCTACAGAAACCAAAGCAGTAGCCATTGTCAAAACTTTTTCAAAAATGCTGACAAGAGTTTGCATCAAACAAATATGATAATTTCTGCTTTGGAAGGTGTCATTTATATTACATAAAGCCATATGACCTGGGACATCATATTTAACAGTCCCAATAATAATCCAGCAATAAAAAGTACAAGTTTGTTAACTGTCCACAATCAAACTGATTTAAATGCTGAAATGAACCATGATGAAGGAAAATAGTCATGATTTCAAGATTAATCCCTCTCTCCCTCTCTGCGACAGTTAAGTGGCAATTAAAGGGTTTCAAATTTTATTTTCCAATAAATAAGAAACACCTCACACCATCAATTATATTATGGGAAGTACATAACATGGGTAAAAAATAATACCCATCCCTTTTTATGTAAGGTCCTAAATTAATAGTTAATTATCAACATATGTTAGTTTATTAATTCTGGGAAATGTGAAAGAGAATAAGTGTGTGTGATGAAGCATGGTGTTCTGTTGATATGTGTGTATTTGTATACTAGAGTGCTAAGAAGCTTGTTATTTTAAGTAAATGAAGGAAACCAACTTCAGTTTTGTAATGTCTTGATTTGCACCACACCAAATTTTCAATTCTTCCTGTATTTTAGACTCTTCTACACTAATGTCAAGACCTGGGTTCCTCTGAAGCAATGATCTGTAAAAAAAAAAATGAAAATTTAGAAAAAAATTTAAAATGCTTGAAGCTAATTCCTATTATGGAAAGAACGGTCCCACCCATTTTTGACAAAAACCATGAAAAAAGGCTGAACCATATATTAATCTTGTCCAACGGTGTCCTTTAAATTAAACATTTTGTGAGGTATGTGCATGGTATGTAAGGGGGACATCAGATAGTGAGAAAAGACATTTTTTAAATGGCTAAATTAAGATTACCCTAACAATGAATAATACAAATTAATTTAAATTATCTTCAATTTTAATTTTGATACAAAGAATATTTATTTTTTAATTATAAAAATTTACTAGTTAGACAAGAAAAGATGCATATGATGTTTTTTCTTTGAGATTTTCTTTCATTTCTTTCATTTTCTTTCTTTCTTTCATGCATTTTATAACCAAACAGCTTTGACCATCATCTTGTTATCAGGGCTGGTGAGAAGACAGGTAAAGTCAGGGATTAATAATTCACATCTAAAATGTGTTTCTCAATTCTGTATATAAATATTGAAAATTATTTTTTATCAGACATCAACATACTGTTGTTGTTTATAAATGCATTTAATAACTCTGAGAATCTAACATCTGTATACAATTCTATGAGAAACAACAATTACAAAACTTGTTGAACACCAAGAAATATCACTAATCAAGACTCAGAAATATAAATTATTAACTTAATCATTTGATGAAATCTTTGGGCTTATGCATATTAATATAGGAATCTCTATTTACCTGGCATGTAGAAAGAGTGCAGGTACAATCAAATTATAGGACCTCCTTATCGCAATAAATGCTCCAATATAGGCTGACAAGGCCAATAACTCTACCTTGTATCTTGAAAATAAAGAACATTGAATCCATGATACAATTTAGTCAGCTTTCACAAAGCTGTATGCATAAAATTAATTATAAATCATTGAGTTTCTGAATCATTACATACAATTTATTCCATCACAAAATTTTTATAAGTTGCCACACAATAATTATATAACCCAACAAAGATCTAAGCTTAAAACCACAGTTATAAAACTTGTCTTGAGAGAACACTGCTATGAGACACCACCTGTTTTGAGAGACCAGAATCTCCTTTATTTATTGATTATATAGTGTTATGACCTGTTATGAGACCATCTGTCTTGAGACCATTATAATTTTGGCAGAACGGGTGGTCTTTGAAGATGGGTTCTACTGTATTTGGAATATTATAATCAAATTTATTTTAAAATATGCAAACAAATATAATTTCTAAATGATAAAAATTACTGCAAATTTATAAGAATTTTGTGGATAACAGTTTCTATGTTTTGGAAAAAAGTGACTTTTTGCTGACACACTGTACTTAAATCCATGGAATGGAGCTGTAAGGAACCCGATTCTTTCCACAGAAACATTGTCCATAAAGTCATTAAAATCATAGAATGGTATTGGAAAGAGATTTTATTATTTCTACAGAAAAATTGTTCATGGGTTTTTTAAATTCATGGTTTGAAGAAACCACACGATTCATGAAAATGAAAATTGGTACCTCATTATAAATTACTGATTCAAGCTGCAAAGGCACACTGCTCAAGCCATAACTACCATATATACACCTTTATATGTCAGGTCTAACTGCAAACAACATTGACTCTTGATCTGCTGTTACATCATTCTATGACAGCTTGGGATCTATATTATTTGTTCAAAAGATTACTCCAAACAAACTGCATAGATTCAGATCTACCGGTGGATTAAGTGACAGCAGATTTAGGTCTGCGCAGTTGCTAGGTGGTCTTGACTTGCAATCAATATATACCATGGTGTACTTTAGGGGCTATTAGTTGATGTGGAATAAAAGTGGAAAGGAATAAGTTTTCATTTTTTTTCAATTTTTTAATTTCTTCACACATAAATAAGCTGAAGTGAGCATAAAGATGAGGTTCTAACCTTAGACAAAAAAAGATGACCTGAACAGTTATCCACATCTGCAAAACCTCACTAGGTCGAATTAAGTATTAATAAATACTGTGTACTTAGTGTACATGTACAATAATGTGGTAAATAAAGTCTTGTGTTATTAATTATGTTAATTTTATTTACTCAAAGGCTCTGGAAGTTGTATTTATTTTGTTTTTTCGTGTGTGAAGATGTCATTAATGCAAATCTGTCATTAATATTTATAATCTAATCAATTAAGCCCTTGCAATTACTTGGGGTTAATGAGCAGAGTTTTAAGGAAGTATAAAATTATATAATATCAATTAAGATATTTGTTTAATCATTATTTACATATTCACACTAACCTGATATTTCTCTGGTATGGATTTGGTTACTACATATATATCACCAGAGCTGAAGTTGATAGTTCTTTACCTAAACTCCATCCATCAGCACCAATATTTTCATATTTTGTCTTTAAAGCTTTGAGTAGTACATTTTATGCAATCAATGCTTATTACATACTGTTTGATTTATTAAAGTACTGTATGCACTTCACACACAACAGGGTCCAGAGACATAGACTGCACTTATAAACAAGCATGCAAGTTACAGAGGAACAACTGAAGAAAAAAAACAAAAGTAATACCATCCCCATTGGATTTTGCACAAAAAAATGCAGAGAGGAGGAGGTGGCAAATGGTCTGATTAATGGCTGAATACTCACTTTTAAAATTGCTTTGAGAATAATTATCCATAATGCACTTTTTCTAACTTGTGTTTATTATCCTTTGTAAATTACTTTTATTATCAAGATGCTGACATCTAAAAGATCATTAACAGTATTCCAACTGGTTTCTACAACTTTCAAGAGTACACAAAGACATTTGTGTATTATGTCACTGATTTTGTTGTTGTTGATTGGTCAGATTTCCTGGTTATATCTTACAGCAGAGTGTGAAGATACTGAAGTCAGTGAAACAGGGAACCAGACTATCCATTGATACACCACAAAACAAGATTGCTTTTTTTTTAATCTATACTGAAATTCCCGTTATTCCTCTTCTCTTTCTCTCTCTCAATCTCTCTTTTCTCTATCTACAGTTGCAGCTGTCTTTCTTTTTCCTCTTCTGTAACTGCAATTCTCTTCTTTCTGCAGCTGCATTTGCATCTGTCCCTTTCTCCAGTTACATTTGTTTCTCCTCTTTTGCTTCAGCTGTATTTCTCTCTCTCCTCATTCTTCAAATGCATTTGTTTTTCTTCCTGTTGAAACTTTCTGAACTCAATTTCATTCTTGTATTGTAAATACAATTTTTCTTTTTTTTTGGATTTTTTTTTAAAATGTAGCTTTAACAATTTTTCAGTCATATCTCTATGATGTCTGCAGTGTGGCAGTTTATAGTGATCTCTAGCACTGGGGCATCATGCCACAGACATGCAGCATGATGTCCCACCCAGTTTCATTATCTTGACACCAGGCCGACCAGTCCTAACACTAACCTCTTAATTCTAAGCACCAAGTGAGGCAGCTGTTAGCACCATTTTTGTAAGATTTTAGAACGACTTGGTCGGAGATCAAACCCACAACCTCTTGCATCCCAGGTGGACACTCTAACCACTAGATGGTAATAAATTCAGCTTATCAAAAGAATGTTGTCTATAAACAAAATTTTAAATTTATATTTTAAGGATTATATATTTTTCACTTTTATCTTTTATTTTATATATTATTAATGATTTTAATAATTTGTACCTTTTATCTTTAAATTTGAAGTATATGTTTACATATGTGTCAAAAGGTTTACATTTCTAAGATTTCTACAATTTTTTTTTATATCTTTACATTTAGAAATTTGTCATAAGATAGCTGGATTCATATGACCAAACAACATGGGTGACACTGTTTGTCCTTTTAACAGAACTAAGATATTGGGGGGGAATGGGGTTGGGTGTGCACACACAATATACTTACTGAGGATAATCATGGTGTTGCAACTTGTCTGTTCTGATACAGCCCAGCAGCTGCAGAATGTCAAAAATCTCATCTACACTCCAGTCTGGTCTCTTTAGCTTGCCTAGACATAAGAGAGAGATAACAAATATGTTGATGTAATATGCACACATACGTAGATAGCAATGCATTTATGCCCAAGATAGATGCAAAAGTACAACCACTGTGCAATAGCAGAGGTGAGGGGTGTCAGGAAAAGAAAGGTTGAATCTTATTTTCGATTACTGTTCACCATTGTTGTGTTCACTAAATATTTGTATTGACTTCAGACATTTTTATGCAGACGGAAATCTGCTGCCATGTAAAATTTGCTGTCCTTGGAAAGGGAATATTCAGCCTCTGAGTATGTGTGCGTGTGTGAGACTTGCAGAAGTATTTGCTGTATTGCTAAACTCAGTTAAAAGAAGATCTTTGCATTACCATGTAAATTATGTCTTTTGTATCAAATAAATAAAGGAAGTGAAATGTAAGAAAATATAAAAGGCATGCAAATCCTATCCATTAAGGAACTAGTGGTCATAGTTGTGTGTCAGGTCAGCTGATTTCAGTTGATCAATTGAAGACTGTAGCTATAAATATTAAGTAATATACTTAATTAACCTTCTCATTCACAAATGTGATCAAAGCTATCAAGGCAACCAAATGAAATGAGTACTTTGTGAATAAGATAACCTTGTTTCATAGATATGGTTCATTATGGAGAAGCAAGTTATGAAGTTTGTAGTGAATTTAAAACTTCTGAATTGGCACTCAAGACATTTCTTCAGTGATGAGAAGTTTCACTATTACCTTCAATGAAATCAAGGCATCAGTATTTCACTAAAAGAAAAACAATGAGTTATTTCTTGAAATAAATGTCCATAGTTTTTGAAAGAAGTGATCTTGTTTTGTTGTGAATCAACCACAATACAACACAGTGATGTAATACACAATGTTTGTAAACAAGTGATTGTTGTTGAAACCTTTTGGATTAATGGTTTTAACAATCTAATAGTAGTTGTAGATCTTAAAATAAAGAAAATTTATATAAAAATGTGAACAACTTCATTAGGAACAGCATTTTAATGAGAATTATTCCCAACACAATTATAAACAAGTATTCAGCCATTAAACAGTCCAATTAAGCATCTTCACTGGTTTTTCTCAACGTACATCAAGATTGGCATCCTCTTCTTACTTTTTCTAAGGCCCCTCAGTAATTTGTGCCTTCACCTTCAGTACACTCCATGTTTTTGGACCCATTGCATGTGAGTTATCAAGAGAGATGTGTACTGTGTGTCCTTGAATGTGAAATTGTGTAAAAAGCTCAAGGTTACTAAGGTGATAGGAACAGTGATGGATCTGTCTAATGCTAGTCCACAATGCCTTCACATGTCCAGCACTGGATAGTGTGGAAGACTTACTTATTAATTGAATCTGTAGAATCTTATCCTGGTGGTCCAAAACAGGATCAAGGCTGGAATTGGAATAACCTGGTGAAAGACAATATGCGCATCTCAAATCTGGGTATGGGTGTACCAGAATCACCATACCATGTGAAAGTGGAAAAGGGCATAGCTTGAGACAGCTGGAGTTGGAGTGAACAAGGTCCTGAAATAGCTGAAATCTGATGCAGCTATGTTCACTCTGTAATAAGATCAATGTAGTCAGAACTGCAGTCTATATGCAGTGATGAGTCATCCTGGACTGGTTTTTGCAGATCACCCTTTTTTATCCGTACCAGCCCAGTAATCCATTCACCTGTAGCATTGTGCATACAAATGGTTAATGCTGTGAATAAGGTCTGAGATGGTAAAGATTGTTATACCGTCCTTAGAACTGCTGATCTTTCTGCCTTGAGTGATTAATACATCAGAAAGTTGGCAATCAAGACAGCAATATTGATGATATCCAGATCATTATAAGATCATTTCCTGGCTCTCTTATTAGCCTCCATCAAGGTCATAAATGTCACCTATCTATCTGGAGCCATGGTGAATTAATGTGCCAGACTCATGACTGAATGTGTGCATGTTCAAAATCTACCACCGAAGTAGCCTGTGTAAACAACAAATAGTATGTCCTTGGGCAAGGCACTACTCCAATTACCTCAGCACTAAATAACCTACTTGTATTGCTGTGCATTCAAGAACCAAACCAAATCAGTTATCTATTTAGAGACCAATGAGAACAAATATTGCAATTATTCTCTGATCTACATTCCATACAGCTAGTGTAAGTACAGTCGCTATTTTCATCTGACCTGAACAACTTAAATACTTAATCCTACACAAAGTTATATGTAATTAAAACAAGTAAAATATTGGTTTTAATGATTTATTTTGTGGATAAATTTGTCAAAACTTGCACTAAACTCACAGAAAAGTGGAATTGATGAAATACGATAATTGCATGAAATTAACTCAAAGGATTCTATTTCTAGAAACAATGATCATTTGCTTGAAGAAACTTGCATAAAGGTTAGATACTGTGATGATCTGTAGGTGATATTAACCAATTGAAGAGGCAATTAAGATGGAGCAAATTAACTTGATGTAGACAACTTAAGTGCCAAATATTTATCTGTCATGATGATATAGTAACATTTCAATAACAAAACTGTACTTCCCTACACAGAGAAAACTCCTAGGAATAGCTTATACTGGTGACAAGAAATAAAATAAAAGGTATTTGCAAAGACTTTTAAAAAAGTGTGATGACCATGCATGACTGAAAGTAATAACTGACAAATGGTGTAATTTGGTTCAAATACATGTACCTCTATTCAAAGGGAGACCACTCCTGTCTGAGATCAGTCTCAGAAAACATATACCTTTTAATATATCCTTTATTGTCCAAGCAAGCCAAAAGAAGTGGATAGGATTTATTTTGAGATTAGGATGGCTGGATTTGCATGAGTTTTTAAATAAGATTAGGCAATGCATCTGAAGAAGAAACAAAGGCAAAGCTAGAGTACTCATGATACCTATACAATGTATATCTAGAGTAATCAGGATGTTTATGCAGAGTATAGATAGAGTACTAATGATATCTATGCAGGGCATGGCTAGAGTACTCATGATACCTATACAATGTATATCTAGAGTAATCAGGATGTTTATGCAGAGTATAGATAGAGTACTAATGATATCTATGCAGGGCATGGCTAGAGTACTCATGATACCTATGCAGTGCATAGCTAAAGTACTCCTGATGTTTATGCTGGGTATAGATAGAGTACTCATGATATATATGCAGGGCATAGCTAGAGTACTCATTATATATATGCAGGGCATAGCTAGAGTACGTGTGATACATATGCAGGGCATAGCTAGAGTACTTATGTCAACTATGCAGGGGATAGCTAGAGTACTCATGATACCTATGCAGTGCATAGTTAGAGTACTCATGATGTTTATGCAGGGTATACATAGAGTACTCATGTGTATGCTGGGCATAGAATACTCATGATGTGTATGCAGGACAAAGCTAGAGTACTCATGATGAGTATGCATGGCATAGCTAAAGCACTCATGATAACCATGCAAAGCATAGCTAGAGTACTCATGACAACTATGCAGGACATAGCTAGAGTACTCATGATACCCATGCAGTGCATAGCTAGAGTACTCATGATAACTATGCAGGGCATAGCTAGAATACTCAAGATATATATGCAGGGCATAGCTAGAGTAATCATGATGTTTATGCAGGGTATAGACAGAGTACTCATGATATATATGCAGGGCATAGCTAGAGTATTCAAGATACCTATGCAGGGCATAGCTAGAATAATCATGATTTTTATGCAGGGTGAAGAGTACTCATGTGTATGCTGGGTATAGAATACTCATGATGTGTATACAGGACATAGAGTACTCATAATTTGTATGTAAGGCACAGATAGAGAACTCATGATGTGTATGCAGGGCATATTAAAAATGTAATAAGTTTTTTTTCAAGTGATTTGGCAACAATGTCCACTGTTATGATTATATGAGAGTGCCTATCTACCTTATGGTAAATATAAATCAACACAGACAAAAAGATAGACATATGAAGTGCATCAAAATAGTTACCCATACTTTTATCCTCACAAAAAAGACAAGATAATAATGATACAAATTTTAAGAATGATTCTCACTTTTTACTTCCTGCAGTCCCAGTTCAAGCCCCCTCTCAGGACAGGTTGATAAGAGGTAGTACTTGATGCTGTCAAAGAGACGAATCTGGTGTTTCAGTTTCTCGGCTTCATGAAGACAGTCTTTCAAGCTTGGCAGTCCAGCCTGATCAAAAGGAATCAAAGCAATTTTCAGCTCTATATTGGTTGTGGACATGAGATCAGGTGTTACACTAACTGTAATGCATTTCATGAATGACAGAACTTGTAGAATGTAGACAAGAGTTTATGGGTTCAACTTACTGTAATACATTTTTTGAAGGTAAGTACACAAGCATTAGTTTATAGGTTTAACTTACTATTATGCATTTCTTGAATGAAAGTTAACACAAACTATTAGTATTAGAGTAGTCCCCCTCTTGAATGGCCCCCCTCACCAGCGGCCACCCGCTCCTTATGGCCAGAATCTGAAGGAACCGACGAATTTGTGTTCAAAATTACCCCTCACGAAAGGCCACCCGGCTAACACGACCAGCGGCCAGCATATTTTTGCAAAAACATAAAATTTACCCCTCACAAGCGGCCACATTTTATTTTGTAATATGTATCTAAAACAATTTTTTTTTCTAATTGTGTTAAGTAATCCAATTTCTGTTTCCCGATGTCAGATTTTCGTTCTTCAAAAAAATGTTCTACAGGTACCACTAAGGTTAATATTATATCCTTTACACCTCCCGAGAAGCCACATTTATTCCTTAAAGCCAAGAAAGACTCATATTTTATTCCTTATATAAAGGTAATCCGTATATCCTTACTGCGTGCTATCATAAGATGTCTGGTTTATCCCCTGATAATTATTAAGATTACACTTAGTAATAGTAGTAACATCGGAGAAGTGGCAATATTGTTGGACAAGACCAAAGTCTGTGCCGAAAATGGTTTGATAGCCTTTATGGCTTCCCTTCGCAAGATGTTGAACTTACATAATTAATGGCTATTACTCGACAATTGTAAAGTTTAACAGCCGCAATGTGCTATTGTTCAGATCAAATTGGTGTACTTATCCAAGCTGTTTTTTGCACTTAGAGTAAAAAAAAAAAATATAAAAACATTAGGGTACCAGACTGTGACTAATGAATCACATGACAATCGCTGCCTTTAAAAATATACTGCATCTGTTTAAATGCAGAAAAAAATTGTTTTATCAGTCTTGTAGTTGCAACATTGATGATTATTACTGGACGTAATGTCAAGATCACACGGTCAGCATGGGCTAAAAAGAAAAACAGGGTACTAGACAAAGACCGAAAAATCACGTGCCAACACAACTTGTAGCTTCTTTACGAAGAAAGAATTTCGTCCGCTCAACAAATGTGTAATCTGCATAATTAAATCGCATACAGTTAGCAACATCAGAATAAATCATTACCAAACATTAACATGTCATCACGTAAACGAAGATGATTATTTCAGAAAACGTCGGTTATTATAGTCTAAATTATCGGGAAAGGTGGGGAGGGGGACTGGTCAAACAAATTTAGGTAGAAAAGACTTGAATAAAACAATTTTATGTTGAAAAGACTCAAATAAATAACATCATAACTGATAAGTTATTTAGCAGCAGTGGGAAAATGGAGCAAATGGAAAGAGAATTGCGTATGTACCAAGACTCAAATGAGGTTTTTGAATGGTTCTGCAATGTGCATGACAACACCCACTCACATATCACGCTTACTCCAAGAATAAGAACTATTAATTCATATCCAGTTGAAATAAGTCAACTATTATAGCACAAGAACCGTTCAATATTTAATGTTGCTTTTAAACAAAGATATTAAATGCTTTGAAAAATGAAGCTTTCTTACTACATACATATACTTCTCACAAAAAAATTTATTCATCCTCTGGAAAGGCCACCTGCCTTATAAGGCCACTTTCCCTGTGCAGAAGGGGTGGCCGTATAAGAGGGGGACTACTGTACTGTATGGTTTTAATGTACTCTAGGCTAATGCATTTATTTAATGAAAGTACACACAAATCGCAAGCATTAGTTATTGGTTTAACTTCCTATAATGCGTTTCTTGAATGAAAGTAGACACATACCTAAGTAGGCAAAAGATCATGGGTGTTCATTTTTTTTAAATTTCTGAATATACTATTTGAATTTGTTCAGCAAAATTAAATATCTGCATTTATTATGACATTTCAATTAAGATCATTCAAAACTTGCAAAATTCATTGTAAAAAACAAAACAATCTTAAATTTCTTGCATTCAAGACTTTTTCTTACTGTTCCTTCAATGTAAAGTCCTGAATGTTTGACAGCTTTTAATGTTGCTGCCATTCCAAAATGAATAATGAGACTATACTTAAGGATCTCTTTAAAAACTGATCATGAATAACACTTTGATATATCTATAAAAGTATGAATTGTTTTGGTAATTTTCAGCTAAATAAAATGCTTATGGGACTTTTTATCAAACAGGTAAACAGTCAATTAGATCTCCCCATATTACATAGTATATGTTGCTGTGGCCTATGGTATGGTACTCTGCCATACATGAAGCAGAGGAAGATGAAGGATTTATTTTCAAAGGATTTTATGGAAGAGGTTGTGTACTGTACTTGAAATGGATAACATTCATGTATTTCACCTGCAGTGAGTGTATACTATTTTAAAGAGAGGGTGGAGTTAGGGAAACCATCTAACAATATGCACATAACCCCTTATTTAGATTCACACCTGAAATGAAGAAATGCCATCCTCTCAAAATGTGTACAAATATAAAATGCTATAATAAAATCATTTGTAGTCAATTTATTTAGGGGTTCATCTTTATGAAAATGTGACCAACTCTTAGTTTAGTCTAGCAGTTCCTGATGCAAGCATCAGGGGCATAAAAAATATAACATGAACAAATTAACACAGCAACAATCTTTGTACCTATGATGTCCTAGATTCGATTTCCAGTTTAAGTATGTGCTAGGTTAAAAGGTGCTACATCCAAGTTTCCTGGTTTCCCTTGTCTCAAAATTCACATTATCTTGTAATCTTAGCTGTTGCCAGCCAGTGCAAAAGTTATAAAATACTGTTGTGATATTCATAAAAAGAAGAAAACAATTATGTTTTAAACCCACCCTCTGATGCAGGTATTCAATTTCCTCAGCACTGCCTTGGTACCTTGCACAACATTTGCACAGTAGAAGCTCATTATCTGGAATTAATTTCAGCAAATCTACTGCTAGCTCCCTGAAATACAAATGTCTAGCTATTGCAATTTCTCTGCTTATTGCAAATCTAAAAAGGCAAATATTGCCTCTACTATGCTGTTCGTCTACTATTGAGATGACGAGTCATGACTCTAAAACAATAAATGTTCGCTTAATGTAAGAATGATTCTCACTTTTATAATTTAAAGCTGTTCTGTTGGAAATAGATTGAAATATTTCTTTATTACAATGAACAGATAAATATTATACATTGCTAGTTCTATTTTGTACAAGTACTTAAGGTAAAACAAAACATCCCAACATGACTTATTGGTGTGTTGCTATTTTTAGTTTGAAAATAGTTGTTAAAATAAGAACGTTAAATTGAACCAAATTAATTCATTAATTCATACCATTTTCCCAGGTTTTCACATCGCCTGGAGAGCAACTCAATAGCTACTGCCATATGTTCTGTCAGATTCCCCAACACTGTGCCGACTGATACAGCCAGTTCTAACTCATTGCCCTGTATCAACCTAGTGATTGCCTTCTGTAAGTACAAAGACAAACAAAACATGCAGTATAAGCTTGATTATGTAAATGCTTGAGGGAAATTAGAATGGTTCAAATACATTACTATCCAAACTCTTCAGGGAAATGAAATTGGTTCAAAAACTTGACTATCCAAACTCTTCAGGAAAATGAGAATAGTTTAAAAACTTGATCATCCACACTTTTAAGAGAACTGAAAATGGTTCAAAAACTTGATTATCCAAACTTTTCAGAGATATGAAAATGGTTCAAAAACTTATTATCTAAAACTTTCCAGGGAAATGAGAATGGTTTAAAACTTGATTATCCAAACTCTTCATGGAAATGAAAATACTTAATAAACATGATTTTCCAAAGTCTTCAGGAAAATGATAATGGTTCAAAAACTTGATATGGTAATCCAAACTCTTGAGAAAAATGATAATTGGTTAAAATACTTCATTATCTTAAGTTTTCAGGGTAATGAAAATGGTCTAAAAAAAACTTGATAATTCAAACTCTTCAGGGAAATGAGAAAGGTTAAAAAACTTAATTATCAAAACTCTTCTGGAAAATGAAAATGGTTCAAAAACAAAATAATAAAAACTTTACAGAAAAACAAAAATGGTATAAAAAAAAACTTGATTATCCAAACTCTTCATAGAAATGAGAAATTCAATGGTTCATAAACTTGATTATCAAAACTCTTCATAAAATGAAAATGATTAAAAAGCTTGATTATCCAAAATTTTCAGGGAAATGAAAACGGTTAAAAAAATTTGATTATCCAGAATCTTCATGCAAATGAAAATGATTCAAAAACTTGATTATCCAAACTTTTTAGGGAAATGAAAATGGTTAAAAAAGCTTGATTATCCAAACTCTTCATGCAAATGATCCAAACTCTTCAGGGAAATGAAAATGGTTTAAAAACTTAATAATCCAAACTCTTCTAAGAAATGAGAATGGTTCAGAAACTTGATTATCCAAACTCTTCATGAAATGAAAATTGTTCAGGTGGTGCTCACCATTTATTATGTACTTTTGAGAGAGTGATGTATGTAAGGTAAAATTGTTTGCATTTAAAAATTGCATAGTAGAGAGAATGTTGGCATACCTCTATGCTACTTTCATGTAATGTGGCTGACATTTCTTTGAATATTGTAATTTTGGAAATTTTAAATGATTTTAGCACACTGCTAACTAAAATGACTGCTCCCTTGTGCTCCAAAAATCAACCTGAATTTGTCTAAAGCACACTATCCATGGCAGCTATTAAAATAGGGAAAATTAATTTTGCTATACTAGACAATAGCAGCTTCTGAAAGTGCAATGAAGGAATTACCAAATACATAAAATGTAAAATAAGTTATCTCTTTTTTTTTACAATTTACCTCTGAAGTTCAGGAAGTGAAAATGAGCAAGTGGAGCTAGCACTTTTTTGAAAGGTGCACATCTGGAGTAAGGCCAAGCTGCATACTCTACAACCCATATTACACCCATCAATCATACACCCAAATAAAGGGAATTAAAGGTTCTTTGAACAATATCTAAGATAAACAAATTCTTTTTTAAATTGACAGTATAAATAGTGTGGAAATCCAGGGAAATTCTTTTTCTTTCAAATTCTAACCCTATGTTAAATTCACAACTGTAGAGCGCCAAGTCAAAAGCTAGATTATCCAAATTCTTCAGGGAAATGAAAATGGTTAAAAAACTTGATTATCCAAACTCTTCTAGAAAATGAAAATGCTCAAAAACCTTGATTATCAAAACTCTTTATGGAAATGAAAATGGTTAAAAAAACTTGATTATCAAAACTTTTCAGGGAAATGAGAATGTTTCAAAAACTTGATTATCAAAACACTTCATGGAAATGAAAATGGTTAAAAAAAACTTGATTATCAAAACTCTATTCTTGGAAATGAAAATGGTTCAAAAACTTGATTATCAAAACTCTTATGGAAAATGGGAATGGTTCAAAAACTTGATAATCAAAACTCTTATGGGAAATGAGAATGGTTCAAAAACTTGACTATCAAAACATTTCAGGGAAACGAGAATGTTTCAAAAACTTGATTATCAAAACTCTTATGGGAAATGAGAATGGTTCAAAAACTTGATTATCAAAACATTTCAGGAAAATGAGAATGTTTCAAAAACTCGATTATCAAAACTCTTATGGGAAATGAGAATGGTTCAAAAACTTGATTATCAAAACTTTTAATGGAAATGAAAATGGTTAAAAAAACTTGATTATCAAAACTCTTCATGGAAATGAGAATGGTTCAAAAACTTGTTTATCATAACTTTTAATGGAAAGGAAAATGGTTAAAAACCTTGATTATCAAAAAAACTCTTCTTGGAAATGGGAATGGTTCAAAAACTTGATAATCAAAACTCTTTTCTTGGAAATGAAAATGGTTCAAAAACTTGATTATCAAAACTCTTATGGGAAATGAGAATGGTTCAAAAACTTGATTATCCAAACTCTTCTAGAAAATAAAAATGCTCAAAAACCTTATCAAAACTCTTTATGGAAATGAAAATGGTTAAAAAACTTGATTATCAAAACATTTCAGGGAAATGAGAATGTTTCAAAAACTTGATTATCAAAACTCTTCAGGGAAATGAGAATGGTTCAAAAATTGATTATCAAAACTTTTAATGGAAATGAAAATGGTTCAAAAACTTGACTATCAAAACTCTTCATGGAAATGAAAATGGTTCAAAAACTTGATTATCAAAACTCTTCATGGAAATGAAAATGGTTCAAAAACTTGATAATCAAAACTCTTTTCTTGGAAATGAAAATGCTCAAAAACCTTGATTATCAAAACTCTTCATGGAAATGAAAATGGTTCAAAAACTTGATTATCAAAACACTTATGGGAAATGGGAATGGTTCAAACACTTGATTATCAAAACTCTTCAGGGAAATGAAAATGGATAAAAAAGCTAATACAAATTATAACTAAGTCTGAATGTTAGAAACATTTGATGGACATGATCATAGTTTACATGAACCAAAACTTTTGAAAATCCAGGTTGAGATAATCAAGGCAATTAGCACTATAATAAATGTAGATTTTTAATCCGCAGCAAAGTGACCAGTTACTTTAATCAATGTGCTTACATGAAATGTTTGACAATATTTTATATAAAAAAATATAAACATTAATAATAAAGTATTCCAGAAGTAATTGCTTATAGCACAGCAAATGGGAGTTTATATTGTGAACTTTTAAAAGTTACAGAAAATTAAATGTTAATCTAAACCCAAATTTTTGATAGGAACATCTAGGAAATCTGTCATTGTTATCATAATAATTTATAACAAATTCAATGCCCGTGTATTCAACTCTGAAAACTAAGAACTGAACAAGTCTAAATGTTCAAAAGTAGTTGAAAACTTAGAACTGAACCAGTCTACATACATGCTAAGTTTACTAAAAACAAATCAGGGAGATTTGTGTTCAAAATCAGGGAGACTGAGCCAAAATCAGGGAGATTAGCATAATGATTTTTTTATCTCATAAATTTGAGCACAAAAGTGCAGATTGTACCACAACTAAATAAAATAACTATAAGGAACAATAGTTACTGAACTTTATTAATTTTGTTATATTTTATTTTATTAATCTCAAAAAATAATTTTAGAACCTTCACAAGAATCACTGTGGTTCAATAATGACACACTGGAAACTCAAACACGCAAACAAACTTAGTTATTTTTTTTAACATGTGTTGGTTGTCTTTCAGTCTTATAGAGAAGCTCCTTTTGCAACAATTCACAAATCATTTGAAGATCCGAGCTCTTTTTTCAGTCACACTTTTCCTACATAATATTAGTGATGACAGTTTTTCCACATAAATTTCTATGGTGGTCTGTCTGAATCCTCCTCAACATGCAGAAATAGCACTCAGGGTCTGCATTACTGTGTGGCAAGCTAAGTGCTGCAATAGAGAGCTTCACTAGATTTGGGAATCTGGGTTTCTTCAATGGTGTGGAAACTCTGCCCAAAAGAGATCTGATGATGTTTCTCTTGAGTGAAACTGGGCAGGTCCGGACCTGGGAAAAGCTAAAAGTCCATGAATTCATCTTCAAATTGACACTGTTTGTCAGTTGCTGTAACCAGTTTGTCACTCAACTGAAGCACAGTCAAATGTGTGATTCAAGATGTGCAGTACACAAAGCTTTCTCACTTATCACTATATTTCACACATTTAAATTAACCTATCCAAGCACTGTTGAACTTGCAAACATGTATTTTTCTTCGAAGCTATAATTTTCATCGAATCCATTAGCGGCCAATTTAACATGGCACCAGAATTTTTTAAAAAAACCTAGAAGAAATTGTAGGAATATGCATCAATTTGTATGTGTTTTAAGATTCGCCTCTGGCAGAGCGCACTAAATACTGTACAACAGCAAAGGCCGATGATATTCTGATTGTGATGTGTCTCCTTCCAATGCCATATTGCTCCATGTGAACAAAAGTAATTCAGAATATAATTCTCAATGGGGACAAATTACATCTGAGGTTTTCTCTCAAACTGACAGAAAAGGCAGATAACATTCTGATTGTAATAACTAATAACTTGCTTGATGGATTATGGTAGTTTTGAATAGAGTATTGAAAGTTGTTTTAGCTGGAAATACCTATGTTTGGCATTTTTCTTTATTTCTGGGAGATCTTGTTGGCAAATCGGTAGATCAAAAGAAGGGGTCGAAAATCAATTCAGGATACTTGGCATGTATGAGCCTAATTGTTAAATAACATCTTGCAAAATCCATAAACCATGACCAGTAATTTAAAATTTTCAAGCAAACTATCAGAGCACTGGATGCTGATGCCATGAGATTTTACTTTTCCTGAGGAGGAAGAATTACTTTCCTTGAGGAGGTAGAAACTATAGCAGCAACACAGATAATTATCCAAACTAGACAACTGACCACTACAGTTTACACCTGACTGGATCAGGAATCAAACCACTGGAGTTGTAAAGCAATGCAAAATCACTGTACCAGACCACTTAACTCACAGCTACACTGGCAGGTTTGAGTTGGTAATATTAAATAGGAGAAATTTCAATGGACCAAGACAAATCAATCTGCCAGCTGATACAAATCACAATGTAATCTAATCTGGACTAAGGTGCTTTCAGTTTGAAAAGATGAAATGGGTTATCTATTTCGCTCTTACCTTTGTATTATATACCATTTCAAATCTTCAGTTTTTTATCTTCCAATTTTTTTGAAAATTTTAATAATATACTTTTAAACAACTCGTGTATTCACCAGTGATTATTTGTTTAAAGAAAAGAAGAAAATCTGAAACAAGTATAAGCAATGCATATATATTATTCTATGAGGTCAATTTCAAATAGATGTGAAGTGAAAGGGTCAGGACAGTGGCATGTAATCCTTGAAAAACTTTCTCACCTGACAGTCATCCACAGCCAGAAAGCAGCATGCAGATAAAATAGGGGACCCGTTCCTGAAGTAGAAGTCTGCTAGCTTTTCACTGGCTTTGTGCATTAACCTACAGCAATATAACATACGAAACTCTTTTTATTTTACATGTAAAATGTATGATATTTCAAATCTAAAGCGTATTCCAAACTGTGACAAGCCGAAAGGTCTAATGCTAGAAAATGCAGTGTGCATGAAATCCTAAACTAAATGAAATCTTATACTGTGGTCCCTCACTGAAATGCTGTATACAACAATGGTCCCACACTGAAATGCTGTGACAATGGTCCCTCACTTCAATCATGTAAAGGATATGGGCAAGTTAGTCTTATACTGGGTACATTATATGAAAAATTAAAATTCATTCCATATAATGGTTTTGTGATAAGCCAGAATTCATGCTTTACTCACATGCTTTATATAAAGGTGTCACTATACTCTGATTGGTCAGCACATTATGTGCCAATATGATGGACCATTGTATTCAGATCTGTCAGAACATTATGTGCCAACATGATGGACTATTGTGGTGTGATCTATCAGCAAATTGTGTACCAACATGATGGACCATTGTATTCAGATCTGTCAGCACATTATTTGCCAATATGATGGACCAATGTATTCTAATCTGTCAGCACATTATGTGCCAATATGATGGACCACTGTAGTGTGAACTGTTAGTAAATTATGTATCAAAATGATGGACCACTGAACTCCAATCTGTCAGCATATTATGTACCAAAATGATGGACCACTGTATCCTCATCTGTAAGCATATTATATGACAAATGAACTAAATCGACACTATGAAGTTATGTGATTTAAACATTAATAAATGGAGTATAGACTGAGGTTAGTTTATCCTAACATGCTTATAATATTTCAAAGAAAAAAAGCAACACACACATTAATATATTTAACAACAAGCTTAAAGCATTATGTCAAATATCAATTATACTTAATTAATTTACTAATTAGAATGCCACACAATAAATTAATCATCATCACAATCATCATAATTAATTTTCATAGCATTTCCTTTATCCAAGAATGGAATATTAACTATAAGGACCTAATTTTGTCACAAGCATTAGCTCTTACATGTTGGGCTGAGGGAAGGCACCTGGCTCAATGGGTGCTTAAAAATATCCAGCCAACTCTAAGGCCCAAACTCAAAACCCACCTGATATGAGTTTTGCCCTCTAATTTTATTTATATTTCTAAGCAAGAAATTAGGCAGGAAAATTAAATCTCACATACTGAAAGTCAAGACATTGATTCAGTCTGTTTTGGGTCATCACTGCAGAAATGCATCTAGTATCTAAAAATTTGATTGGCAGCTGAGAAAATGTACACAATTTACTAATTTACATCACATGCTGAAGGCATATTGTGCTTAGATGATATTATATTGGTTTTTATTTTACAACATTTTTGAGGCATATTTTGCCTCTGTAATCTTACATTACATTAGTTCTAACTTCTTTTTGACTGCTCTAGTAACCTAAGTGGTTATAGTGTCTGCCTTGGATGCAGGAGGTTGCAGGCTCAAACCCCAGCCAAGTCATACCCAAAGATTTATAAAAATGGTACTAGCAGCTGCATCGCTTGGTGCTCAACACTAAACGTTTAGGGTTATTACTGGTTGGCATGGAGTCAGGATAATGTGTCTGGGTGGGACATGATACCACATGTCTGTGGCATGATGCCTCTATGTTAGACATCACCATAAACAGCCACACCACAGATATCATAGCAATATGACTCAAATTGTTAAGGCTATTTTAAAAATCCCAAACTACACAAACAAACAAAGACACAATTCTAATTTTTATGTGAGATGCATGAGGCATATTGTACCTTGATGATTTTACTTTAGTGTTCATTTTTACAAGATACACTTTTTGTTTTAAATGCTGTGTCATCTTGTCATTTAAGGCTAGAGTCAATGAACTCATTCTCACTCTAAATCATTCTTCGAAGGCTTCCCATTGTTTGTAGAATAATCCATCTCCAATGTTCTTCTATGTTGTTGAGGAAGAAATGTTCCTTCACATGCCATTTGAGCTGTCAATACTGCATCTGCCATTTGACCTCTGGTAATGAAAAACTTGGTCAAACTTTTAGAGTCTGCTGTAGCTACTGCATAAGGTACTGCATTGTCACTGTCCTCCTTCATTAAAAATTTGGTATACCTGTTATGTATAAACAGTTAGAATAACTTTTAAAATGTTTTCCCTTTATTGATTGAATAATTTCAAAAGACTATCATTCAAACATGTCAAATGCTTATTTAAATTGAACAATTAATTTAGCACATCACATGATATGTTCTTAAGATCCTATTGGTTAACTACAGGAATCTATTTTTGGACATTATGCCTTATCTTGATTGGGATGCTGTACTTAACAAGAGGAATCTATTTTAGGACACGAGGCCAATCCTTGACTGGGATGCAAAACTTAACAGGAATCTACTTTAGAATATTATGCCTATCCTTGACTGGGATGCTATACTTGACAATAGGAATCTATATTAGAACATTATGCCTTTCCTTGACTGGGATGCTGTATTTAACAACAGGAATCTATTTTAGGAGATTATGCTTTTCCTTGACTGGGATGCTATACTTAACAACAGGAATCTATTTTAGGAGATTATGCTTTTCCTTGACTGGGATGCTATACTTAACAACAGGAATCTATTTTAGGAGATTATGCTTTTCCTTGACTGGGATGCTATATTTAAACAACAGGAATCTATTTTAGGAGATTATGCTTTTCCTTGACTGGGATGCTATACTTAACAACAGGAATATATATTAGAACATTATGCTTTTCCTTGACTGGGATGCTATACTTAACAACAGGAATATATTTTAGGACAGTATGCCTTTCCTTGACTGGGATGCTATACTTAACAACAGGAATATATTTTAGGACATTATGCCTTTCTTTGACTCAGATGCTATACTTAACAACAGGAATTATACATGTTCTAGTGAGCACCTCTGATCCCAAATTCAAAAGGCTTCTTTTTCACCAAACATGTAAGTAATCCACAAACTTAGGTGCAGGTACAAGTCCAAAAACTGACATTTTTGTTCAGAACCATATTTCTTCTTTCAGTGACCTTGAACTTTGACATTTTGATCCCAAAATCAATAACAGTCTTCCTTACCAAAGTACAAGACATCTACAAAGATTGATGCAAGTCTGTAATATTGAACTATTTTTATTGTGCTAAAACAATTTTTCTTCTTTCAGTCAATGTGACTTTGACCTTTGGTCTTTTGATACAGAATTCTATGAGCTTCTTTACTACCCAAGTGCAAGTAGTCCAGATAGATTGGCAACCACATACAGTTAACAACTCAATTCATTGCACAGAAACCAGCTTTAAGTCACAATGACCTTGACCATTTGCCTTTTCACTCTGAATCAATATGGTTCTTCCTTACCCAAAATACAAGCAATCCACAAAATTTGGCAAATAACAATGATGAACAACTTGATTTATTGTGCAAAAATTGAAACTGGATCTTATGTAACAGTGACTATAATACAACAAACTTTAGCCATCTTGATGGGGTCCATTACCAAACCAGTGTAAGTATTTAAGAGGGAAGTGGTATGATGAAGGGCTTTATAAAGGCAAGCCTCCATATCAAATGAATTTTCTTAGCCCTGTGCCTCCTTTATGGGGCAAAGGCCTATTAGTATATGTATGAATCTGTTGAAAGTAAAGAATGAAAAATCAGACTGGATATCATGCCAACATGTCATCATTTCTTGCAACTATGTCTTCAATTTACAAGGTAAAAATCAAAACTGGAATGATGCCAAATGGTATACATTGAGATAAATTATTGTTTTTTGTACATGTCAAGAAAGGTTCAAGAGTTATTACTTTTAAAATGATGAAAAGTACTAATTTGTAATTCATAATAGTTATTACTATGAAAATCCTTGATATTATATTATTAACAAACGAAACTCAGCTTAGTTTATGCATCTAGTAGATAATATCATACTTCGACAATGTTGTGACATTATTCTGTGAAAAAGCCCAAAATTTCAAAAGATGAAAGCCATAGAAAAGAATCTGTCATATCCATTATTGGATATTCTATGTTATCGCTAATAATAGGTGTGAAAAAGGCTTGATTAATCATCAACTCAGAAACAGTAATTGCTTCTTAAGTTCAGAACTAAATCTTAACCAGCTAAAAATAAGTTTCACAGTGATGCTATTTTAGGATGAAAGATGGGAGGTAGAGATGGAATCAAATTGCACTAATTGTTAATTAAATATGGGATGTGGGGTTATCTATGACATGCTGATACACTTCCAAGAGTGAATTTTTAATGTTAAAGGGAAATGTTAATGAATATTCCATGACCTAAAATATATTTCCTGCACTTAAAATACAGATGGAAAATGGTGAAAATAACATGTGGAAAACCAATTTCAGAAAAAATATGCCAAAGATATGATTCAAAATAATTTCTGAGCAAGCAAAACTGATTTTCCAAGGTCTTCTTGAAAGACTTAGAAACTAAATCATTGATTTTCAAGAATTTTTAGACCTTGAATTTGAACGGCTAAAAACAAGTAATTTCTGGGATTTCCAGGATGCCTATGAACCTTGCAATATGTTAATTAGTCAAATCAAAATTTTCAAAGAAGCAGAGTCTTTGAAAAATGGTGACCAATTCCTTCCCCCTCCAAAATCAACACCATCAAAAAGCTCCAAACACATCCTGATATGACTTGAAACATTTATTTACCTGGTTGCAAGATCTTTCCAGTATTCTATGGACACTCCTGGGGCTACAGACAGTGCCTTCTCCCACTGCAAGAGAGAGAACCGCATTACACACCAGCATCCAGACTGAATATAATGTATATTTAACTGATAAATATTATGCACAGGTCATTTGGTAAATAGCATTAAACCTCTTTCATTTAAAACAATCTTTCAATAGCATTATCTGTAAAACCTTACTTCACTAGACATAATACCCAATTTAATGAATACCCATTTGATGAATACCTGTTTAATGAATACACATATAATGGCAATGTTGCCTAGCAACAATAAACAATAAATTATATGGTCCACCTTACTAAAAGGTGTCTCAAAAAAGTTTCTTTTCTCAAATGCATACCATCCATAAAACTTAAGATAAAAAATACAGAACTCAATATGTATTGTAGAAACAATTTTTCTGTGACCTTAACCTTTGACCCATTGACAGTAGACTTTATAAGTGTCTTTCATGACTCAAATGCAAGTGATCCAAAAAATGTCATCATGGTTTTGTGGCACAAGGTTTGAGTTACTTTGTATAAACTGTTTTCCTTCTTGAAGCCCTTCATGCCATGACCTTTGACTTTTCAAGTCCTAAAGCAAAGAATTTGGATCAATGATCTTGTTTCAAATGCAAGCAATCTATAGCGCTTAACATGGAATGTGGTACAGAACTTCAGTAGTTTCCTTTTGTCCATGTGATGCTGACCATTAACCCCACCTTACAAGCAATCCCTCTTGCATTACAATCACTTTAATTTTATCCCAGAATAAGTGTCCTGTCAAGAGCAAGATAAAAGTCAGAATAAAATGGCCCACATACCTCTCCCAGCTCCACCATTAGCTCACAGTATCGCTGGATATTGCCAAGTTTAATGTGAATCCCTGCTGCTTCCTTCAGCCTGTCTTCTTTAGAGCGTGACCCGATCCCACCACCAAATTTGGACATCTTGATCATCTCAAGCTCCTGGGCTTCCGACTTTACACCAGAACATCAGTAAAAAAAAAAAGATAACATGGCTGATGCTTTACAAACAGATATCATATTTGTTTATGTATAACTGTTACAGTAAAAGTTCTGCTCTACAGTCAGATATTCTCATAACCCTATCAGTACAGATAAAAAAATTTTGGGTGAAATGCGGATGCAAAAAATTCTCATTCTACCTTCTACATGCCTAGTTATGCAACCTTACATGATGTCACAAAAGCAGTCTGGATGTCTAAATGTTACTCAGATTTCTTTTCTGACACCATCTAATGCTCAATCTGCCATGATCTGCAATTTTTATAGGAGTTTAATTACAGTAGTTTTAGCTATTTATCTGTTTTAACCATTCTTCCAATTTTACAAAGAATTATTAAGTGTAAACAAAATATCACATGATCTTTTGTAAGGATCAAAACAATTTTCAATTAATAATTTTTCTATTGTCCTATTATTTAAAACCTCATTTTTGGACCCAGGCATATGAGAATTTTATAAAAAACAAAAAAAAAACATGTTAATTGGATAATCCCACCCTATGGGTTATAATTTGTGTACAGGAACTGAGCAAAGTCCACATTCTTGCCCAAAGAATTGACCTTCCATGTGGGATTTTCCTATCCCTCATTAAAATGCAGACTACATTCTAATAGTTCAGGATCTGTGATTACAACTAAACAGTATCTACCCTGATCTTCCAGTGCATGCTTTAGAAAAGTATCTATGTCTATACTGTAGATTGTGGCTATGGATGATTCTTTGTTTTGTATTCAACTTTTTAAAAACACTTTATAACCTAATAGTGTCCAAGCAGTTTAATATCACATAAAACTTAGATTAGTGGGTTGGCATGCATTTCTTGTGCATCTTTTACCAACCATCCATAAGTATTTTAAAAAATTCATCAAATGTGCACAGACTCAATGGCAAAAACTTCATTCACAAATATATAAAGAAAAGTGCTTAGCTAGTGACTTAATTTATAGCAGGTCATAAATGACAAATGATTTCCCATTGTCTCGTACACTTTTCTGTATGATTTTCTTTTAGCATTATTTGTATTAGTATTTAGTCTGAACCATCGACCACCGACTTACGAGAAGCTACTAGCAAGCTTTCTCACATATCCACATTCGATGAATCCTAGACTCAAACCCACACAGACAGAGGTGAGATGGCAGTGATCTGTAATGGACAGCGCTTTAGACCACTCGGCCACTCGGGCCCCTCATGTGTGTTTATATATATGCATGTGTGTATAGTGTGTATAGGTATGCATGTGTGTGTATAGGTATGCATGTGTGTGTGTGTATAGGTATGTTTTTTATATAAATAAGTTCCTTTGTAAGATTGCCTCAAGGTATACTAGTTTTTCAGCTAATTGCATTACTCTCTATAAATAAAGTCATCATCATCATCATCATCATTATTATTATTATTATTATTATTATTATTATTATTATTATTATTATTATTATTATTATTATTATTTATAGGTAAGCATGTGTGTGTATATGTATACATGTGTGTATAGGTAAACTTTTTCTAAATCTTCTTAGTATCCTTCAATTTTTACTATAAGAATAACAGGTATAGAAACAAATATCCAGGAAATAATCTGCGTTACATAAATGTACAAAAAAGTAAAAATAGATGTCGCTTTGGCTTGTAGACTTTTAGGGAATTATACACAGTTTTCAGTATCCGCAACAAGTCTATACAAGCTGGTTGTATTTATAGTTTTACCTCATGTGGAGACAGCCATGTAGAGGTTTACAAAAACAACGTTTTTGTGTTTATTTGTTTGTCTTATATATGCTTTGTATTTGCCTTTGAAAAAGACTCATTAAGAGTCAAAAGCGCTCAGGCTAGTTAGTTACTAGTTCGTCGTCAGTTTATTGCATCTATTTTAATCAATCCCTGACACACGTGATCCCTTGGTGGATCCAGTGTGCTTGAAAGGGTTGTTATTCGCCATGTGATTTGTATTCTTTATACATATATATATATATATATATATATATATATATATATATATATATATATATATATATATATATATATATATATATATAGATATATATATATAGATATATATATATATAGATATATATATATAGATATATATATATCTCTATATATATATATATATATATATATATATATATATATATATATAGATATATATATATATAAATATATATATATATGCATGTGTATATAGGTATGCATGTGTGTATAAATATGCAATTTATATAAATAAGTTCCTTTGTATGATTGCCTCAATGTAGATTAGTTTTCAGCTAATTGCTTTAACCTCTTTAAAAAAAGTCATCCTCATCATCATTACTTTTATTATTATTATTATTATTATTACTATTATTATTATTATTATTATTATTATTATTATTATTATTATTATTATTATTATTATTAGAGTCAATAAATCCCTATGATACATTTTAAGTAATAAATGACATCATATTGATAACATCATAATGTAGTGGTCATGTCATTTCAAACTGCATTGTAAGGCTTAGCACTGATTTAATACAAGTAAACATCCTAAGATATAGTATACAAATCTACTATACACTATAATTGTGATTTAAATGCAAAGAACAGTGGGAAATCAATCCCCACTATTCCTTCTATTGATGACTAGAAATGGATGCAGACTGACAAATGGAGAGAAAACAATCAATCAGGGAAGTTGAAGCAAAAATACATTAAACATTTAGATAAAAGACACAAATTGATCAATCAGTGAAGTGACAGATAATTGTCCTTATAATTATGTAAACAAGCGCTATAAGAATAGGTTATTGTGGCCAGACTTGCCATGTGAATGATAACTCATTCTCCATTCTTCAACTGGGAAGAACATGGCCAAAGGTCACATGATTGTGACCTTTATCTGGTTAAGAAGATAAGTAGAGAAATCTTCTTACCTACAAAATTAAACTGGCAAATCCAGTAAAGACAATAGGCTGTTTTCACTCTTAACAGGGTCTAGTGGTCATCTGGGCACCATAAAGGGACCCACCAGATCCAGTTTGTCTCTGCGAAGCAAAATCTCTGAGAATAAAAACTTGAGAAAGGTGATTCCAATCAACCGATTCCACTGTGTCTCAGATCATAGCATTGTGTTTGAATGAGAGATCATCCAAATCACATGAGCTGAAATCTTCACGAGGAGACACCAATCTTGTCAGACTTTAGAGTATGAAGATAGACCTTCAGGAATGGTGTCTTGTTTTCATTGAAAGAAGGAGTCATTTGCATGTTCCACGACTTGTCACATGCATTTCAAGTAGTGCTCTGGTCTTATATATCTACTGTTCTTAACTTGTCTATTGAGAAGAGGGAGTGTATGACAACTCTTTGATTGCCAACTTACGATAACCTATTTTTGGCTATAAAATCTGGTTGCATTAAGAGGACCACTGAGCCATCTGATCTGAACTGTTCAGATCAATCGAAAGGGCATGAAGTTCACTCACCTTACATGCTGAAGGTAAGGCTATCAGTAAACCTGTTTTGTATAATAGTAGCTTTGGCAATGTGTAGGCCAAAGGCTCATACTTATTTGAGCTTGAGCAATGTAGGAACCCAGGATAGATTCTATTTAGAATTGGGCAGGTGGTTTTTGTCAATGCAAATCAAAATTTGTTAACAAATCTGAGTGATCAATATCATGTCTGCCATAATATCTGAATGTGTAAAAGATGATCGAGTGGTAGCCTTTAATAGTAACTGCAGTCACTTTTCCTAAGCTGGGAATTGAGACACTCAGATTGACAATGTTATTGATATGGCGCCATTTTCCTCATAAGTGTTCAGAGTGGAGGACCTTCTTGTTCACAAGATTCTCTCTTCAACAGAAGGTTTAAGTTGATTGTGCACAAGACATTCCATTCAAGAGTTGAGCGTGAAGAAGAACACGATCTGTGCAGGGACAGAAAACTGGCAACTTCAGCAGTTTGAGATGATTCAGCCATGCTGTAATCTTTGTGGATATATCTATTGTTACATCAAGTAAATATGTGACCCAGGACTTGTCCCATCTGAGAGGGGATGTCAGAATCATTTTGATGTTCTGATCCTGTAACTTCTGGATTATTTTCAGTACTATGACTGTGGAAGGGGACTGTGGGAGGGGAGGCAAAGGCCCAGAACCCTTCCCATCTGATTGACAGTACATCCACAGCCCAAGTGTTTGTGTCACGAGCAGGTGAGACAAAGGTGGGCATTTACCTGCGATTCCATCTGGTCCCACAAAGGTCTATCTTTGGATGCCCCAAATATACCTCAATCAGAAGACTGACTGGAGGTGAGACTTTTTCATGTGAATTATCTGCCCCTTATTTGATAGACAGTCTCTCATAAATATATCTGATTTTTATAAAGATTTTTATTTCTTCACACCAACATAGAGACTGTCAAATCACAACACACAGTCTTTCATGAGAGACAATCATTCCCGAAATTGAATGCACTGATGGCATCTCTCATTTCTAGACAGTTGATGTGAAGAGACATATCTGCTGGCTGAAAATGTGCCACCAACCTTAGCGAAGTCCTACAACAAGTGGGCACCCCAACCGTATGTATTGATATCAGTACATACAGTTCTCCTCCATTATAAATTGGTACATGGGGTCCATAACTGTCAACCATGTTATATACTGAACCGCAGTATATTAAATATGATCAATAATGTTGAGTGTACTTGTGTGTTGGTGGGAGGTGTAAAAAGAACACCCATCAAATGTTAAGTAATACCCTTTATGTAAATTATAATTTTTGTACTGCATGGTATTTATATATTTAATAACATCTGATATTTAAAAAGTACATAACTATACTAAGCTTTACATTGCTTTCTTTCAATCCATACTGTTGTACAAAGATCGATTAAATCATGTGTAACTTTTAAAACAATGATATTAAGATCTCATTTTAAAAAGTATATATGCCAGTTATAATTTTTTTTCTACAGCCGAATGAAGTTTAAAGAGATTAAAATGTTGTAATCACTTGCTAGAAAAATTATTACCTTTAGGTTGATCTTGAGGCCAAAGCAACCTATGTTAAAAACTTCATTTTTTTTAATTAGTAGCTCAAAATCACACATTTACCACTTCTATGCACATTTTGCAATAAAATAAATGTATATATGTCTGTAAAAAGTACACTGGGTAATGTCAAGTAATTTTTTATTGACAAAATATCTCATTTTTGTTTTGAAATATCAGGTACATACTGATACAACTAAACTCACTTTAAAATCTGATTTCAAAGGAAAGTGACAATTATTTGAAAAGACCTAATTTGTAGTGTATCTACATTTTCAAATGAACATCTCTTTTGGGCTGCACTGCAACAAATTAAAGAAAGCAATAAGTTCAAAAGACATACTGCCACTAATCCTTTAATTCTTTGTGATCTGTAACCCTCCAGGTATCAATGAACAATAGTCAACAATTGGCTGGTAAGTGAGCTGTGTTTATATAGATTAAGTCACTAATGTAATCTGCAGGGGTTGCTTTAGCAATAAAGGAAATTTCATTTCATGTCCACTTTAGTCAAATACAATAACTGATATGGACCAATAATAATTATGGATTTTTAGTGACATGGGTAATTTTGGGTATTCAATGACCTGTTAGGAATACAATATTGTATCTTACCTGAATGCAACAGTGGCTAATTTGAGTTAAACTGTGGCTGTAAAAACACATTCTGGTTAATGTCCAAATCAAGTACAGTAATTTTTGATGTAAAGGTATCAGCTGATAGATATAAAAAATTTGTTAAGCTGTAAAAAAAATTCTAATTTTTATAATTTTGATTTTGGGGTTCATAGCTCTACCATGTTATATCCAGAACTGCAAAGCCATTTCCACCTGGGGCTTCTCCAGAGGGATCTCTGACATCAGCCAAACCTAGATGCATCACAGACTCAGATTGTATGTCAGGCATGATCATTTACTTATTGATCTAGGGGACTGAAGAATGGGCACCACTCTGCTAGCAATGCCATCTTTAAGAGGTGCATAAAACGATGGCTGTGCATAATCAAGTCTGCTGCCACATTTAATAATCCAAGGAGTTGAAAGAACTCAATGAATTCAAGTCCAGTTGGAAATGGACTCAAACCAGGTCTGTGATCCAAGTTATGTGATTGCCAAACAACTGTTTAGTAGACACCTCTTTACAGTATGTTTAAATAAGCCACTTTTTTAATTTCATATTCATCCTCTATGTAAACAGCACCTATACTAAAAAAATAAAATTGTGTGTGGTTCCTTTAGTGTCCATTAACAAACTAGTTTCATTTCCAAAGTAATTAGATTGGTTAGTGTTTTATGGTACATCAACACTTGAAGGCTTGTTCTTTAGTTGGCACCCAATTCAGTGGTTTTGAAAAAAATTAAAATTTAAAGTTTGTAAGTTTGTGGTGACGGTTCAGTAAGAAATGATTTTTATTGTTATTGTTCTGGGGCTTAACGCCATTTTTCAACACACGGAAGGCTACACATGGTGGCCAGTATTAATGGTGGAGGAAGAAACCGGGAAATATGCAGAAAGAACCACCGACCCACAAGAAAAAACTGTGATAAGTGAGAAATTCCATCCCAGGTGGGCAAAACAATGGATGAATGGATGAAAATCTGATTTGTCCAAGTTTACAAGAAAGCTTAGGCAATGCAAAAGTGAAAGGAGATTGTTTCTGCCTTGCAGTAGAATCAGATTTTTTTGAGGATGTCATCCAAGTATGATTCCATTGTTGTAGATGAGGTCAACTGGAATAAAGTAACAATACAATCTTGGTAAAAGCCCAAGGCTGATATTGAGGCCAAACAGTGGGACTTTGAACTGATAAACCATGTCAGGATAAGCAAACCAAAGGAATTTTCATCATGCTGGGTAGATAAGGACATAAAAATATGTCAGATCAAAACTGATGGCATACTTGTCTTTTCTGATGAGGGGATGGATTGCTCTCACCATCTTCATCTTGAATTTTGGCAGAAGGATATGTTGATTATGGCAACTCAGGTCAATGATCTGACTCAACTTCCCGATCTGAATGAGAAAAAGCCTTGAATAAACCATGAAGACTGGTTTTGATTCAATCTCCACTGCTTTTTTTGGTAATGATAGACTGTACCTCCTGACCAATTTCACCTTCACCCCTCTCCCAATCTGATAACATATCCATAGGAAGGAGAGAGGAAGAAAGCAGATATCATGGGAAAAGAAAAGATAAACCCCCTCCAAAATGATTTGGATCACCCATTCATTTTGTGTCAAAATGTTGATCCAATGTGATTATAACTGGAGGAATCTGGTTCCCAGTCTGTAGGAGGTGGGGTGGTAAGCCAGTGCTGGGAGACAGAGATTTGGGGTGGCTAAACTTGGTTTCTTACCTCCCCTGTAAGAATGCCTACTAGATTGGTTCAGCTGTTGTCTGCTGGCATGAGGTTGAGATCTGAAGGTAAAAGATTCCTTTGCTTGTCTTGATTACCTTCCCTTGTGGTCAGTTTTTAAAACATGGATGCAGGTGAAATGGCATGGAGGAGGGTAGTTCTTAAGCTACCTGTCTTCAAATCTTTTCAAATTTGCAATGACAAGCATCCTTACAGCAGGCAGATCCATCTACACATCCATCAATAAGTCATAATGTCATAAAAAGTCACTTAAGATAATGCAAAATAAATCAAGGAAAAATGAAGTACATAAAAAATAAAACAAATATACTATGGAATTCCATGAATATTTGATAAAGAAACTCTACAACATATCTAATAAGCAAGGTTTTATTTTGTAAAACATACACTTTTTCTTATTTTTTTTCACCAATGAACTGCTACTGTTGCATAGGACTACATATGCCTTTAAAAATTAAAACATACAAGAGATTTAAAAGAGATCATTTTGCTTTTGAGACACCTTCTGAATCTATATAAAGATATGGTTCAAGTTAAATGATTTACAATTTCCATTGTATTATCATAGTCCTTAAAGAAATCCATAAAAGTATTTTCTCCAGCATGATTTATTACCTGCTGATTAAGACCATTTAACATAGCTTATTCCAAAAGGTTTGTGTCTCTTGGTTTATTTAGTTTTCTTTATTAGGAAATACCTGTTGATATAAATGTATGGATTTAAAATATTTATTCCATGATATTCCAAAAGTACATTCTGTGTACATGAGTTTTACTATTCAAGACAGTGTGACAATCATAGGGAGAAAGTATGTTCAGCAAAAATTCAAAAACATGGGTGACCTTTGACAAAGCTGAGAATTATGGTTAGATATCTTACGGATTTGAACTTTGATAAGTGTTTGACATGCATGATGCCTCTGCTATAGTTCTGAGAAAGCATGCTGTCATCCAAACCCTGTACAACTGACACTAGCTCCCACAGGTTTGTTGTCCCTCCAGGGGGCTGAAAAATTATCAAAAAAATTTAATTATATACTGTATATAATCAATTATGAGTTATGTTAAATTGTAAACAACAGCTGTCACACAAAAAAGGGTGTATGCTATTTGTTGTACAGATTAGGGCTTACAAACTGCACAGACCATATTTACTAAGGCATTAAGTAACAACAGATTAGGGTGTATATTGTTCAAAGTTGGATATGACCTGTATGGAAGCATATATGGTACTTTGTCACTTGTTTAGTAGACACCTCATTACAGTATGTTTAAATAAGCCACTTTTTAATTTCATATTCATCCTCTATGTAAACAGCACCTATACTAAAAAAATAAAATTGTGTGTGGTTCCTTTAGTGTCCATTAACAAACTAGTTTCATTTCCAAAGTAATTAGATTGGTAAGTGTTTTATGGTACATCAACACTTGAAGGCTTGTTCTTTAGTTGGCACCCAATTCAGTGGTTTTAAAAAAAAATTAAAATTTAAAAGTTTGTAAGTTTGTGGTGACGACTCTGTAAGAAATGATATTTACTAAATATATATTATATATTGTTAGGGTATTTAAGTATGCAGTTTGTAGCAACCCCAAAAAAATCGTGAAAACTGGTACCCAACATATAAAAAATGTCCAGAACTGCACTGCATGTTGAGCCCATGATTTAAACATTGCTGTAAAACTAGTAACCTTGATTCCCAGGTCAAAGTCAAGGGACATACCACAGAATGATTTAACTGCAGTATTAGGTATACCCATCAAGAGCTTTGGAAAAAGTAGACAAAAAGGAAAAAAAAATGTCATGAAAATATTAGCACAACAAATTTTCTCCTTGACCTTGACCACTATGCCAGAGATGTAAGCCATGTCACAGAATGCTTCATAATGAATAATCTTAAGTACGAATCCATCAATGGATTAAGAAAGGTGAACAAGTTAAAGAAAACCTGTAACCAGAACCTCAATGCAAATTTTCTATGGTTGTGACCTTGACATCAAGATTAATGAGGCAAGTAAGTAAGCATGCCACAGAATGAATCATCTTAGCTTAAAAATGATTTGTATCACATATGAAATCCATCATGGGGTTTAATACATATGAGGAAATAGACAAAAAACTTTAGACCAAACCTCAATGCAAATTTTCAATGGCTGTGACCTTGACCCTATGGTCCTTGAGGCAAGTGTGCATGTGCAAAATAAATTGTCTTAGGTTCATAATAATTTGTGCCATGTATGTTGTAAACCTATCAGTGTTTATTAAATTTAAGGAAATGAAAATTCTTTAACCATAGCTTTAATAAAACATTTTATATGACTGTGAACTTGTCCCAGAGGTCAAAGTTGCAAGCATATGTGTTACAGAATGAACAGTCTAAGATTAAAAATTATTTATGCAAAATATGATGGGGATCTATCTAGAGGTTTAAGAAAAATATGCAAATGAAACATTTGGACAAAACCTTAACTATTGATGCCACCACTATCACATCTGCTGATGATGGAAAAGTGCTAGATCACCACGATCACATGCACTGATGATGGAAAAGTGCTAGATCACCACTATCACATGCGCTGATGATGGAAAAGTGCTAGATCACACCAATCATATCAGCTGATCATTGAAAAGTGCTAAATCACCACTATCACACCACTATCACATCTGCTGATGATCACCACTATCACATCTGCTGATGATCACCACTATCACATCTGCTGATGATCACCACTATCACATCTGCTGATGATCACCACTATCACATCTGCTGATGATGGAAAAGTGCTAGATCACCACTATCACATCTACTGATGATACAAAAGTGCTAAATCACCATTATCACATGTTCTGATGATGGAAAAGTGCTAGATCACACCAATCACATTGGCTGATCATTGAAAAAAGCTAAATCACCATTATCACATGTGCTGATGATGGAAAAGTGCTAGATCACACCAATCATATCAGCTGATCATTGAAAAGTGCTAAATCACCACTATCACACCACTATGACATCCGCTGATAAAGGAAAGTCCTACACTATACTTGTCACTAATATGGGCACAACAAAAAGTGAATTCACTGGAATCATTGCCGCACAATCCAAGAGTCCATCTGCTTTAGCACAAACTGATTGCCCCACCTAACATGTCTGAAGAATTTCATAGCATTGTATGACTGCAAACAATGTCCATAGTTTAAGTTCATGACTTTCAAAACTTTAACACAATATTGTCATGCTGACAAATCAGAACACTGCTGACAGTAAAATTATACACTGATAACTTTATTCAAAGTAAAATTGTGTTGCAAATCATTAAGTAAAGTGTAACATTATGTACTGCTTTACTGCATTAATGACTAATTTTAACTAACAGACCACTTGTATACAAAATGATGATACAGATGAATCAATGGCAAAAGTATATTTAGTAGTCCTACAAGTTTTCCCCAACCTAAAGTACTGTCAAATAAAACTTTTCTTCTTGCCAATTTTGATTTCCTCTTTGATTCCTGCTTTTTGCCACCTCCACTTTTTGCATTCCACCAAGTAGGATGCATGTGCAAAGAAATAATAGTAAATTTGCCAAAACTGAACTAAAATTTAGTTTTTTTGAGCAAAATTAATCTTTTTTTACTTATTCTGCCGCTTTTGTGCAGCTAATCTATTTTCGTGCCAAAAAATCACCATCCATTCAATGTGAATGCATCCTCCCATAGAGTGAAGAAAATAAGTCAGCTATACAATGGTGGCAGAATAAGTAACTGCTGCTATTAAAATTACTATCTGTTCTTGGTTATCTAAAATTACTATCTGTTCTTGGTTATCTAAAATTACTATCTGTTCTTGGTTATCTAAAATTACTATCTGTTCTTGGTTATTTAACACTACTGCTTTTAAAGTTACTTGGTTATCTAAAATTACTATCTGTTCTTGGTTATTTAACACTACTGCTTTTAAAGTTACTTGGTTATCTAAAAATACTTTCTGTACTTGGTTATCTAAAATTACTATCTGTTCATGGTTATCTAAAATTACTATCTGTACTTGGTTATCTAAAATTACTATCTGTTCTTGGTTATCTAAAATTACTATCTGTACTTGGTTATCTAAAATTAACATCTGTACTTGGTTATCTAAAATTACTATCTGTTCTTGCTTATCTAAAATTACTATCTGTACTTGATTATCTAAAATTACTATCTGTTCTTGGCTATCTAAAATTACTATCTGTTCTTGGTTATCTAACACAAGATTCTACAAAGCATAAAACACTACCTATTAAGACTCAAACCCTCCATTAATATAAACCTTTCCTGCTTTGAACTTAGCATTAGATAAAGTTTGCCTAAAATCAGATTGTATGAATTCTCTCTTCTACTCACCAAGAAAAATTTTGAGAAGAATTTAAGAGAACGTGCCCTGAGGTTCTGTGGAAATTCTTCACTCTGAAGTTTTAAATCTCTGGATATCTTTCCAGTCAGCAGCATGGATGTTAAAGAGGTACCTTTATCTGAAATAAAACAGTTGACACAGAATATATATTGCTACCTGACCCTATCGCTATGTACCTATTAAAATATTAGTAATCATTATTTGCAAGATCTTTAGATGAAGTGAAATCTGGTATTTGAAATCTCAAATTAGATCAACAATGACTCTGCTGTCCATCCATCCATCAATCTGTCTGTACATCTGCCATTTACTAAATATCCAACGAAACCAGTGAGTGAAAATTTACAAAACTTTGTAGTTACGTTGCACTATGGGTAACCATCTACAAAAGGAGTGTTATTCAAGGTTCCTTTATAGTCCTATGACAAGATTAAAGGTCTAATGAGCAAATAATCACTGGTTCCCTTGCAGTCCTGTTATTTATATTATGTAATTTAATTATTTGTTTGTTAGTTTTTAAATTTTTTTAAATTTTATTTCATTACATGTTATTGTAATGATAATTTGTATACTGGATTTTATTTTAGAAATTCAATTCAGTTCTGTTTGGCATTGCATCTTTTGCTGACCTAGATTCAGACCCAATCTCAGTTTTGGAGTAAAAAAAATCTTTTTATTCCAGGGTGGGATTCATTGATTTTTAGCTACAGCTATACTAGAATACATGATAATCTGCATTTGATCTTTTTATGTCATACTGAAGAGAGATGATCATGTGACCCCATCCTGGAATCTGTTTTGCATCTTAATTTACTGTATAGTCGTTCTCTTGAGAAGAAAAAGCCAGTTGTGATTTCAACCTTTGAAGCTCAAAGGTGTTTTGTTGTGACCAGTTTGAGTTGAATATTTCTATTTTTCAGAAATAGTAATTTATTTTCCCTGGAAAATATTAGTGCTCATAGGAATTCTTGAACAAAGACATTTAACCAACTTTATTCAGAAATTCTCAACTGGAATATTATTTCTTTGTGATTCAACAAATAACTGTTGACATGGCAACACTTTAAAGGTTACTGAAGATGTCATCACCTTCCATCTTGGAATTTCATTGTGATTTAAACTGTGATTCATTTAGGACTTTTTATTGATAGGACTTATATTTTTAATTTTTAGATTAGTTTCTGGATTTGATTCATGAACTGTAAGTCCTTTTCCTCATTTTTACCTTGTTTTTCTAGGGAAATAAATTATTTGTTAAATTTTACAAAGCTTGCTGGCTTTACTCTTTTCTTTGTTACTTTTGTATGAGCAATAATCACTAGTTCATTTGTAGTCTTATGGGAAGATCAAAGTCTAATGAGCAAACAATCAATGGATACCTTGAATACCTATGGGAGATTAAAGATTGAAAGAGCAAATAATCTCCTATTCCTTCATATTCCAATTAGGAGATCAAAAGGTCTAATGAATAAATAATCTGTTTTGAAAACACTTCATATGCAGTCATGGCAGGAAATCAAATTTTGCATTATGTTATGACCGCTTGGTTGTAGTTTAAAAATCCAAGTGATGAAAATGGAGTGGAAGGGATTTGTGATGTCTCTCCATTGCAGTTATTCTTGTTTACAAATTATTTGTTCAAATACATGTACATAGAACTGGAGATTCAAAGTTACATTTCACTTTAAATTTGTCCTTACACTAAAGACTTCAAAAGGATGAAGGAACTAGCTTTTCCAGCAAAGGCTTAGTTCATTTTCATGTGTTAATTTGTCTTTGAATGGTTAATAAATAAATGTAGAATTACAGATGGACCTTTAAGGGGACAGATTAAAATAAATCAATATCTAGAAAAATTTGATAGCATCTGAGTACCTCCAGTGATTGAAGATTACTAAAACCTTGTTGTCATTAGGCAACTAAGGTTTCTATATGAGGACAGTAATATATATATATCAAATTCAATGTGTATGCATTAATACTTCACTTGAAATAATTGTCCTGACCTGTAGTGCCCAGAATCTCAGACCAAGGTTTGCCTGCAATTATGTTCAACTCTATCGGCTGTACCAGCGAGGTTAGTGACCACAATCGGACTGTTGAGTCACGAGAACATGAGGCCAGGATGAAGGGTCTACCTGGGTGACATGTCAAACCTGCAAACATGAATATTCCTGATAAATTAGCAGGTAAATATAGCAGTCTGGTACTAATCAATAAATTAATTTCTATAAACATGGTATAAATCTGACATTGGCAAACAAACATGCCTGCAACATACAGATGTGTTCACTGCGTGTTTTAAGATAACCAAGCTAGAAATGAATACAATGAAAATATCATGCCCAAATAGAAACTGTACCATACAATATCCAGGATTGTGTGAAAGTGAATTTAGGCATATTAAAAGATGCAAAAGCATGTTGTCCATCATCATACAGTATGCTTCAAGCAACTGATGTTTATACATCCACATCTTTGTAGTTTTTATGAGTTTCTAAAAATATATTGGACTATCAAATTAGGCACCAGTTGTTTCATCTATCAGTACAAAAAACATCACCCAAGCATAATTTATTGAAATGTGTGTGTTTGGAAACAGCAATGGACAAATTCAAATCTTACTGGTTGCTATCAAAATGTCATATTTTCTGTTTATAATGGATTTGTGTGTGTGTGTGTGTGTGTGTTTGTATGTGTGTGTGTGTCTTTGATAACATCAACCATAGCTCATGATCAATTCAGCAAGTTTCTTGATATAGCTGTACGAGTACAGCAGTTAATCATGTCGGTAACAGTCTTTTTAGATGAGTAAATTAATTAATCATATGTGGGTACTTGTAAATTTTATGACGACACTCATTTGTTGTCTTTCCATTTCTTGTCTTTTGCTGCTGGCAGACATTATATTTTGCTGTTATTTCATCATTTTGAATGCTAGAATGTGCCTCTATGCAGCTTCTGGGACATAAGTGATCCGAAGTACAGACAGACACATGCACAGACCAACAAAATGAATTCTATACACCACACATTTTTCAAATTACGCATTTAAAAATAACTCCACAATGGCTTAGCCTGGACTAGAATCCATATCTAAAAAGATATTGGACTCAGATACAGGATGTTTAACTCTAAAACACACCTATACACATAACAGGATGTGCTAATTTCTTGGCAACTATTCAACAAATGATTTACATTAAGAATAACAATATCAGCATCTAGTAGTTCTTATACTTTTATGGCCACAGGTAAAAGCATGAGAAAATATCATACCATACTATCAGAACTTTATTTTCCTGGGTATCATCCTTTATTGTTCTCAAAAAGTCACATTTATGTTATTATTACATTTACATTCTTAGTCACGTAAAACAATTTGTTGCAGCTTAAACAAATTGTGAAATGGTAAAGCCACACAAATAATGAATTCACAGTATATCACATGTAACTGATAAATTACCATAGACATCAGCCCCATGGTCCTGAATTGTGTCCAGGCATGCCCCATCCCTAGTGTCCCACATTCTGATTGTACAGTCCCAGCTCCCAGATACCAATAAGTAGGGGATCTCAGTGTTCCATAACAAACCTCTAACAGGACCTGTGTGACCCTTTAACACGGTGCTACAAGTTTCTTGTGTATAATCCCATATTCTGACTGTCCTTTAATAATAATAATAATAATAATAATAATAATAATAATAATAATAATAATAATAATAATAATAATAATAACAAAAACAACAATAATAATAACAATAATAATAATAAAAACAACAATAATAATATTAACAACAACAATAATAATAACAAAAATAATAATAATAATAATAATAATAATAATAATAATAATAATAATAATAATAATAATAATAATAGTAGAAGTAGTAGTAGAAAGCAGTGTCTCACTTCTACATCATGCTATCATATCATGTACCCCATCTATCACTGACTTGAAAAGTTTAACATTTCAAAATACAAATTTAAAAACAGAATCTTAAAAATGATGTTGCTGCCATCACTGTTACCATTGGAAATATTAACTTATATCTCACTGTTTGCTAATGTAGGTAAGGCAAATAGAATCCATCATATACCATGATATAAAATCACTCTCACACAAGGTTCTGAATGGAGGAAAGAGGCTTTGCCCATTTCATGGTTGGGATTTCAGTAAGCCATACCAACACATATAATGGAATAATTGTCTGTCATTCTTCATTTGGAAAAAGTGGTAGAAAGCTGACAGATCATAGTTGCAAAATTATTGAGTATTTCTTGTATATATAATGCATACAAAGTTAAGAACAAAAAAATTGTAAACAAAATCATTACAATATGAAAAATACTAGAATCATTGCTGACACTATTGGCATGATAAGCAACATAATTTTAATTCAGTGTTACTGAGAGCACTCATGTGAGATAGGTATATCACAAATGTCTTTCTCACCTTTCACACTGTGTCAGACTATAGGAATGAAAAAATAATAATCCTGGATGGCATTTGCTAAGGAAATTACTACATAGTTTAGTCAACTAACACACTGGTTGAAGGGTTTTATCACTAATTTAAAATAATTTCAGAAAAGTTTTAACCAATGTCTATATTTTTTAAATTAATATACTGAATGTCAATTTTAACCAATGTCCATTTTTTAGATTCATTTAGCACGCATCTGTCACTGGTGTATGAAATGGGACTTTAAAAAAAATTTGATGTCTAAAAATATGCTGTAAATATTACCCATCATCTGAACCACTGCACAAGATTCCGTCGAGCAATGGTGACCATCGTACATGAAAGACCTTGGCTTTATGACCTGAAATATAATAATTTTAATAGCTGCACTTGTAACTTTCATTTCCCTGAACCAAAGCTAAAATTTAATTAAAGCTTTAACATTATACAAGAAATTAACTTACTGTTATTATCAATGTTATTTAATATTCATCCTTTTGGTACTGAACTGAATTTAACAAAATATTTGTTGTGTAACACAAAGACCATTATAGCAGTCACTGAACACTAGGGTATTAGCTACCAAGTCGTCAGATTTTTCAGTATTATACAGCATCTGCTTTGGGTAATTCTATTTTTTTCAGTTTGATGTAATTGTTCTGATTTGTTGCTCAATGCTTTCATGCCCTCAATCTTTTGCAAATAATGAAAAAATAATTTTCAGACATTAATGTATTTCTCCCTATGTTCTGGACAACTCAACTATTTTTTAGATAACCTGTCAAAAGATGTATCATTTTGTACATAATTTACAATTTACTAGATATCTTATGTCATTACATGTATCATTTTGTATGTAATTTAGTGTATGGAAGATATCTTATGTCATTACATGTATCATTTTGTATGTAATTTACCATTAACTAGATATCTTATATGTCATAAAGTGTATCATTTTGTACATAATTTACAATTTACTAGATATCTTACCTGTCATAACATGTATCATTTTGTATGTAATTTAGTGTATGGAAGATATCTTATGTCATTACATGTATCATTTTGTATGTAATTTAGTGTATGGAAGATATCTTATGTCATTACATGTATCATTTTGTATGTAATTTAGTGTATGGAAGATATCTTATGTCATTACATGTATCATTTTGTATGTAATTTAGTGTATGGAACATATCTTATGTCATTACATGTATCATTTTGTATGTAATTTAGTGTATGGAAGATATCTTATGTCATTACATGTATCATTTTGTATGTAATTTAGTGTATGGAAGATATCTTATATGTCATAAAGTGTATCAGTTTGTATGTAATGTACCATTTACTTGATATCTTACCTGTCATAACATGTATCATTTTGTATGTAATTTAGTGTATGGAAGATATCTTATGTCATAACATGTATCATTTTGTATGTAATTTACCATTAACTAGATATCTTATATGTCATAAAGTGTATCAGTTTGTATGTAATGTACCATTTACTTGATATCTTACCTGTCATAACATGTATCATTTTGTATGTAATTTAGTGTATGGAAGATATCTTATGTCATAACATGTATCATTTTGTATGTAATTTACCATTAACTAGATATCTTATATGTCATAAAGTGTATCAGTTTGTATGTAATGTACCATTTACTTGATATCTTACCTGTCATAACATGTATCATTTTGTATGTAATTTAGTGTATGGAAGATAACTTATGTCATTACATGTATCATTTTGTATGTAATTTACCATTAACTAGATATCTTATATGTCATAAAGTGTATCAGTTTGTATATAATGTACCATTTACTTGATATCTTACCTGTCATAACATGTATCATTTTTGTACATAATTTACCATTTACTAGATATCTAACCTGTCATAAAGTGAATCTTTTTGTATGTAATTTGCCATATACCAGATATCTTACCTGCAAATACTTTTAGTGGTTGATCTGCAGATGCCATTACATAGAAAACCCTGATACATCCATCCTCGCATCCTGTGGCCAACATGTCTCTGTAAATTAAAAAAAAGCAAGTTTTTTAATCATATTTGAGACTACTGAGGATATAATACAATGGTGCTCCCCTATAATGTACTTGAATGAAATAAATTTAACTGATATGTCACAGGTTTTATCATCCATACCATAATACTACTACTCCCATCATCCTCTGGGAGATGAACCTATACAAAACATACTAATCTGTATAAAGACATATTACTTTCAAAAATAATAAGGGTCTCATAGAATGCAAAGTCACATCTGGAAACAGCATAACGATGCCAATGCTATCTGCTTGGGCAGATGAGACGGGCAAGCTAGCATATCTGGATACAAATATTTCTACCTCCTTGGGAATAAAAAATAAATACTAATGACTCTCTGTTGACAAAATTGCTGGCTTTAAAAGATATTTCTACCAATAATCAACATGGTACAGAAAATAAATGGTGGTAATGGTTTCACTTGAAAAACAATAAGGCAGGTAAGTAAATTTAACAGGATTCTTTTATTTTTTGACATGACACATATGATTGTCAAAAAACTATGTCTTAACTGCAAAGATCCCAACAACTGAATATATAATATCAAAGCATATACTGAAACCGCTAAAATATTGTTCAGCATCATACACGTCTAATATATTATGCTGCCTTTAAAAACTGTGTAAAAAACTAATTAGGGTCATAATGAAAAGTTAGGGTTAGGTGGAAAACCAAAACCATAATTTTATTATACACCTAATCAACATGCATGCTACAGAAAGAATACCGAGTGATTTAAACAAGACTGATGCTCTATCAGCCAAACATAATTTCCAGGAATTTAAGATAAGAGGGTTTCTTTTTCTAACTGCTAAGTGTGGAAACCATTACAGATATTCACTGATTAGTAATCACCCATTTAGGATGAGTCATGAAAACAAGACTATTTAGCAGACAATCACAGTGGCCGAACTTTATGTTGTATTAGCTACATCATGCTGAATCGCTCTGGTGGCCGAGTGGTTAGAGTGTCAAGATGGTACTAACAGCTGCCTCGTTAGGTGCTCAGCATTAAGAGGTTAGTGTTAGGACTGGTTGGCATGGTGTTCAGAATAATGTGGCTGGGTGGAACATCTTATATTGTGATGATAGAGACATGACAACTTTGTGTTTCAAAGCTTTAAACATCAATATGTAAACAACAATTTTTGTTTCAAAAATAGAATCGGTGAAAGTACTTTCTAAATATATTTTATGAAGATTTTAACTCATTAAAGATTGTCAGCATTCATTCAATCTGGAATTGGTTCAATGCTTTATATGCAGGTACATGGATGTAATCCATGTGTATCAAGGATTAATGCAAACATCAACATCCACACAATAAAGCAAATCCACACACATTCATGCAATGGTGCCAGAGCAAGTGTAACTTACAAGCAACAATAAGCCACTCATGCAACAGCAAATGTACTTGTCTGCAGCATGATGCCCCAGCTGTAGACCACTACAAACTGCCATACTGCAGACATCATACCACAATGACTGAAAATATTAAAACCTACATTAAAAATCCAAATCAAACACACAAATGCATCATGTCAAGGTCAATGCCTTTCCAACTGAGATACTGGAGCTGCTGAACTGGGCAGGCTTGCTGGTACTGAACCTGGACAGGCTTGCTGGTACTGAACTGGGCAGGCTTGCTGGTACTGAACCTGGGCAGGCTTGCTGGTACTGAACCTGGACAGGCTTGCTGGTACTGAACTGGGCAGGCTTGCTGGTACTGAACTGGGTAGGCTTGCTGGTACTGAACCTGGGCAGGCTTACTGGTACTGAACTGGGCAGGCTTGCTGGTACTGAACCTGGACAGGCTTGCTGGTACTGAACTGGGCAGGCTTGCTGGTACTGAACCTGGGCAGGCTTGCTGGTACTGAACCTGGACAGGCTTGCTGGTACTGAACCTGGGCAGGCTTGCTGGTACTGAACCTGGGCAGGCTTGCTGGTACTGAACCTGGGCAGGCTTACTGGTACTGAATCTGTGCATGCTTGCTGGTACTGAACCTGGGCACACTTGCTGGTACTGAAGATGGGCAGGCTTGAACCCATTTCCCTTGAATTAGAGTCTGATGCTCATACAACTGATCCCCTTTTAATTTAGGATCAATCAAATATCAAATTAAGTCTTTTGGTGAAAACTCTATGACAATAGGACTATACTTTGTGAGTAGCAATAACATGAATTTCTAGATGGCCATATTGAGTTCAGATTAACATTTTTTCCACTCTGGACCAGCTGGACATCACAAGAAGTCTTCTGGTTAAAACTTCATATCAATATGACCTTCAACTGAAAAGAAGCAGTGACAATAAGATTTTAAAGCTAGCTATAATGGGAGCCATAATGGATGTCAGATTTGCACCATTTTCATTTAGGACTAACTAGATATCATGATAAATATTTGGTCAATCCCATGTTGATATACTCATACATCCAATAGAAGTACCAATAAAAACAATTGTCAGAAGGAATAGCAATAACATTTTCACAACAAGGTCAGATTGACACCCTTGTCATTTAACACCAACTAGGCACAATAAAAAGTATTTCGCTGAAAACTTCATGTCAATATGACTTCCACTGTAGATAAATAGCAAAAACAAGAATTGTATGATGGCTGTCAAAGTGGCAATTTTGTATCTCAGATCAGCACCATTTTCATTTAGGATCAACTAGATATCACAGAAGTCTCTTGGTGATAATCCTATGTTAATATGGCCATACATCCTGGAGGTGTATGGGTAACAAGATTTTCTAGATCTCCACTATGGTGGCCATATTGGAAGTCAGACCTATATGATTTTTGTTTAAGACCAACTAGACATCGCAGTCATTTGGTGAAAACCTTACAATGACATGACCATTACTTCAGGTGGCGCTCTACAGTTTCATATTTTGAATAGGGTTAGAATTTTAAAGAAAAAGAATTTCCCAGGATTTCCTCACTGGTCATACTGGCTATTTAATAAAAACTTTATCTTCAGTGTTGTTAAAAGAACATTTAATTTCCTTTATTTTGGTGTGATGGGTGTAATTTGGGTTCTAGAGTATATAGCTTGGGCTCTCTTCAGGTGTGCTCATATAAAAAAAACTGCTAGCTCGGCTTGGTCATTTTCATTTCCTGGACTTAGGGTTAAACTGTAGAAAAAAGAGCCGATAACTTTTTTTGTTTTTCATATAGTTTGTCATTCATTCACTGAACTTTCAGAAGCTGCTATTGCCTACTTTAGCAAAATTCAACTACTAAAGTTAGTGTACTTTTCATTAATTCAGGTTAATTTGTCAAGCACATGGGACCATCCATTTTCTTATACTGTGTACTAAGATCATGTACAATTTCCACAAGTACAGTATCCAAAGAAATGTCAGCCACATTACATCAAAGTAGCATTGAGGTATGGCAACATTCTCTCCATTGTGCATGTTACAAATGCAAACAATTTCATCTTACATATGTCACTCTCTCAAAATTACATAATAACTGGTGAGCGCCACCTCAAGAGAATTGCAATAAAAAATATTCAAGATGGCAACTGTGGCAGCCATATTGAATTTCCAAGCAGCACCATTTCCATTTAAGACTAACTAGCTTTTGGAATGAATGTGCATTCAAAGTTTTATGGAAATCCTCAATGTAGGGAGAAAAAGCAATAGCAAAATTGTACTAGTGGACAGACAACAGATGGACACTAGATGATGATCAACAGGCCATCCCATAAGCTCCTTATTTTTGGTAAATGTAGCTTTCTATGTTGGCTGATTGATATCATTTGTATGAAGCTGACAGATTTTAAGTATGGACAGATTTTAAGTATGGACAGATTTTAAGTAAAGGAAACTTTTTAAACATTTTCATCTAAATTGCATTAGCAGTTGCAGAAAAAAAGAATTTTTCAAAAATAAATGTTATGATACAATGTACTAAACATAATGGAGATTGAATCAATGATGATAGACAACACATGATAGATGCAGGGCTATACTATATGCTCATTAACAGACAGGACAACTGAAAACCAGTGCTTCTATACACATAAGGCTTATCTGTAATGACGCAGGAATTATATGAACTCACTTGTTATGGGGACTCCAATCACAACCAAATACAGGACCTGGGTGTTTGTACCTCTGTAACAACTCTCCATCTACCTGTCTGATGATGCTAAATTACACAAAGAAAACAGAAATTTTTAGGACAGTTTATAACATCTTACTAAGGAACAATATTTCCACTGCAAAATTTTGCAAAGAAATTGCATTTTCTTGAACATTTTCTTGCTGATGAATTTGTGTTGAAAGAATATTCATCAAGTTCTCAAAAACTCCAATATTAAAATTCTCAAACTAATAACATCAAGTTTGCATTTTTTTTTTAAAATTATACATTTTACAAAATTTAGTAAAGTGTATTTATTGCATAAATTTTGACATAATGTACAAGCAATCTTTATTGCAGGAAAAATACTTGAAATAATTTCCTATTTTTCCACGAGTTCTTTGAAAGGTGAAAATTAACATTAACATAGGACCATACAGACATACCATTTCATAGCAAAGTGGAACAAAAGCCATCAAGAAATGACATATTGTTAAAGTCTCCCATATGTAACAACTCCTACTGAATGTCTCCTATGTACCAGCACTTTCAATTTTATACTACTACATTATGGTGCAGTCCTTTCACTTTATTTACTACCTGTGCTGCACTTTGTTTCTAAGGTCACATAAAAAATATTAAATGCAGAAAATTCTACATATTTCATTATCAAAAGCCACATCTACACACAATTTGCTTAACATATGTACCATGTTTGGTTGAAAAATTAAACATTATGCTCCAGAAATGAAAATGTTAATGCAGGAACACAATGATAAAAACATAGAAGATATAAGAAATGTCTATGAAATGTATAGATACCAGTAACCGTCTCCACCACAGGACATAATTCTTCTGGAGTCAAGCTGGTTCCATGCTACTGTATATACAGGGTTCTTCCCATGCTGAAAATCATATTTAAATTCATTTAAATCTGCTCTATTATATTTAAGTAATCATCACAGCCAAGCATGTGTGTGTGTATGTGTGTGTGTGTGTGTGTATGTGTGTGTGTGTGTGTGTATGTGTGTGTGTGAGATTTGGATTTTTAACATAGCTTTAACAATTTTTCAGTCATATCACTACGATGTCTGCAGTGTGGCAGTTTATAGCCCAGGGACATCATGATGCAGTGAACCATTGCTTATTCATAGGATTGTTTGATTTGTTTATCTTTAAGCTTAATATTATGGTCAGTAGTTGTGCATAAGGAATAATTACATAAGGAACTACTGCCAGGTGTAGTAATATGCATTTGAAAGGTATTTACTATATGAAAAATTAATCTGCATTTTCACAATGTAAAAAGTGTTTCTTATTCACTAATTTTGATAAAAATTTCTTAGAGTTGAATTTTAACCTGAAAATTCAATTTAATATGTAAGTTCAATTTTGCACTTATTTTTATGAAAGCCTTAACTCAATTAGATCATAAAAAATTTTATTTTATAGTAATGAAGATAAAAGAACAAACTAATTGCAGCTCACTGCTGTAGATAATAAAACATTTATGTTAATAGTTTTGAAGGGAAAAAACAAACTAATTTTGGCTCACTGCTGTAGACAACCAGCCACTCAGCCTATGACCTTGGGCAATAGAATACCTGGTTGTCCACTGCACCTTGGTGTAAATAGTTTTATCTGTTTCCTGCATTAGCATTAAAAAATAAACTTAAATGACCAAGCAATGCAGCTCTCTTTTTTGTACCCTCTTTTTCATACCTCTTTCTCTTACCTCTTTCTTCTACCTCTTTATAGAACCTCTTTCTTGTATCTCTTTCTCATACCTCTTTCTTGTACCTTTCTCATACCTCTTTCTCATACCTCTTTCTCGTACCTCATTAAACCTTTTAATGACTCGACCTTTTCCGATATCCCAGATGAAAATTCCAAGTTTACTCGTGCAAGCCACAATACAGTTCAGATCACTAGGGGCCCAAGATATGGAGTAAATCACTCCTTCATTCCCTGAGGATGAGTGTACCTGATTATAGAAAGGATGTATGCATGTACAAGGTTTAGCAGCCAATCAAAACAATACTTGATATATACTGCTGATTAAATGTTCTAAAATGTACAGATTAAAAGTTTGCAATTTGGAAAGATAAACACTTTCCAAAAAATGTAAATATGCAGTCCTAAAAGATAAAAGATAAAAGGTAAAGATGATAAAATTCTTTTAGAGGTAAATATAGAAAATAAAAGATAGGCAATATCGAAAATATAAAATAGGTAATATGATAAAAAAATGGTAATGATCATATAGAAAATATGTGAGAATGGTAAACATATTAATCCATAAAATATAGGCCTGGAAATAAGAGTATTATATAAACTCCATTATTTTAAGAGGCTCAAAATTATCTATGGTACTACATCATTATATGGCTGCATACTGAGTATACATGAAACTACTTGTCTCATTTAAAAGACATCTGTCAATGTAAAAGATGGCTATCAATGTAAAAGACATCTGTCAGTGTAAAATATATGTCAATGTAAAAAACATCAGTCAGTGTAAAATATATATATATATATATATATATATATATATATATATATATATATATATATATATATATATATATATATATATATATATATATGTCAATGTAAAAGACATCTGTCAGTGTAAAATATACATGTCAAGGTAAAAGACATCAGTCACTGTAAAAGACATCTGTCAATGTAAAAGATGTCTGTCATTGTAAAAGACATCTGTCATTATAAAAGACATCTGTGAAATATGGACCAAGGAAGCTAACTTTTACTTCATATGAACCATGTAACACATTAAAGCATACCTGCAACAGGATGACATGCTAAAACATGATTTTTTACCATCAAAACTGTGACAAGGTTCATTTTTTAAAAAAAATGTAGTAATCTTAGAAATCTGGGAATATGGCAGGTATGATTAAAGAAGACATTTATTTGTAATTTATTTGGATACAGTAAACATTTTAGATGGGTAACTTTATTTGGGTAGTAACCATGCAACCATTTTATTTTCCACAAGGGAATTGATTTTCTGGGAATAAAAACCTGCTGCATATTTCTTGGGATAAAAAATTACTTCCTATATCTGTCTATATCTCTCTTCCAGGGGTTGAATAATTATTCAAAATCCACTTGTAGTCAATCCATTATTATTGCAATATAAAGGCTGATATTGTTGATGACCTAAATTTATCATGTGAAAGGTTGTTTTCTGGAACTTAATCTGTAATCCCTCTAAATCAGTTGAAAGTAATTACAAATTGAGACCAGTCTGAAATGTGAGAGACAAGTGCTTGCATGGCCTTCATCAACCAAATGGAAAACAAACTTTCAGTACAAATTGTGGACTTTCTATACAAACTAAGAAACTTCAAATAAAAAGCATGGAACTTCAATACCAACTTCCAGTACAAAGTGTTGACCTTCAATCCAAACTTCCAGTAAAATGTGGACCTTCAATACAAAATTCAAGTACAAAGTGTTGACCTTCAAAACAAACTTCTAGTACAAAGTGTGGTCATTCAATGCAAACTTCAAGTACAAAGTGCAGACCTTCAATACAAACTTCCAGTACAAAGTGTGGACCTTCAATACAAATTTCCAGTACAAAGTGGACCCTCAAAACAAACTTTCAGTACAAAGTGCAGACTTTCAATACAAACTTCCAGTATAAAGCATGGACCTTCAATACCAACTTCCAGTGCAAAGTGCAGACTTTCAATACAAACTTCCAGTATAAAGCATGGACCTTCAATACCAACTTCCAGTACAAAGTGTGGACCTTCAAAACAAACTTGCAGTATATAGTGTGAACTTTCAGTACAAACTTCCAGTAGAAAGTGTGGACCTTCAAAACAAATTTCCAGTACAATGTTTGGACTTTCAATACATACATCCTGTACAAAGTGCAAACATTCAGTATGAACTTCCAGTACAAACCTTCAATACAAAATTTGAGTACAAAGTGTGGACTTTCAATGCAAACTTTCTGTACAAAGGGTGGACCTTCAATGCAAAATTTCAGTACAAAGTGTGGACTTTCAATACAAACTTCCAGTAGTATAAGTGAACTTTCAATGAACAATGTGTGCAGTATTCTCCACAGAACATCTTTATCATTAATAAAAACACTGGTCAGGTCTGATTGAAAATTCACTTGACCCCAGAAGATGTTCACTTGCCATTTCAAATCTAAGCATGTGAGTTTTCTACTGCTGCCAACATACTTGGTTGAAAAAAAGCATTGTATTTGATAAAGTAGAAAATTAAACAACTATCTCAACATGAAGGCAAATCCCAAGCCTTTTGGCAGCTTACTTTCATGCATTCTAATTGGTTAAAACTGACAAAAAAAATATCATTTTTAACTTAAGTGTGTATGCAAATGAACTGACATGACTGTAAACAATAAGCAGTACAATAATATTAGAAAATACTGAATTACAGTTGTTTTCAATGAACAGAATAGAACATAGCAAAATAGCATAAAATAACATTTTGTTTTACCGCTGTAAAGGTATTGATATCCCAGACTTTGATTGTTCCATCAAAACTTCCAGTTGCCAGCAAATTTGGATCTTCTGGATGGAATTTGCAATCAAATATTGTCTCTACATGACCCTGAATTTAGAAATATTAAAATAATATTCAAAAATATAGTTTTCTCTGCTTAAAACAACTCATTTTAACTGTTTCCTCTCAGTCACAAAATCTAAACAAAAATGGTGTAACAAGCTAGTTTGTCTCTTTTACCCATTTCTCCATTACTCAGGCCCAATAGGCCTTGCACCTTAATAAAATCTACATAAGGCCTCGATTTCATAATTTGGGAACTTGATTCTGGACTTAAAGATCAAGATTCACCATAAAAGAGACAAGGGTTTACCGAGGCCCAGTTTAAATTTAGATGTCAATGAGGTTTTGGTTTTGTCTGGTATTAAACAGCACAAAAACACACAAGTTTCATTTAGTGCAAAGTCAATTAAAGTGACTTGCCCATGGAACATCCCAGTGACCAATCCAGGATGGATGTGAAGGAAGGGATTTAACCTGTACCCTTCTGGTTGCAAGACAGGAACCCTAACCACTGAGTTCCCATGGCACCAATGAAAGTTTATCCTAATCAGAATATGACTGGGTGGTTGGCCACCACAAAAACCTGACACTGTCATAATGACAGGGAGAGCATGACACCACGATGCTAATTCATCACCTTTCAATGTCAAATGTCCATAAACTGAGACTAATTTGTTAAGGATTGAATCCACTATGAGATCACCCTGATTGATCCAAGTTGATTGATAAACTTAACTTTATCAATAATGTATAACCTGATGCTACCTGACCCTTCTAGCCCAAATTGTTTGGTATGAAAACAAGTCGTAAGGAAAAGGAGATTCCATTTAAATCTGCAATACCTATTTTCTTCCCACATTGCATGCAAGTACTACTGAGGAACCTGCCTTAAGGGACACATGTTCATACAGGATGCCATTTACAAGCCCTTTTTTAATTATACAAGGAAACTCCTCAAATCTGAAACTACAGTGTACTGGAATCCTCTCAAGACTGAATTTTTCTTTGACTCCCAAATTCTTCCTTCTTTCATATCATCATTTTCCCCAGTAAATAGAAACCTTTCAACCCTGAATACCAAACAAATGGGTAATGATTCAATATTTAATTTATGAAACAATTTGAATAATGTCCAGCATTTGCAAGCCAAGGTTTGCAAAAGCTGGATATTATTCAATGAGATTCATAAATTTAATATTAATTTTTTTTCCAGGTTTGATTTTTAAATCATATAGTTTTTATTTCAGTGTAATTTATTTAGAAAGGAAGAAGAACCAATAAATTCATTCTGACAGATGATGAACCTTTTATTTCTTGAGCATAAAAAATAGTCCCAAACAAAGTTGAACTAGTATTAATGTTTAAAAGTAAATTAAATAGATTTTTACAAACTGTAAATCTAAGAACAAGCATCCTTTCAAATAAACAAATTATTTTATACAGACAATATCATTTTTCAACACAGAATGTCCAATGTGTATTTTGTCCCATTGTTTGATTCAGTATTGGTAAAAGTTTATGTATGATTGGTCCAAACATCTGGATTGTTTACCCTAGAACGCCACTTTCAAATCTAAACATTACTGTGTTGCTATGTGAAAGGAGGATTACTGGATGCAGAAATTCTCATATTTACTGTAATGTATTTGTGACCAAATATTTGCAGTATTTGATCTGGAACAGGAGACTACAGAAGATGCAAACAAATTTAATTTTGTGTCAGAATTGAAAAACATTTATTGAAGGTGTATGTATGCAGTGGTTGGTCAGTTATGAGTTTATGTCCACATTTGTCTGTGACAAGTGAGTTTATTTACTTACATAATTTAGTATTTAAACTATGCTTGTATATAGAGCGGATTGCAGGTCAGTTATGCTGCCCCCCACCCTCATCCCACAAACTTGCTATCAACTGAGAAATACCATCAGTTTTTACTTCTTGTTGTTGATCTTCTTAACTTGGGGTTGTGTTCTATTTTTCATATGATGAATATAAATGATATAAGCCGCCTCTATGGGGGAAATATGGACATATTCAGACAGGTTAATTTTTTTTCCAATTCCCTTATGTGACTCAAGTCAAATTATGGCTAACAAAATGTTCATTGAAAACAAAAAATCCACAAAGTGGTATTTAAAACATTTTCCCATCATCATAGCCAATCATTAAAGACAATATTACAAAATAATTTCATGTGCTTGTTTAGACCAATCATACATAAATTCATATGTAACATATTCTCTCTCTCTCTCTCTCTCTCTCTCTCTCTCTCTCTCTCTCTCTCTCCCCAATCATACATAAATTCATATGTAACATATTCTCTCTCTCTCTCTCTCTCTCTCTCTCTCTCTCTCTCTCTCTCTCTCTCTCTCTCTCTCTCTCTCTCTCTCTCTCTCTCTCTTTCTCTCTCATCACGTAAGTGGTCAGAAAAATATATTTTTTCCACATTCACAAACAACTTAGAATGCCAAAAACGTCTCGAACCAAAACGGTTTTGAGGTTATGAGGGTTTCTGGCCTTTAGGGGTTGCAATGTATTTACATATACAAACTCGGCATCAAAGACGTCTGTCTGTGAAAGAACAAATTTGTGTTCTTCTGAGTGTTCTTTAATGACACAGGCTTCACTGCATACAAGAGGCTGAATCTTCTGTGGATCTGGCAGGAAATGTTTGAAACCTTTCCTTCAAATTGCTATCATGTGATATGTGGACATTTTAAAGTTTTACAAGCTATTGAATGCCGTCAACAGAAATTATTTTCAAATGACGCAAAAAAGTGCCAGAGGTTAGTTGTGTTCTCTGAGTATAAATTACCTGTTCCCTGAGGAAGATCCATTTTCTCCTCCCTAAATTATAAAGCCCCACCCCTCCATCCCGAAAGGTGCAGACAATCTGGGCTGGAGGAAGGGCGAAATGGTTCTTAGTAACCATGGCTGGTGCCTGGGCCAAACTGGTTGAAGAAAGCACATTGGAATCAGAGGATGTGTCCTTTTCATCTGTTACTATTGTTAGAGTATTATCACATATTGAATGAAGAACATGGAATCCACTTTTTTTTAGCCTAATGTTTTCAATTGGATTTGGTTTTGAAACATTCCACAACCTCAAAACACCAGTGAGTGAATCTGAAATGCCAAGAAATGGTATATTATAACAAAAAAGATGACTGTAAAGATATGAAACAGCTAGAAGACAACTAAGTTCAGTTGTACTTACATGAAGACATGAGGGATTTTAGTTATCTACATCAATATTTTTTAATGCAAAATTGAAATGTGCAAATCAAACAACCTGATTTTGAAGAAAACTCTAAAAAAAACAATCCATTATGTTACAACACACTAAGTAATGGACCCACCTCTGCTATAACACTCTATAAAATAGGATCCACTTCTGTTAAAACATCAATATTATTATAATGCAAAATTAAAATGTTAAAAGACACTAAAAAAGGATCCACTTTTGTTAAAACACACTAAAATCAAAGTCTTGTGGTTAAATATAAAACAAGAACTCAAATGTTTCATAACTAGTGCATGCACAAGTAACTTGAGTGAATTAAAATCCTATTTAATTAATAAAACATGGACACTTGTAATTATGGCATGAAAAGTGCAAACCTTCATAGATTTTTTTTCATAACTTACCGCCAGTGACAAACATCCCTGGAGCACTTGCTACCCAAGAGAGTGTGTGGACCTTGGTGGCTACACTGGGTAAATGGAAGCGCATGATTAATGTCACAGATACCGTGTCCACAAGGCGGACACCACTGTTTTTGTTGCAGATCAGAAGATAGTCAGTAGATAATGGGTCCCATTCCAGGGCTGTGACACAATCATGTTCCCCCTCTTCTTCCTCATCCTTCTCTGGTTGTAGGACATGCTTGAACCCTTTTGACCCTGACAGAGAAATCAATATGAATTTACACAGTTCTTTTTCTTCTCTTTTAATTAAAGAGTCTAAACAGATGAAATATATGTGAAATAAAATAAAAAATTAATAATGTTGATTCCTTTATAAAAGTAGTCAGCAGAAAAATCACAAAAAATAGTGAATTCTGCCAGCTGCTGGCTTTTACTGAACACATGATAGATGACATTAACGTATCCGTGTTTACCCATCTATGTATCTTGCCTACTAATATATGTATTATATAAATATGTATCCCATCATCCATTCCACCTGTGGATAACTTTCAATGTGCCTTACATGCTTTTACCCATAATCCTTTCAACTGATTAGAACTGCATATTCATCTGTTTTAATGAAGATTAATTCTGTAATATAAATATACACTGATAATATATTTCACTGTCATGTCAATGTCAGTGTTTGAGATTGAGTTTTACGTATGACTGTTTTTCTCCCATAGTCATTACTCATTGGCACAAAGTTCTATAAGAAACAAAGGTAACCATCATTATGTAGCCACTGTTATTCTTGTCAATTCTTAAACTGTTTAAAATAAGACCGTGAGAAAAACAAAATGTACAAAAAGCAACATCTCAAACATTTTCACATGAAGTCACAAGTTAGTGTTGGATTCAATGCTGATCTGTCAGATCCAATCCTATGATTCATACAATTTACTGGGCTGTTAAATCAATTTATTGCATGTAATGCAAATTATTTACCAAATGTTTTACAGATACTTGTTAAAAATGTTTTTTAATTTGTGTAATTTAAGCCAATCATGTCCAGCAAATGATATCAATTCATTTCATGATTAACTGTAAAAGGTAAACTGACCCAATTCATTTTGCAATATATATCTCACTCCCTCACTATAAGATGACCTCATTATAACACTTTCCAGCATTAAGGAAGGTATGATTATGAATTCCATTTTATGATGTAGTAGTAAAATTATATGAATAATGTAGTTCATTGTAAGGTAGTTTAATGTAAAGCAGTATATTCCATGGATTTGACTATGGACAACATATCAAGGGAGTACTGTATGTGTTGATTTTAAAATCAACTGCATGTTCCATAGCTCTTGGACATACACATACACATGCACACACACACACACACACACACACACACATGTTGCCAATCTTCTTGATTTTCTTATTCATAATGAATACAAGAATGCTACATCTATTGATTTTAATACATAACACAACAGTGAATATAAAGAAGATAATGATTTGATCTATGGTAAAACAATGATTGAGAAATCATTATTGTCTTTCAAATATATTGAAATCAGAACAATTTTCCCAGAAATCTGAATACTGCTGTTTCATTAATTCTTTTGTCTATATTTATTAGAGATACACTGTATATACTTTCAAGAGATTCACTTTACACTGTCCAAGTAAATATAAGGTGCAGTATTTCATAGAACAAAAGTACTCAAAATTACCACCTGCCTGTTGGTATAAGGACTTGTATTGTCACATTTAACCATCAAGGAAATCAAGTTGCCAGTCCTACTGTTTAGCTGATTTTTGAAGTGGATAAAATGCTGAAAGTACCTCCAGACCATTAATGCTTTAAGTTCCAAGCAATAATATCAAACCCTGACCACACTGCCTTAAACAGCTAAGCATTCCTCTGACTACAGTTAGGTAGCAAATCAGTGAAGTCCAATCAGAAAAAGTCTTGTATATCATATTTGATATCATGAGCCATTGTATGACTTGGGCCAAAGTGCTAAATAAAAACTCTGCTAGTACTGTATATACTCACTTGTAAGTACAGTCAAACTGCAAACAACAAAGACCCCCACCTACCATAAGATAATGTGCCTGCAGACTGGGGTATATGTTTTATGTTCTACTGATTGCTCCTAGCAAACTGCACAAACCCAAATCTGCCAGTGCATTATATAACAGCAAATGTGGGTCTGAGTGGTATATAATTGGACTCAACATATAAGGGAGTACATACAGTATTGTGCAGGCTTTATTTTCCGAAAAGAGTAAAGGTAAAGGTTGTCAAACAGCAACCATCATAAATTATTTTCATCTTTTTCATTAAGTACAGAGAGACCATTTTGTCATTTAATTATTTTCATTGCTGACTGATCAAAATATGTTAGTATATCATGCTAATTTCAAAATTACACAGTGGGGCATATGGTCATAAATTTAAACAAACTGTTTTCATCAATAATGTATTATTTCATAAGTAAATGTTAATTACATACAAAGTCCTAGTGTAATTAAGACAACATAAGGCTTGGGAAATTCTCTGGTAATACTACCTCAAACAGGATTGGAAATATAAAGATAGCCAATGGCTCCTATCATATGGTTCTGCTCCAGCATTTTTGGAGCACTGTATAAAGTGGCTAATTGATCTGCATATTCAACAAACTAAATAACACTTCTCTGGGATAAGCCAGGTGGGCAACTCAATTAAAACATTGGAGAGATTCGATCTAAATTACAAAAGGACCCAGGCAGCTAATCAAAAGGACTGCTTGTGTGTGCTGGAGGAAATTACTTAAAGCTTCAAGTTGTTTTCTTTCAGCCCATACAATCATATATCTAATTCAAGTGCAATAGTTTTCTTATAAATTTTTCAGCTAATGGATTCTATATTTTCATGTTTGTCTATATTGTTGAGGCGGGAAACCATAGCATTAATGCTTTATATCCAGAACAGTGTTTAAATGAAGGGTGTTATAACAAGGGACTGCAGTACCATGAAAATAGATCTAAAAGACATTTCCATACAAAGGGCAAGGAATTATCATACAAGTCCTTTCATTATCCTTAAATGGACACATTTTAATGCAACTTGCAATATAATGAAAACTGTGAATATATTCATTTTTACAAGCACTACCAATATTTTCATGGCTTGACAAAATGTTTTTTTATCAAGACCAGTGAGGTCCTCTAGCATGAACTTTTATCAAGACCAGTGAGGTCCTCTAGCATGAACTTTTTCAAGACCAGTGAGGTCCTCTAGCATGAACTTTTATCAAAACCTGAGTGAGGTCCTCTACCATGAACTTTTATCAACACCAGTAACGTCCTCTACCATGAACTTTTATTAACACCAGTTTGGTCCTCTAGCATGATCTTTTATCAAGACCTGTGAGGTCTTCTAGCATGAACTTTTATCAAGACCAGTGAAGTCCTCTAGCATGAACTTTTATCAATACCAGTGAAGTCCTCTAGCATGAACTTTTATCAAAACCCAAGTGAGGTCCTCTAGCATGAACTTTTTCAAGACCAGTGAAGTCCTCTAGCATGATCTTTTATCAATACCAGTGAAGTCCTCTAGCATGAACTTTTATCAATACCAGTGAAGTCCTCTAGCATGAACTTTTATCAAGACCAGTGAGGTCCTCTAGCATGAACTTTTATCAATACCAGTGAAGTCCTCTAGCATGAACTTTTACCAATACCAGTGAAATCCTCTAGCATGAACTTTTTCAAGACCAGTGAGGTCCTCTAGCATAGTATTTTCATCATTTGTCAAAGCTTCCTAAATAATATCTGGATGTTTAAAATTGTTGTATGTAGCACCCACAAATATATTTAAAAAATTAGTATTACATGAATAAAAATGTAAGTTCACACAATAAGGTGCAGAGTAAGATCAAATCAAATGCCTGTATTTTAACATGAATAATTATTTTCTATCGAAATTCACAAGTAAATGATGCTGTTGAAAATTAATTCCCTAATAGTCTGTTCCTCCAAAAATCAGTTAATATTAACATTCAAGGCACAATAAGATACTCGTTACTTTATAAATATATCCCCCTACATGTGGTAAACTTGGTACATATTTTCAGCTAATGGATTTTATATTTTCATGTAGGGGGATCTCTGTGCCATGATTACCACATGTACAGGGATATCTGTGCCAAGTTTACCACATGTACAGGGATATCTGTGCCAAGTTTACCACATGTACAGGGATATCTGTGCCAAGTTTACCACATGTAGGGGGATATCTGTGCCATGATTACCACATGTACAGGGATATCTGTGCCAAGTTTTACCACATGTAGGGGGATATCTGCCCCAAGTTTTCATGGATTAATCAGTTTTTTGCAAAGATGTTGACTATGAACTGATTGATAAGCAAATACTCTCTATAATGAATCTCAATATTATGAATTCTTTGAGATATATATATATATATATATATATATATATATATATATATATATATATATATATTCTGAGCTTGGAAAATTGTGTTAAGTGTTGGGAAGTGGAAGTTAATTAACATCATGAATTTGAAAACCTGTTTTCCAATTATTTCTCACAGAGATGACTGTGTATTGCAAGACTGTGTATTGATCAGGTTAACAAAAGGTGATGTTGAATAGATCAGTTCTTTGGAATGCTTTGATTTTCCCCAGATATCCTTTGATTTAAAAACAATAACCACATGTATGCTACATGTAACGGTATCTCTGTACCATGTTTACGACATGCAGGGGGATCTCTGTACCAAGTTTACCACATGTAGGGGGATATCTGTCCCAAGTTTTCATGGACTAATCAGTTTTTGCAAAGATGTTGACTATGAAACGATTGATAAGCAAATACTCTCTATAATAAATCTCAATAATCTCAATATTATGAATTCTTTGATAAAATGAATACCACCAATGTACTCAAAAACAGCACCTGAACATAAAATGAATATTTTGCTATAATTAATACATTCTTTTAATCAATCATGCATATGGATTGAACACTCTTAATATTTATAATAATAATAATAATAATAATAATAATAATAATAATAATAATAATAATAATAATAATAATAATAATAATAATAATAATAATAATAATATATCAGATAAACTTTATTTCATGAAGATATAACATTTATAAGGTACTATTCCTGGTGAATTGTTATTATTGTAAATATAAATTGCTACCAAATGGACAATTTTACTGTTATAACAGAGAAGACATGTATTTTTAACTCCTTTAGTGTGGCATAATCTAAATTACGACCAGTTTGTTCCATATACTGGGCATTCTGACCTCCTGTATTCTCCTGGAATTGCAGGAACTGAACTGGACAATCTAAGTTCCTGTTGATACATTTAGATTTGTACAGGTACCACTGTATCACAAGTAATACCCAAAAGCAAAGCTAAAACACCCCACACCATCTTAAGATTCATTTATATTTGTATAGGTACCACTGTATCACAAGTAATACCCGAAAGCAAAGCTGAAACACCCCACCCCATCTTAAGTTCATGATGAAGCATATGAAATCATATAAAATAATATCTTGGAGAGAGAAAAAAAACCATCAAACAAGCACATCTTTACGGACAATAAATAGCATGGTAAGAAAATCTTCAAAGAATGAAAATTAATTATTTTTAAGGTAGAACACTTACTCTGAAAATGCAGGTCATGAATGGAAAGCTGTTAATTAAAGTTAAAAGACTGAATTTCTATCAGCTGGAAGTTTATCTCTCACAGTCAAGTCCTTCTATTAATATCCCCATTCTCAATGACCAGACTAGGTTCAATCCTTCAACTGACCATTTTGGGAGGTGGGGAGGGATACTGACCCCCTTTATTTAAAAAAAGAAGTCAACGAAGGGACCAATTAATATTCTACTTGCAGAAAAATATTTTCTCGAATTCAAAATTACACAATTATTTGTTTTTGTAAGTTCTAAGTGCTGAAACAATCTCTGATAATCTTGATTGACATTTCTAAATTAGACACTATAGATGCCAGACTGACTCCATTTTCATTTAAGACAAAATGAACACCATTAGAAAAGTTTAGAAAACACTAAGTTGATCCAACAATCTATTCAGGAGAACAAGTGACAATATTTTCAACATGTCATATTGACATTGTTTTAATTCAACACCAACTAGTATAATTAACAGGTTTCTGGGGAAAATGCCATATCCATATGATTTTCCAGTATGGAAAAAAAGCGATATAAAAATTGGCACAATTTTCATTTGGTATCAGCTAAACATCATATGAAGTCTTCTAGTAAAAATGCAATGCTGATTTGACTTTACATATAGCAAAAGAAGTGATAATTTTAAGATGACCAATATAGTGTCCATATTGCCTAAAATGTCAGCACAAATTTTTATTTAAAACCTACTAGACACTGTATGAAATCTTAATCCTATTCTGATACATCTGTGACCATCCATGTCTGTACAGTAGCAATAATACTGTTTTTAAGATGATCTTTGTGGTGGCAAAAATACTTTTATTTTTAGGGCCAAACAAACATCATAAGGAGCCTTCAGGTAAATACCTCATGCCAATATAACTTTCTAATCAGGATGACTCAGCAATCACAAGAGTTTCAGGATTATTGCTGAGACAGCATACTGGACATCCAATTGGAAGCTTTTATATTAGTACCAACTAGACATCATAAAACGTCTTTCAGTGAAAACCCCATGTTGATACGACAATCCATTCCGAAGGAGTAAGATTTCAAGACAATTCCAACACCTCAAGTGTTGACTGATGAGGAGATAGGCCCAGGTTCCTGCCAAAGTCCATATATGAATCCAAGAAGGGAGGGGTGGCTGAAGGTAACAAATGAGGAAATGGACTTTGTAGCTATTTGATGAAACAATGGGCCAAAATGTAGAAAAAAAGACACACCACCAATTCTGCTGCCTGGAACTTATATTGGCCTTTCAAAAATTTTAAATAAAGGTCCTTCACCACTGCTGAGTGAGATCAAAGGAGTGTCTCTCCAATAATACCTAAGGCACAAGACATACATCTGGAGAAAGAAGGCAATAAACTTCATTTACATTATTACAAAATGTCTATATCTCTTCCACCTCCATCACCAGAACTGTTGTTTAAAAAAGCCAGCAGATGAGCATGATCCAGTTTGGAGGGTTCTTGCTTGTACTCTTCCACAAAAATTGACAGTTCATCATCCTTTCTCTAAGTTAAGGCTCATTTCATCTCATCTCCATTCTGGGAGAAAGAGACTTCCTGACCAGAGGTTCACTGCCAAATCTTCACTCATAGCAGCAGATGAGATTTACCTCTCTCTCTCTGGAGAAGGGGAATGGTAATTCGTTCCTTGACCAAGTAGGGTGCAAGTAGTGGTCCCCACTTACCCCACAAATAAAGAAGGAGAAGACAGAGAAGATCAAAATTGTGCCCAGTCCCTTAATCAATGGATCCATGGCAAATTCATCCATAAGATAAAGAGTCATCATGAGCCAATCCCTTTCTGAAGACCAGTGGTTTAAACTCAGTACTGAGGCCAAAGACCATTGTCTGATGCCTGGTGTAAATTGACTGGTGATTGATGCCCAGCACTCCAAGGTTCAACAACTAGTACTCGGTGCTTTGACATCAGGGAAAACTGAAAGACCAGTACCACAGAAGATACATCATGATTATCATCTGGTGCTTGGTCAATGGATAATGAAAAGTCAAATTATTATGCAGACCTTACTGTCTCTTAAGAACTCTACTCTGATGAATGGGACCTTGCTTTCAGTTGAGGTCTACTAGTATATGACGATGAATACATTTCCCCTGGGCTGGGAAGTCCAGGCTCACTAAATGGGGCTGGCAACATTCATATGTAAGAAAGAAAGCCTCCCTTAAAGATTCCTCCAGTGCACCAGTGCAAGCAGGTAACTTCTTAACACTAAACACTTCTCTTATTGAAGCAGATGGCTTCCATACACCAAAATGTACTGTGTTTTATATATATATATATATATATATATATATATATATATATATATATATATATATATATAGATAGATAGATATGGTGTTTAACTTTTGTTCATGTTTGTAAATTATATGGGTTATATGCCAATAACATATAACATAGCTATCTATTATCCATGATTATAGATTATACTTTAAGATAATGATCATTTCCAGGCAACGTTTACTTGGATTTGAGTTCAGGATATTGTTTTTTTCCAATGGAAAAACTAGGGTCAACCTGATTTTTGACCAGGCTATTTCCTTTAAAATTAAAAAATTTGGACATGGGCTTGTTTACAAATTTGATGGAAATTTTCAGTGGAAGTGATCAAGTCCAAAGCATGTTGTTGTCATAAGTCAGTCGAGAGTATGTATATAAGGAAGACCAAGAAAACAATTATTCATTCATTGTTCAGTATCAGTCAATGTGGAATCACATTTAGTTATCATCAGATACAATTTGAAAGGAATTACTTTTTTAAATTTATTCACTGGAATCATAACGAGCTCACTGACATTTTGGAAAACATTACTTCAGCATTATTATGAATGAATTCAAGGATTTTCTGGATTATACCATGGTTATACATCAAGACTGTTGGCATATCAGCTCATTCAAGGCTATTGGTACATCAGCACATTTAATACCGGAATTCATTCAGAACTCTATACTTCTGGACTTGTGATAGAACAGATAAGCTAATTTGGGATTTATGTCACAATACTGTAACTTCCTGTTAAATTTTCATTTTATAACTAAAATTGCTATTTCTTTGTTACATTATTTAGACCATAGTCAGTAACAGACATTGGGGGGTTCATCTGGGAAACTTCATTTTTTTTAAAACAACAATGAATTAGAACAAATAAAGGGTATGATTTACTTGTCCTTCAGTGGTTACCACTATAGGCATGAAGCACTGCTTCATTGGGAAAGTACTCTAAACCCTTAAAATCAATTATAAAGGATAATGATACATAAAAAAAATACCTTTTTATTCTTGATATTCAGAATTGATTTAAAACAGCTGTAGCAGAAAAAGACGTTTCAGTCAGTAAAAAATAAAAATTATCAATAACATCTACTCATCTTCTTTTAATTAACAAAAACAATATTGTTGTTTACATTATGTCCCACATTCCATTCCTGCTAATTAAATGCAGATTATTTTATCTCTAAAACAACTGCAGCCACTGTTAACATATATCAGTGTAAAAAACACACTCCAGATTTATTATGACATAAGAATTGTACTGATTATTTAATCACCACATTACATTAAGTTTCTCTGTTGCTTCACATCTTGTTGACTTCCATCGACTTTGTAGGCTAAATTTCTAGTTTGTAACGCAGAAAAATATGTCACATTTACTTCTGATTGGTGGTTATTATTTGTTCAAATCAAGAGAAAAGCAATAACCACCAATCAGAACCAACTGTGGTATATTCACAGCATGACACAGCATGTCACAATGGAAGTATTGACATCCAAATGAGGTAAGTCCATTAGATAAAAAGCAAAGCAGAAACTTTGTGCAAAAGTGGCTCTTAAAAGATCTATAAAGTACTTAACTTGTACACGGGGAACAAGTCCGTAATATGTAACCAGTGATTGAATGTGATGTCCAAAAAAAAATTTTAGCAAAGAATCAACAAGGACCAGATTCCAAACTGCCCAAGTCAACTTGTTAATATGTAGAAAAGAGATGGATTTTGTCAGCAATTTCCTTTTTCACAGGTAGAGGTGAGTATCAATGGCCATTGTTTTGCATCTGCAGGACATGGTTGTCAGCCATCTCCACAACCCCAATCAGACTTGTTCTAAGACAAGATTTCCTTAGCAGGAGGAAATTACATTATTTCTTCTGTTCTGAATATAGCTGGAGATGTTTTTAAAAAAATCATGCAGTGCAAACAAAGGGTGTGGTGACCATTCAAACTAAAATGTATCCTTATTGTTGGCATGCTGCAAGTTTTGCCATAAGGTTGCAGCAAGCTTGTATCATCAAAATAAGCTTGCCAGTGAATATATGTGCATGTATGACACCACTTCTGATTATTTTGTTTTCCATTACATATGACTGTGCAATCTGTGAGTTATCACCTGAGAAAATTGGCCTTTGAAGTCTTGATTAAACATGTGTTTAATTTGTTCAAGGTTGGATTTCCTCATGTATGTGTTTCCCATGTATAATTTGGACTTCAAAGAATATATTCTGTGCAAATGTTTGATATTAAGCAGGTCATCCAGGTTACTCTCAAACACACCCATTGTTTGAATACAAAATTACCCAAATAGACATGATTCCAAAATTTAAGTGTCCCATGTGTAAAGAGTATTTTTAAATAATGGTAAAAAAAAAACCTGTAAATAATTTAAAGTAGTCAATCTACATGAAATAATATTATGCTAAAAATGCCCTCAATTAAAATTAGTCATGAAGATTATTTCTAAATTTTCAGTACTGGTAATTACAATTTGTTATATTTAAAATTACCAGGTTTATACATTTTTAAATGTGGTAAATATATAATAATAATAATAATAATAATAATAATAATAATAATAATAATAATAATAATAATAATAATAATAATAATAATAATAATAATAATAATAATAATAATAATAAAATAATAAACCCTATTATTTATAGATATAAGATAAGTAAATGAACATAACTGTATTTCTGATTATTATACATTTCCAAAGGTCAATATCAATGTTCAAAAAACTATTATTTTTAGCAAAAAAGAGAATAACATCACCATTTATAAAATTTAATCTTCTGAATATTTTGCTTTTTAATCATCAGGTATATTATACCTATCCCTGTTGTTAATATTGAAATTGCTGTGAATAGTGTGAAATTGTAACATTATTATTATTATTATTATTATTATTATTATTATTATTATTATTATTATTATTATTATTATTGTTATTATTATTATTATTATTATTATTATTATTATTATTATTATTATTATTATTATTGTTATTATTATTACTATTATTATTATTATTATTATTATTATTATTATTATTATTATTATTATTGTTATTATTATTATTATTATTATTATTATTATTATTGTTATTATTATTACTATTATTATTATTATTATTATTATTATTGTTATTATTATTATTATTATTATTATTATTATTATTATTATTATTATTATTGTTGTTGTTGTTGTTGTTGTTGTTGTTGTTGCTGTTGTTGTCTTCTGTAAGAATAAAAAAGTAACTGGCAGTTTTGTTTCCATGTAAAAAAAAAAGTTTGAAATTTATATAATTGTTTTCTTTGAATGAAAGGGACAGACTCGTACCATTCTGTTGACATTCTTTATAGAATTCAGCTTCATGAATTTGGTTTTTAAAAAAATTAAAAGAAAAAATAAAATCATGCAAGATGAAATTTGGTTTCCCACAACAGAGGCCTAATTTGGTCTCATGATCTTAATGGTGGTTCTAACCTCCCAATATGAATATGACATACATGATATAATAGAACATAGAACTACCATGGCAGACTTATTTACAAACAGACTAAATTTTCAAGATTGAATTGTCACAATTCAGAGCTCAAAAATTTACAGTACGCTTGAAAGGGTTGTTATTCGCTGTATGATTTGTATTCTTTATATATATATATATATATATATATATATATATATATATATATATATATATATATATATATATATATATATATATATATATATATATAAGTCAAGTATCTACATTCTCTATCATAACTATTTCAATCTGATCATGACTCAAAATGCTTCAATCAACATGAACAAAGCATCTACAGTTGGTCAGAGAATGATTATCACTGGCACTGGCAGCCTTTTTATGAGATTGAGAAAGAAATGAAAACATAATTCTGTGATATAACAGTTCATAAATACATATAACTAATTAATAAAAGAAAATTTTTCCATTATGTTATTCAATCTCAAGTAATTCCAAAGCATTAAAGAAATCACTGAGCATTAAATGTCTGGTAAATTCTTGCTGAACAATAAATTAATTAAAACACCCATATTTTTTAACTTTTCACCAATTTAGGCAAATTAATAGCCAGTAAAAGACAAATAAAGTTTGTCACTTACCTTTCATAACTGGCTTCATGAGCTACCATGCAGTCTATTTTCACAGTGTGTCTAAGTCATTTTAATTGGATGGGCAATCAAAAAATGCCAATATTGGATCAAAAGATAATCCAATTAAGTTATAACTTATTCTGTCTTCCTCTATCTTAAACATCAAAGATAACTGACTTTTATTCAATTTTGCATACCTCAACTTGATATCAGTGACCTGTTAGCTCCTTCCTGAGTTTATAATAATTTTACATTGGTGTAACATTATTTTCCCATAAGGTGTAAAGTAGTTTGTAAAATGATGAAAGCTGGCAAAATTCCCCAGATGGGCTATTCAGACATTTTTAGCTTGGATTCCATTTGTTACTGTCCTATTTGAAGAAATGGAGGCTCCCAATGAATAAACCAGTTGGTCAAATGACCATATATAAGAAAGGGAACACTACTTGTTATGGGGGCCCCGAGTGGCCGGCCCAGTGGTCTAAAGCGCTGACCGTTACTGATCACTGCCATCTCACCTCTGTGTATGTGAGTTCCAGTCCAGACTCAGCTAACGTGGGTAAGTGAGAAAGCCTGCCAGTAGCTTCTCGTGGGTCGGTGGTTCTTCCCGGGATTTTCCAAGGTTCTTCCTCCACCATTAATACTGGCCGCCATGTATAGCCTCTCTTGTGCTGAAAATGGCATTAAACCCTATAACAACAACAACAACTACTTGTTATGTGAACCAATGAAGTATACTTTCTAAAATCAATTGTATATTTAAATATGAAAGAAAGTGTTTTCTCTGATATTAAAAGTTTAATCACATGTAGCATTTTCATTATACAAGTAAAAATCATAAATGGGCAACTATAGTGTCAAATAACTAGCACAATTCTTCTTCAGAAAAGGAAACAAACAAGAAAAATTGAGGGTCATTGTTCAAAAACTTTTCTTTGCAAGATTAGCAGATCAGGATTGTAAAAGTCACTTCCCTCAGCATCACACTGATCAGAAGACAATAGCTTAACTTTACAAATGACTAGGACTAAGAACTTGACATTTAAATGTAACCATAAACAATTAAAAAAAAGCAACGGGACACATATTAATTGAAATTACACTCATACAGACTACACGAAAGATGAAATCAGCAATTGGACTTTATTACTTATAGGTGCCCAAAAATTGAAATTTAAAACCAATATCTCTGGCTAAAATTAAACTGAGTCCTTGTTCAAGCTGAGAGTATTTATAACTTTGTCTGTTTTGAAGATAAAATGGCACACTGACTAACAGACACAAGAAAACAAGATATTAATTTCTACACTTACCTAAATTACTTATAGATATACTCCCATCCATGTGTCCGATAACAACTTTGTTGGAGCGTTTGGGGTGCCAACGAATCTGACAAATATCAGAATTCATGTTTGCTGTTTCTTTTACAGTCGACACTGCCATTGCCGAACCTCCCTGGTACTGCCAAATGTACACAGGACCTCTCCCAAATGCATAGGAGACGCCCTCTCCACTGAGGAGAGACCAATGAATGGAGATTGGAGTGCCTTTTGCATTTTCAAGGATTGATATGGGTTTCTGTTTAGGGATGTCCCAAACAATAATTCGATTATCAGAACTGGAACTGGCCAGAATGTCGGAGTTGAGGGGATTCCATGATATTGCTGTCACAGTCTTTTTATGGTCAGAGAGAATGGACAGCAGACGGAACTCATTAAATGTTTTGTCGAGCTGAAATTGCAAGAATGCTGTATTTGATTATTTGGGATCATTTTAAGTTCACAGCATTTAAACATTTGTTAGAATATGAAGAATTTGAGCCTCGCGGTCTTTCCAGAGAACTCTGCCAAATATCAACACAGAGCAAATCAAATGAGTGATATTCCTACACAAGACCAAGTACTCAATATTATGTAAATAATAAACATGCAATGAATATATATATATATATATATATATATATATATATATATATATATATATACACACACACACACATATAAATACATACATACATACATACACACACACACATATATATATATACATACATACACACACACACACATATATATATATATATATATATATATATATATATATATATATATATATATATATATATATATATATATATATATATATGCAATAAACTGACAAAAACAGTGCAAAACTAGTATCTAACTAGCCTGAGCACTTTCAACTCTTAATGAGTCTCTTTCAAAGGCAAATACAGAACATAGACAAGACAAATAAATCTTTACATGACTATTTCTATAGGAATTAAATTTTAAATTTGTTATGTTTTGACTAATTTATTTCAACCTGTTGCAGATGATAGAAAATATTTTATATGGACTTAGAAATCAATGAGCCATAATGACATCTGTTATTTTATGCAAATTTATGTAAGTACAAATTATATTCTGGATATTTCATTGTTACAGAAAGAAATAATGGATATCGGGTGACTAATAAGCAAATTTAGACAATTATTTAAAAGAAAATTTGTCAGCTGCATAAAGATAATTTTATTTGGGTGTGGCTGCCTTTTTCTAGTCTTCTTGATTAAAACAGCTTGGTTTCAATTTTTTAAGGTGGCATATGTGTGTGCATATATATATATATATATATATATATATATATATATATATATATATATATATATATATATATATATATATATATATATATATATATATATATATATATATATATAAGCATAAAAAAAAAAGAAGTGTATCCATGCAGGATGTGCATTTCTAATGTTTAAAGCAATTAATGTCACAAATTGCACATGCCAAGAAAGGTCAAACTGACCTGAGCATATAAACAAATGGCAGAAATGTAAATGCTAATCAACAAAGCCTCCCAAAAACAAAAAATTAAATTTTCAAGGTAAAAAGTGGAAACATTATCAACAAAACTAGTTATGGGACAGGAAAATAAGATGGATGATTTAGAATTTAGATAATCAATTATATATGTGTCATTTTGAATGTGCAGGGCACATGTTGTTGCTGCTGCTGAGTAGAAAAACTCAATAGATTGATAATCTAATACTTGACTGTAATTAGATCCCTGTTCTTTGTGCTTAATTGATTCAGGGTTCAATAAATCTTTTGCCTGGAGCCCAAGACAACCAAAATACTAAAGATGGGCTAATACATGTGGAATTTAGGTAGCCTAGTGGGCAACTCAATGGTATAGTGGCTTCATCTGCAATTTTACGACTTGTAACTTAAATCAAATATACAGCTTTACAAGGACAATAAGTATGATTCGCTGATAAATAAGAAAAAGGAAAGTCTTGAAGCAAATGGTTTCATATAAAATAATTTATCTGGGCTAATACTCTCAAAATGAATTACCAGCTTCTCTTTCTTTAGTAGTCCAAGCAAAGAAATAGTAATTCTACCATTTCAGACAAAACAATAAAGAATGTGCTTAAATGGAAAAACTGGGCTAGGCATAATATGAACATACATGTGTATAATTTTAATTTTAATTTTTATTTTAACTGACCAACCAGCTTTAGCCATAACTTTGAAAAATTGATAAAATGTCTTAAAAGTCAATGAGGATTAATATAGTGATAAGAAGGCAAGATTTTCTCTTTAATAGGTATGCATTTTCAATCTGACCCAATCTGATGATGTTAATAGTAGTTTTGTTGTAACAAATATCTGTTTTGCTATCTCAGCTGTAAAACTCATTTTGTGGCAGGACAATCAGATAAAAATATTTCCCAATCCTCAAGCTGGACAACGATCTCACCTGTGACTTGTGCAATGTATGACTTTCAAAACACTTGAAAACAAAACTTTAATATAGAATCTAAACATAGATATAGCTGCTGCTACCAACAGGATAAGTCACACCTTTTTACTTGCAGTCAAATAATAATAGACAGGCCATATAAAACTTACCTGGTACACATAAATGGCCAGAGTGGCACAGTAAGCAAATCGGTCTCCACTGGCATCACATACATCACTGTACCATGGCTGACAGCCAGCTGCTAAAAGTCCTACCTGCTTCACCATTATACTGGACTATACAGCCTTCTCTGTGCACTATATTACCTCTTCTGAAACATCCCCCCCGAAAAAACCATTATAAAAATTCTCCCTCAAGAAAACTTTACAATATAAGAATGTTAATATTAAACTATGGTAACCTCAAGGATAATGCGGAGATATTAACAGCATCTTCAAACACTTTTTCTAGCTCATTTCTTAAATAATACTTTTATAATCCTTTATAATTATTATTGTTCAAATGTATGTATGTATGTATGTATGTATGTATGTATGTATGTATGTATGTATGTATGTAGTATGTATGTGTGTATGTATGTATGTATGTATGTATGTATGTATGTATGTATGTATGTATGTATGTATGTATGTATGTATGTATGTATGTATGTATGTATCTATGTATGTATATATATATATATGTGTGTGTGTGTGTGTGTGTGTGTGTGTATATATATATATATTGATGAAACCTTGAAGCCAAATTTTACCAGTCATATATTAAAAGATAGGAACATAAGAATATGAAATTATCAAATTAGAGATATATTTGTGTAACTTAAAAAATATAATTTAAATGAGCTATGGAGAAAACAAAACAAACTGAAAAGGTTTCCTATTCTTCTGGGAGAAACATCAATCATCAAAAAAAGTTCTGCTTGATCTTCATAAAACAATCATGATACAAGAGGCCCAAGCAGACCTGGGAATGTTCACCTCCCTGACATAAACCTAACAGTCAAACGCAAGTGTTGTTGGCCAAGAAATCTGGGTCAGTATGACACTTTTTGTAAAAAATTATTTCTATGCATGTTATTAAAATGATTGTTTCATGGTAACTTTACATTTTGTATTTTCATCAATATCTGCTGGAATACAGCATCATCAATCTGATAATGATAGGTCTTCATGCCAGGATACAGTCTATCAAAGCTGGTCAAATTCTGTTCAACAATTTGTGTGTATATATGTGTGTGTGTGTATGTGTGTGTGTGTGTGTGTGTGTGTGAGAGAGAGAGAGAGAGAGAGAGAGAGAGAGAGAGAGAGAGAGAGAGAGAGAGAGAGAGAGAGAGAGAGAGAGAGAGAGAGAGAGAGAGAGAGAGAGAGAGAGAGAGAGAGAGAGAGAGAGATTGAGATCTGGATTTTTAATGAAGCTTTAACAATTTTTCAGTCATACTGCTATGATGTCTGTAAGTGGCAGTTTATAGCAATATCGAGCACTGAGGCATCATGCTGCAGGCATGTAACATTATGTCCTACCCAGTCCCATTATCCTGACACCAGGCCAACTAGTTCCAAAAATAACCTTTAAATGCTGAGCACATAGCGAGGTAGCTGTTAGTGTCATTTTTACAAGTCTTTGGTATGACTTGGATGGGATTCGCACCCACGATCTCCTTCATCCAAAGGCAGACGTTTTAACCACTAGGCCACCAAAGATGTCTGTCTTTAGTAATGTAGGCTATATTTTATGGCAGTTCAGTATCATTTGTACATATTAGTGATTAGCCCTATGTGACAAATCAGGTAATATTCTTTGCAAAATGCCTAAAAAGTCTCCCAACTATTTAGTACTTTAGCTATATTTGTTGGATGGTCAACATCATTTGAAAACAACTTATACACACTTCAATAAGTATGCTTTCTGTCATTTAAAGATTTTTTTTAAAACTTTAGTAATTGGAGCCATATTTTCTGGTCAGCATCATTAGTACAAACTAAGGTTTTCATGACAGGATGCTTTCTGTCAAATTTTGCAAATTTCTATTGAAATTGTTTTAAGATTTTCCTACTTGTAGTAACTATATAGCAGCCATATTTGATGGTGGATAAGCATATTGCACAAATCAGAAAGGCCTACATGAAATGGTTCCTTCTATTATTTCTATTGAGCTATATTTGACAAGAACTTGAAAAAATGTTGTTCTAGTTTTAGTAATCACAGCCATATTGATGGTAGATCACGGCTATTTAGAAAAAATGGAAAATTCATGCAATGATAGTATTAGCAGAGTTAAGTTAAATTTGGAAAAGTGTCTTTCTAGAAGTTTAAAATAGTAATTCTTAACACAGAGACATAATAAATATATAACAGAAACAAAAAAAACAGACCTAACAAATGAACAACAGAGACATAATAAATGCACAACACAGAGACATAATATATGCACAACATAAAGACCTAATAAATACACAACACAAATACATAACAAATGCATAACACAGAGACCTAATAAATGCACAACACAGAGCTAATAAATGCATAACACAGAGGCATAACCAATGCACAACACAGACATAATAAATGCACAACATAGACATAATAAAAGCACAACACAGAGACCTAACAAATGCTCAAAACAGAGACATAACAAATACACAACAGACAATAAATGCACAACACAGACACAACAAATGCACAACACAGAGACCTAAGAAATGCACAATGCATAGACATAATAAATTCACCACACAGAAACATAACAAATACACAACACAAATACCTAACAAATGCACAACAGAGACCTAACAAATGCACAACAGAGACCTAACAAATGCACAACACAGACATAAAAAAATTTGTTATGCACAACACAGGTATAACAAATGCATAACACAAAAACATAACAAATGCACAATGGACACATAATAAATGCACACCACTGAGACATAATAAATACACAATACAGAGACATATTAAAAGCACAACAATGAGACAAAACAAATGCACAACACAGAGACTTAACAGATGCACAACACTGAGACATAACAAATGCACAACAGAGACCTAACAAATGCACAACACAGAGATTTAATAAATGAACAACACAGAGACATGATAAATGCACAACAGAGACATAACAAATTCACAACAAAGAGACTTAATAAATACACAATAGAGACCTAACAAATGCACAACACAGACATAATAAATGCACAACACAGAGACATAAAGACCTAACAGATGCACAACAAAGAGACCCAACAAATGCACAACACAGAGACATAAAAAATTCACACCGCAGACATAACAAATGCATAACAGAGATCTAACAAATGCACAACAGAGACCTAACAAATGCACAACACTGAGATGTAATAAATGCACTAACACAGAGACCTAACAAACGCATAATAGAGACATTATAACTTCACAACACAGCGACTTAACAAATGCATAAGAGACATAAACAATGCACAACACAGAGACATAACAAATGCACCACACTGATACTTGACAAATGCATAAGTGAGACATAACAAATGCACAACAGACATAATAAATGCACAACACCAAGACATAAATGCATAACACAGATATATAACAAATGCACAACACAGAGAGCTAATAAATGCACAACACAGACATAACAAATGCACAAAACAGAGACAAAACAAATGCAAAACACAGAGAAAATAAATACACAACACAGAGACCTAATAAATGCAGAAAACTGAGACATAACAAATGCACAACACAGAGAAATAACAAATGCTCAACACAGATACATAATAAATGCACAACACAGAGACAACAAATGCACAACACAGAGACCTAATAAATGCACAACACTGAGACAAATGCACAACACAGAGACAACAAATGCACAAAAAAGAGACATAAATGCACAACAGAGACATAACAAATGCACAACACAGAGACCTAAAAAGTGTACAACAGAGACCTATAAAATGCACAACACTGAGACTTAACATAAGCTCACTCAGACTTTTGAAAAGGTGAGTCAAAAAAACTTTTTGGAATAAATTTATTTTATTTTAAAAATCAAATAATACTGTGGTCTGCCTCAAGAGAGAAAAGAGACATATATCAATAACATGACCTTTTACACTATCAATTTACACTCCTATGCTTTAGAACCCTCCACTGCAGACACACACACACACATACACACACACATACACACACACACACACAAAGGTAATTTAAGCTGCTTAATTCACATAACTGCAATATTCAACATTATCAGTTTTGGTAAGCTAACTAACTTAATGTGCAAAACTGAAAAACCAAGAAGACCAAATAAATACAGAACAGAGACCAATTAAAAAAGAAACTATTTTCAAAATGTTTTTAAATTTAACCCATAAAGACTGTTAGCAACATAGGGATACAATACATTATGAGATCCACCTTGCCCATACACAAACAATTTAATGCTATTCCACAAATAATAATAATTATTAAAAATTCATACACACTTACCTTTCTACAGCCTCCAGAATCAACTATACAATCCAATAATAATAATACCAATGTACAAAATGTTCATTCATACAATCACTCCATTGATTAATTGATCTATGCAGAGTTTCTATGGCTTGGGCTAAAAATACTATCCAACGATAAATCCATACTGACAGTGTTCTTCGTAAACAGGAGTATCACTGACACAGCTCATGAAAACTGTAATCTTGTATTAATTCATTATATTTTCATGTTTCATTTTTAATAGTTACATAATGAAAGCTATTTATTCTTTACTAGAAAATAAACTTACTTTAATATATAAAATGTAAAATGTTTCTATATTTTTTTTGTTACAAACTTGTTCTATCTTTGTGAAACAATTACTCTGATGATAAGAAGTTAATCTTCTTGCCAATTTACTGTATACATCAATTCACTGATAATATGAAAATTTATAATATAATACACTAAATCCCACATTACAGATGTTTTAAAACTGTAGTACAATCATCAATACACTTTCTCTATGTGACTTTCAATTTACAAACTGCTTGTCTGGCAGTCCTAAATTTTCATCCTGGTATTGATCGTCTTCTCTTAACACACAATTTTTGGTGATTTGGTTTTCTTCTGACTTTCACAAGATTAACATTTTTTCTTCTCATTCAAGTGTCTTGTTACACCAGATTTTATTCCATGTGCTAAATTAATGTAAACTGCAAAGACCTACCTACATCTTTCTTTATTCTATGTGCTAGATTTATGTTAATTGCATAGACCTTGCTACATCTAACTTTACTCCATGTGCTAGATTTATGTTAATTGCATAGACCTTGCTACATCTAACTTTACTCCATGTGCTAGATTTATGTTAATTGCATAGACCTTGCTACATCTAACTTTACTCCATGTGCTAGATTTATGTTAATTGCATAGACCTTGCTACATCTAACTTTACTCCATGTGATAGATTTATGTAAATTGCATAGACCTTGCTACATCTAACTTTACTCCATGTGCTAGATTTATGTAAATTGCATAGACCTTGCTACATCTAACTTTACTCCATGTGATAGATTTATGTCAACTGCGTAGAACATGCTACATCTTTTTTTCATGTGCTAGATGCATGTCAACTGCACAGACCATGCAAAATAATAATGTCCTTTAAGTCTTTCTCCATTAAAACAATAGACTAATTTAACATTTATGGTAGTACACAATATAAAACTGGTGAAATAATAGTATCACTAATAATTATAATGGCAGGAATTACTGATACACCATCTCTGTACATATACAGTATGCACAAATGACCTTTATGTGAATATGGTCTCAAAGCTGAAAGAACCTCAAACTCATTTTCTTTCTCTACCTGTGACATATGTATGCGAACTTGTCCACATCACTATCATCATAATTACTTTCAAATGGATGAGTGTTTGTATGCAACATTCATTTTTAATATATAAATTAACAATTTTTCAGATATATCACTACAATGTTTGCAGTGTGACAGTTTATAGTGATGTCTCTCACTGGGACATTATGACGCAGACATGTAGCATGTCCCACTCAGTCACATTAACCTGACATCAGGCCGACCAGTCCTAACAATAACCTCTTAATGCTTAGCACTAAGCAAAGCAGCTGTTAGTACCAATTATACAAGACTTTGGTATGACTTGGCCAACGTTTAAACATATAACCTCCCGCATCTGACAAAACAACTTAATTCATTCACAAACAAATTTAATCAACCAAAACTTAAAACATCTACTACATGAGTGTGCATGGTTTGTTTACAAAGTAGTTCCAAATAAACTGTACTGTTTTTAGGCACATGTGTTGTGCAGTTTGAAGCCATGCAATATGGAATAATACAGCGAAATTCTAACAATGTAAAGCTAATGGAAACAAATTGACTGTAAGTTGACTGTAAAATTAAACTTGTCCTTTGTAGATTTGAAGAAAAAAATTATCACAACTAAAAAGTATTAAATAAAGAATATAATGTTTTAATGAGATTGCATTATATTTATTTTACAATTAAAGAATTATGACACCAATTTAATTGACTTAATTATTTCCCAGACAGTTGGTATAAAAGCAGTCTGCTGTAATAAAACATAAAAAATGATGATAAAAAAGATGATAAACACAGCTTGTGGGTGCTAGATTTTCATGTTTATAATCATTATAGACAAGTGCATTTCACTTCAAAACACACCTTTCAAAGAAGTTTTATGGGTTACAATATTATTATTATTATTATTATTACTTAGTCACAATGAGATTGGTTACTTGCATTAAAACAATCTCTGACACGTTGATTGTTCAGGCTACACAATCTTGGCACATTCAGAGCTCACAAACTGCCTATTGACACACACATATACATATATATATATATATAAAACTTTTACATATATACATATACATATACATATACATATATATACATATACATATACATACATACATACATACATACATACATACATACATACATACATACATACATGCATGCATGCATGCATGCATATATATATATATATATATATATATATATATATATATATATATATATATATATATATATATATATATATATATATATACATATATACATATATATAAAATTTACTGAGAAAACTAAATAGAGTGCACTCATTGCCAGAGAACAACAAGATTTATTGCTAGACAGAAATGCATTAATGACTTTTTAACTCATCCAGAGCACATTGTGGATCAATATTTGAAACTTTCAAGAAGATGAAAAGAAGATGTTAATTCAAATGTACAAAAGTTAAATTAGAGGAGAATGGTTATTTGAGTATTACAAATTTAATTTCAGCTTGTAAGACTAGAGACAGCGGAGAATGTAAATCTACAAATTGTTCTCTGCCTTTTTTCTGACATTACTGGTGGTGGAGACCAACTATGTGAGGTACAGTTTGTACTGGAGCTATAGAAATATAAATTGTCAACATATGCATGGATTAGGCAGATTAACCCCATGGTAAAAAAAAGGCAGGAAAGTGAACACTATACCAGAAACTGGGAAATGCTTGGGGCGGAGCTGACATTACTCTTATCTTGCACCAGTAGTTTAAATTCATTAACTGATGGATTACACAGGTGTTTGCTTTTAAGTGGATTAATACTAAAAAGGTTCTGATGGATTTAATGTCATTGCTTACTTACCATTGGCATACAGAGAACAGATGAAAGAAATGTATTAATTAGTAGCAAGTGACCTGATAATAATCAGCAAGATTGAAATTCTGATGTTCCAGCTCAAATAATGTCAAGCAAAGTTTTCTCTGTGATCTGTGCTATCAGAAAAATATAGGCAGATCATGACTTTCTGATTCTGGGGAGGTTGATAACGTTCAGAGAAGTTAGGTCATGGATTTAATTATTTCTGTCACATGTATTAACTTTTTCAGAATCATATAATCTGAGTAAATTGCAGCCTAAAGTAAATATCATGAGATGTAGCTTTACTTCGTTTGCCATTCTTCTGTAGTGATGATTGATAGTCCTGTAATGTAGGATATCGACCCTGATATTTATATTTTTGGATTGATGAAAAGCATAAATATCACGGTCAATGTCTTGTATTGTAGAACTATGATGGGGTGCACTACTGTACCTTACAGTACCAGTTCTCGCGGCGTGCCAATTGCAGCCATAGGCCATTGCTGGGTTCATATTTCACAAACTGGTGCGAATATTTATTTTATTACACGCTCCTTTTAATTGTAATAAGTATTTTGAAAGGTATTGCAAAATTAATCCGTTCAAGAGGTATTAGTATAGTAGCACTATGGCGACAGTAGCAATGGATGCTTGCAGTGGCTACAATAAACTCTACAGTAATAACCATTTGATCAGTATGAAAAGGGACGGAAACTTACCATTAATTGTGGAAACTTAATAAAATCATCATGTCACGATCGTTCTGTGTTGAAATGTGATTGAAAACTAAAGCAAACACCGACTCTGGATAATTTGTTTACATTCGATCAGACTAATATAGGCGAAAGCTGTGGATATCACTATCCGTTCCGGACAATGTATGGAGGCTAACAAATAATAATAATAATGTTGTTGTTGTTATTGTTGTTGTTGGGCTTAACGCCATTTTTCAGCACACAATAGGCTATTCATGGCGGCCAGTATTAATGGTGGAGGAAGAAACCGGGAAATCACCGGAAAGAACCACCGACCCACGAGAAACTACTGGCAAGCTTTACCACATATAATAATAATAATAATAATAATAATAATAATAATAATAATAATAATAATAATAATAATAATAATAATAATAATAATAATTAGCCGGAGCGTCTAATACTTACCAATTACGGGCGCTTGGGAAAGGCTGGACAACTGTACACTTTACGCTACACATACTCCATTCAACCCCAGTCCCACAGAGCGGTCTTCTATATGTTTACGTCTTCCACCCCACCCCTTTGCCCATCCCATGATCCAGTTATCTTTGAATACATTCCTAGATTTTTTGTAATATTTGTTATATCCATTTTTCTAAATAGTTCTGTGTGTGTGTGTGTGTGTGTGTGTGTGTGTGTGTGTGTGTGTGTGTGTGTGTGTGTGTGTGTGTGTGTGTGTGTGTGTTGGATGAGGGGGACGCATACTTATTGCTTATTGGTCTGAAGTGACATACACACGTTTTGTCGGAATCAATACATTTTGCATTTCTTTTTCTTTCTCTTTTTATATTTTTTTCGCTCACCGGGAATTTGGGTTGGGGATAGGGATTATAGGTCGAGAGAGTGGGGCGAAGACAGACGCATCTCTGTATTCAGACAAAGATAGAAAAAAATTAAATAAGATAGAATTAATCGCATGAGATATGGCGGAAGTTTGGTTTGGGATAAAAGTGCACGAACTGATTTAATAATGACTTAGAACTTTTGATAAACATGCACTTATTGAATTATGCAATCCTTCCATATATATATATATATATATATATATATATATATATATATATATATATATATATATATATATATATATATATATATATATATATATATATATATATATATATATATATATATATATATATATATATATATATATTGCAATTACATAATAAAAATGCAATTTTCTCTCTCTCTCTCTCTCTCTCTCTCTCTCTCTCTCTCTCTCTCTCTCTCATATTCAACATACAAATTAGTTTTGACATGGTTGACAACGTTGTACAATAATATGAGATTTCCATTGATGAAAGTCATGAGGCTATTGATGTACACTACGTTTTCTGGACAGAAGATAACCATAACGGTCACGACAGAAGATAATCATAACGGTCATAAAACCATCGATCTACTTGTTCATCATTTCTAGAAGAGTCACGATCAAAATAAGTTACTAAATGTTCTAAAGAATATCCCAGACTGCGATGATGAAGAAAATACTCTCAATATTGTCCACACACCATGGAATCGTTGGTTTGTAATTTCACATTATTGAATCGTGTTGTCTAAGCATTTCTTCTCATAACGTCAAAAATATCGTCTTCCATAGGCGGTAATCCATACGAATCAAAATACTCCACACAATTGACTTGAGGAAAGTACACGGCTACCCTGTGAGTTCCTGGAAGATGACTGTCGTCCGTGTTGATGACATAAACTTGATGGTCTTGAGGTTTGTGATGAGGGAGTTCATCTTTAGTACACACCACAGGATTCCAAGTATCAGTATACAAACTGTTATTCAAAATGTAATAAAGTTCCCAGGTATCCATTTGTTTCTGGTGTTTTGTTTCTCTTGGGTTTTTTTTACAGGTAATGATAAGTCATCAATTCAATTCTGATCATTTACTTGAAAAGTTCTGACAAGTAACCGTTTTTTCGCCTTGTTTTCCAACTCTGGGCTAAGCGAGCTTCAATGCGATAGATCTCATGATTAGTCAGTGGAGGAAAGAAATGATCACGCAAGCCTTTATACCACTCATGCAACACGGTTTCTTCTGCGATGAGACTCCAAGCTTCGTCCAGATACTCATCCAATTTTCTTCTTGACTTATCATGAGACATTTATCGTGTTGGATTTGACTGAGATGATTGTTTTGAGATCCACAGCAATCTTTCTTGACCAATTCCGTAATTTTATCCGCTAAGTGCTTAGCAAAACAGGGTACTTAATGTTGTTCTTGTTCTGGCCATTTAAACTTGATTACCTCGTCCTCTTTGTCTTGGTCTTTGGATTCTGTTTCCACGTTATCCTCCCATTCCATAGATTTTTCAACTTTCAAAGAAGGATAAGTGTCTTTCATATTGTTTAATAGTCTAAAATGACTTCTCTCAAACTGTTGATTTATATGGTATTATCGAATTCAGCATACAAAATGAAGTTCACTGTGTGCGGTAGAGCATCTGCAAACTGAAGTTCCACACGCAGTTGACCCGATTTTATAGGGTGGAAATGTCCCTCGTCACTCCGACATATTCCTTCGTACGAAATACCGTGACTGGTGTTGGTTCCTAGTTGTCCGGTAATTCCGCACAAGGAAAAAGTACGATCTCAAGTAATTGTTCTGGGCAAAGTTAGGTTGAAAGGGTCTTTTACACAAAGTCTTACGTTTGAATAGCTGCCCATGGAACGTATGATCTTCGATCTTGGATATGGTGTGCACTAGCAATAGTGAATGTTTTCACCTCTACACGTCGTATCGGATACTTGGCGGTCGTTCTGCTCAATGCGTGACTAATGTTGTTTCCCGCTTTGAGTAACACTTCTAGACGACGTATGTAAAGTCTGGCTTCTTGGATGATGGTTTTGTACTCGTTGACAGGAACCATCAAATGGAAAGCGGCACTACTACGATTAAGTCTCAAGCGAATATCCACTCCGTTTAGTAAATACTTGTCTTGCAACCACATGTCCAAATGCAAATGATCCATTAAATCTAAACTACGACATTGTATAATTTTCTTTCGACGATCGTTAAAACCCACATTGTTAGGATCGTCATCGGCTGTCAGGGCTGTGTCTTTAAACTTATTCTCACCAGCAGTATCAGGTTTCCATACCAAGCACGCATCCAGATGAGTGTTCTTTGCCTCTTTTCCGTACGTCAAGAAATTTTCCAGATACGCTCGGTAAGGGTAAGTATCCATAATACTGATGACTAAGTTTGTTATTTAAGTACAAATCAACTTTGCTAAACAAGGAATGCATGAACCTATTGACGGGAGCTACTCTGGTATCGGCTTCTGGATTGGTGTTGTCCATTTTTATCACTTTCAGTTTTAGATACAAGTAACTGCTATTCAAGTCGATGCAATCTTCGGATTGTCCTTTAATTTCAAACTCGATGGGAGCGGAATCCGTCAAATAGGAGACGGGATGAAATTCAGCCATTTTGGGATTCTTTTATTGTCATCATGGTGTTTGGCATGACAAACAGATCCAGTTCCGACTTGGAACAAGCACAAGACGGTTCATGTTCTTTTTTGTGTGCAATTTAATAATCAAAAACGTCTTAGTCAGTTTTTCTTTTCTTAGTCTTTCTAACTTTGAGTGTGTGAAGCCCTCTGAACGGGTGTTTTCTTCTTCGTCTTTTTCTGCCTTGTCCTTGCTGTGGCGTCAGGGAAGCATGAATTTCTTATCCAGCAGTGATCGTGGCATTTATTGGAGTTTCTCGCCGGCCCAAAAAGTCCTTGCCTGTTTGAATCAGAACATTTTTGCCTGCTCTTAAGAAAGCTTCTCTGGGGTTTTGTTTTTCAATGATGACATTTTGAATAATGTCTTTACCGTGTGTCAACTCAGCATCTTTCAAGGCGTGCAATCCCCGTGTTACCACAGGTTTAAACACGGGAACCACTGTACGAAAGGCCGATTTGAGCATATATCCTTAACCGTGCCCTCGTTGTCGAGCGACTCCTTGGTACACAGGATACATGACGGACAAGATGAGTTTAGTGTACTCGTTTTCGAAAATGGAGTTTCACGGTGACCTTTCCTTGGGTGAATGGAATATTTATTCCCAGATCTCCTTTTATAGTAATGTTGACAGTGTTAAAATACGACTTACTGACAGGTAAATAGTGAGGATGTACAAATTCGCTGTGAACGTGATAGGAGTTTCCACCTTCTTCGTCAGTAACCGTGGCATAATCCACTTTGAAATGAAAGACACGCAGTAACGGTACAGTGGTGTGTCACACTACGTTTTACTCTACTACATTGGAATACACAAAGATCAAATTCAGTCCTTCATTCATTTCTACATGGCATCGAAAATATTTGGGAAAATCCAAGTTACCGGTCACAGCGGGTATTTCACTTGCAACCTTGATCAACTTTGGGTCTAAACCAAAAATGCGATACAATTCAGGACAAAATGTAATGGTCAATACTTTGTCCTCCTGAAATTTGATCTATAGACGACGAGCTATTTTGTGGAACTCGATTGTGACACCTTTCCTATCTCTCTCCAAGGCTTTACCAATCATGAAATTGAACCTTTCAGCAAGGGTGTTCACCAAATATTGATTACGAAAATAATAACACGCAGGATTTTTCAAATAGTAAGTAGTAAGGGTTTCGGAGTTTTTTGTTTTTATAAAGTCAGTTACAGCACGGCGTTCGTCTATGGTCTGTTGCACTTTTTGTTCATAAAGTTCTATGAATACAGTATTTTGATTTTCGACGATGTTTTTGATTTGTGTAGGGTGAATCATTTCCACCAAAGCCACTTCCCAATGGGCTTCGTGATCTAATTGGATAGCATGAGGTAATTTGGTCGTGAAACAGCACAAAGAGTTATTGGGAAACACCTCCATTGCAATGTCACTGTATAACGTTAAGTAAAATTGGTTGTTCATAATTCCACAGTTCTAGTGTCCGAGGAGTCACTGGAAGTCAGAGGAGTGTCTAAAAGTGTTTGATTAGGGTGACTGTTCGAACGCACGTTGCACGCCAGATTCCTGTTGCTTTTGTTTCCGTTAAAGCAATACTTTAGGGACAGATTGGGAAGAATGAAACCAATGCAGCTGCTGAGTAAAATGGTCGACTTTTGTTTGTCTCCTTGATGAGAATTCTAATAAGCAAATGCAGCACGAATGACACAATATAACACAAAAATTTGACAGGAAAAGACGACTTGCGTTTTAGGCACACGTTCACCACACCACACCCAAAAGGGTTGCTTTTGTAGATCTAGCAGAGAAAAAATGGGGGAAGTAGCGCTCGCATTAAGAGCTGAGGCTATCTTGAAAGGCATGATGGTCACTTCTTTTTTTGTCGATGATTTGAGAAGCGTCAATCTAAGAGTCAAAACTTGACGGATATCCTTTCCAATGTACTTTGACACGGCTTTTTTTCCACTTTTCGTGTTCTTTGATCGATAATGCTATCTATTTCGTTCACGTCGTCTTCTTTTATGGTCACACGTTGTAATTCGGGTAAGTAAAACGTTCCTTTTAACACTTCCCCGTTCGAGTCTTCAAATTTATGGACGGGAGGATAACGACCACGCATTCGTTCAGTGACACGAAAGAATTCGGTTGTTCAATTGGGTAAGTAGCCTTTGTCGAAAGTACGTTTTGTTTTTCCAATGCGGACCCAATCTCCTGTGGCTAACATTCCATCTTTCTTGGGGACAGTGACTACCAAACAGGCTCTCGAAGACAGTCATTTCGTTCTGTTCTCGGGAGTAACTTCTTGAGGGGCACGTCCAATGCTTCGATGGTAAGATTGGTTGTACGATTGAACGAGGTGTGGCAAGACGTCGATGTACTTGAGAGTGTGTTGACGCGCAAAATATTTCCACATGCGTTCTCTCAAGGTACGTTGAAAAGTTCCACGATGCTGGCTTTGGTTTCTGGGTTCTCGGTGGTAAAGTGTGAATGCCACGTTTCTTCAATTCTTTTTGGAAAGCTTTGTTTAGAAACTCGGTACCTTTGTCGATTTGCCATTGAAGAGGTTGACGACCACTTTGTTTCAACACAAGTTTAATGGCTCGCACTAATTCACTACTCGATTTGGAAGTCAAGGGCACGATACAAGCAAATTTGGAAAAGACGTCGATGACACAAAACAAATATTTGTAGCCACGATTGTAGGTGGACAAATGAGAGACATCGGCTAAATCCGCCTGCCATTGATGATCGATACCTTCGACTTGGGTGAAACTTCAAGAAAATTTTCGTCGAATGGGTTTGTGCAAGGTGTACGTGGCTTGTTATTGTAACCATCGATGCACCGGTGGTAAACGGATACTTTTCAGTTTTGTTATGGCAGCACGATACAATTTCTGAATTTTTCCTTAACCGGCAATATGGGATGGATCGCAGTAAGTGCTGGCTAAGACATTCTCCATTTTTAATAAGTGTTCCAATTTTCGCTAATGCTACTTTTGTCTTTCTGTGGTATTTTCTTGGATTGTAATGCAATGTGTGTTCGACGAGCAATAGATGTCGACGAAGAGGATGGCGGAACAGGGGTAATAGGTTTTTGTTTCACGTCTGGTTTCTCTTTCCTTTTCATTTCGGTTAAAGAAGGGGTAGCCATCATATTTTTAAGCCAACCAATTCTGGATGTTGGTGATGTTGTTAACTTGCAAACTTTTACTGGTGGAGTTTGCAATCATTCTTCTTTTTCTGTTTTGACTACTAGGGGCTTTGACGGTAATGGTTGTGATGGACTTTTCATTAAGGTCTTCAAATCTTTCAGAGTGGGTGAAGCTGTTTCGTCTAAAGATTTTTGGTAATAAGTGGTGAAACAGATGGGTGCAAAATCACAAAAAAATCGGTGGTAGTGGGTTTTAAATCCACGAGTAAATAGGCGCATGGGGTTTGAGTGGCATCTTCGTTCCCATGAATTACATAAGGTGTTCCTAACTGTTTGGATAACACTTGTACTTGCGATCTATCTCTAGGATTGTCAAACAAGAGCACGCAATGAGCATTGAGACTGATGATACGATGGGCTTTACTTTGTTGAAACAATTTTTGGGTGATGTAAATGACACTGGCATTACGGTGATGCCCTTTGTATGTAAACCACGGTTAAATTTCTTCTTCGTCTTCTCCTAACATGTCATCAAAAATAACCAAATGGGTTTGACTGGGATCAGACACGATTCCGTCGTCTTCGACAGGAATGCCTTCTACAAAGACAAAATGATTCACCTTGTCTTTTTCGTAGAAGGCTGTACGCCGATTGACACTCTTTCTCACACCACACGATGCGTTGAGGTGGACGATCGATCAAATGATGTTTATGTTCGACCAATCGTTTGACAAATTCGGTTTTGCCTAAACCGCTAGGTCTAGCAATGAGCATGTTAAAATAATTGTCGAAAATATAAAGCCTCCCAACTAGTACGATCTAAATGTTCGTCAATGACTTTGAAAGCAGAGGGAGAGGGAGCAGAAACAGAAGATGTAGCCATAGCTATGTCAGGAATGTCACCTTATTTATAACACCAAGACAGACAAGACAAGAGTTTTTATACTGTTCTAAGACACGTTTATTACAAACTTTAAAATGAAATATCACGAAAGTCATAAATACATAATAGCCAAATGGTTAAGAACATGGATAAAAGACACATCAAAACAGCCATAGTGGAATATAAACAAGGTTCTACTTTACAACATTGTTTTCATTCAAATTAGTGCCCTAGGGACAGTGTGTAATGTTCTAAACCTTTGTACATTCCATGGTACCGTCACTCAAGGGTTCTCCTGGAATGGTCTTTATGGGATGTCAAGGACACTCCTGTCCTGAAGAGAATGATTTTCTTCGGTGATAGACTGTTCATCTTCATCTTGTACTGTCACTAACACAGGTTTAGAAGTGACGTTTTCACGGAAGGTTTTAATTGTTTAGGATGATAAATCTCGGGCATAGTTGATCACTTCTTTAGTTCAAGTCTCAAAACCCCAACTTTTTTAGTCACATACATCTGTTCAGTAAGGGTGTAAGTCACAAGCTACACACACATCCTCATACACATCTTCAGCACCTAAAAGTTGACAAATTTTATTTTCCCGTACAAATCGAGAAGTATCCAGATGAAAACGCAAAGCTTTGAGGAGAATGAGTCTCTCGTGGACATTTAAAGGGACCACTTTCATATTTGTTTTTGGAGTGGTAGATACTGTTCGTAAGGAGTCCACAAATCATCGGATGGTAAACAAACTCCCAGAAAGCAAGTCACTGAGACACAAACGACATGTCGACCCCAATTCAAAGGACACAGTTCTGGTAATAGACAATGGTGATCCTCCACTGTTTGAATATGGTCATGGAATTCCTTCCACGGAATCTGTTGCATCACGAATGATAAAGGTCGTGTCATGGTAGAACTTTTTTTTATAGTCTCTTCTAAAATTAGATTCAGTAAGTGTAACTGATATTAAATATAATCTCTACCAACAAAACAACGTTCTACAATTACGAATTGAGATTTTACTCTGGCAAGTCCCTGCCAAATGTCCTTATAGATCTTTTCTTGCAATTCGAGTGGTAATGTTCGAAGATTGGTTTTGATATCGAGTTTAAATACTTGCCAAAGGGTGGTCCATCTTTTGACTCCTAACTACGTTGCTACTTTCTTACACGATATGTTTGCTCCCATCTCAATGACGAGGTCAAACTAAAGGTAGATAGTGACAATCTGGTGGCCATCGAGCATGCTCCAGGAAAGCGCAATCTTTCTTCTCCCACTCTTGAAGTGACACGCCACAATTGAAGAACTTTACCTTATCCCCTTCACCCAAGTAGAAAAATCCGGATCTGGCTAATTCTTCGGGGGTAGGTCCTCCCAGATATTTTGGTCATTTTCCTCGGAAGGTTTGGATCTGACTTTCATAGTCACAGTATTCTGTCAAACGCACAGGAAACGAATATTCGCTTTGTACAAGTTCAGTTCGATAAGGGTATGGTGAAATATGCAGAAGTTTGCTCAGTTTTACATGACATCCGTATTGTGGTAGTCGTGTGCTTTCTTGTGACTTCGAAAATGAAAATCAGTAAATTGAAAAGGTGTACGATGACAAGTAGCATCGCTTTCGCATCCGTCAGGTTTGACACGTATACCATCATCATCCCTTTCCATGGTAGGTTTGGTCGTCATAGCAAAGTTCCTATGACGATAATGTGGTACCGAATCACTGAGGTCAAAGCGTTCGGCATCTATGCCATCGCAAGGCACAACATCGCACTCGAGTTTACTCTTGCTGGATACTTGCTGTGTAAAAGGATTCATTTTTCTCTCTTGGTCTTGGTAGTCACAATGAACTATCGGACTTGAACGTTGTCTCTTTTTATATGCTGATCAATATCAACGTGTCCGAACGGTAAAGTGGTTTGGAAGCCGTACTCGCTTCTGATACGCAATCTGATACACCTTTTCCAAGGGTCGACTGTCCATTTAATGAGTGGGTAAATGTACGGTCTTGTTAGGTTGGTAAGTGGTCATTTTAAAGTTTCCGTCCTGTCCAGACTGCAAAGCTTCTTTGAGTACGAAAAAGTTTACCACTTGACTGGTGCGATAATTGTGAGCCAATCCTTTCACTTTACACTCCGTGTACACTTCTCCTTGAAGGTTATGGTATTCGTAGCCAAACTTTTATGAACCGCCACTGGCAAAAGATAGAATCTTGTCCTCGGGATGCTCGTCCGTCCAGGCTCCTAAACGGTCTCCTTCGATTTTAGGTTGCTGTTGACGCAAACGATTGATTTTGATGTAACTGTCCATGTCAAAATACTACACACGATCGCCTAACAGTTCTAAAGATTCGTACAGTTTTAAGCGAGTATGGGCTGTCACGTAAGCCGCAATCATGACATTTCCAAATTTGTCGGCTTCCACAAAGTCCAGTTCTTCTTCGTAATTGACTAAGAGTATGTCCTCACGAACGACGTCCACGTGTTTCATGTATTTGTTTTTTTTTCGCGAATCATCTGGAAGTAACGGGAAGGTTCTGACAAATACTCCGTTTTGGGTAAACACGGGCGTTGTGCCATTTTGCCCCGCAAACAATTTAACATCACTTTGGCAAACGATCGCCTTCCTTCGTTTTTCCCAGTATTTCTCTTTGAATTTCTTTTGGCTTTTGGGAATGTGGCACTAGGAAGGATAGCCACTGGCTTCTTGTTTCAGTTTCAAAAAAGTTTCACGTAGTCTGAGTAAATGCCCTTTTGAGTCTCGTCGCCATTGTATTATTTTATTTTTCTGTCTTGGGAAATTGGTAAATTTCGTACAGTTCTTACATGGTATCCCAGGTAATGAGCTTTAAACAATTTTGCACTAACCCACGTTCCCGTCAAGCTCGTTCTTCCTGAGTGTGCTGGCAAGGGTGGTCTTGGTTGCACGTTTCAACGCAAGTACGGCTGTTTTCCTTGGCAGTGATGTGGTAACACGGGATGGTACAAGTTTGCGGGAGGCAAGACTTTACACTTAATCAATCCTTTGTATTGTCAAGTATTGTTCACGTCAATGTGTTCGGTCAGCAATTGTGAGTGCCCTGTGAGAAAGAGACAATATTTGCACACGTACGGATACAGAGAACACAAGTATTTGATTTCTACTCCTTTCTCCTCGTCGGCTTGGTACAGCAAACAGGTGGCATTTGTCCGTCCTCCGTACAAACTGTACCGTGGGTTCAGAGGGTCCACCAGCTTGTAACTTTGCACGATGCACTTAAACTAGGGATCAGTTTTCAATCGCTGATCGCACTCGTTCTCCTACATTTCTAACACTTGGTATCCTTGCTCTTCAAACTTCAAGCGACGTTGACAAGTGGCCTCGTACATCTCTTCCATGGTGCGTTGTAAAACAAACTGCGTTTTAGTGTCACGTTGAGGTTAACAGATGGGGTATCCGTGAAATAAGCACCCGTTAACTGGTACACGATATGGGGGTTTTCTAAGTCCAAGCCATCTACTGAATACCTTCCGATTGCTTTCTTTCCTTTCTGCGAGCATGTTGAATCCATTTGTCTTCCTTGTCGCACAAATAATGTAACCAGCGTAGGGCTTTGACCTAGTATTGACGTTTGACAAAATTGGTTGTTAGAGGGCTTATAACAGCTAGCGTGTTTTGGGGCTTGAAACGTTGGCGGTACACTAAGGAACACGCTTTGGCAATGGTGAAGGCTTCTTTCAAAGGATCGATCCCTCCGTGCTCCATGACAATTTCTCGAAATTTGCCACAGCAACGTCGTAAAATGTCCACGTCAGAACGACAATATTTTAACATTTCTTCCTGAAAGTGGAAAGAGTCCGAGGCGTGACTCTGTTGCCATGCGTAGAAAGCTTCTCGTTGTTCGGTACGCATGTTGTCGGGGTCGTAGTAGTGAGCCTCAGGCAAATGAGATAGAACAGCATGTTGATTGGCTTCGGCATTGAAAAAGTAAGGAAAATAGCCTTCGGCCATTTCATTCATGCCAAACGTTGTAGGCATGCGACTCAAAGGTATGGTCAAGTAACTCATCGAATCTTTAAACTGCACTTGTCCCACTTGTATAGTATATAGTACCCCAATAGAAACTGTACATCGTATCCCGAGAAATTGTGAGCCATCACCGTGGCATAGCGATGACAATCTCCGTAACGTTCGATGTCTTCTTCGCTGCACGTCTCGTCGATAGGGTCTAAGACCCATTGGGCAAAATCGGTCAATGTGTTCGGCCCACGAAAGATTTTTTTACGACATAAAGGAATGTTGCTGCAGTAATGACAATGAGTAAAGATGGGTTCTTGGGTGCACTTCTCTCACGCTCGGTGAGCCACGCAGAAATTAGGAATGTGAATACCAGTCTCTTGCATGCATTCGAAATCATAAAAGATGAAATTACCTTTCTTCTTCTGGTCATTATCTTCTTCTTCTTTTTCTTCATGTTTAGAATGGTATTTTTGAATGTAGCAGTGATGTTCCAAGTCCACGGTTTGGTGACAAATGTGACATCTTTTCTTTCCTGAACATAAGTGTGCCTTGGCCATGTTGGTTCGAATGCTTTGTCCACAAGTAGGGCACAATCTCTGGAGTTGATAAGCACTTTTCCGCTGTGAACCTTGTGTCTTCAAATGTTTTTGTAACAGGCAGGACTGAAAAACGTGCGCTGACAAGCAGAGCAATGCACTCGTTCCTGTCCTTCGTCCAGACCGGGATTAGTAGCCAAACATCCTGAGCATTTCGATCCGTAATGATTATATTGTTCTCGATTGTTATAGTCACAGTCACATTTCTCACAGTAATAACCGTATGACAAGAATTCAGTGATACTGGTAATGGCATCAAAATGTTCATCGTGATGATAGACGTGAATGTAATCTTTGAAATCTTTACTTCGAAACAACAGAGGTCCGCGCACTTCTTGAGGGTGCACCTTTAAGGTGTGACGCGAAGCCAAGACGTCTTGCAACTTTTGCATTTCAGGAATGCAACGGGGTGTGTCTTTAGATAACCCACCTTGCTGTAACAGAAGTTCTGCTTCTCTTTGTTGTTTGGTTCGGTCCGATCGACGAATAGTTTTTCAGGCCTTTTTCCATTCTTTAGTGTCGTTCTTGTCGGCATACGTTCTTCCCACCACGATCGCGTGGGCTAAGCACATCTGGTCTTGAGTGTTGTTAATTTGAACGATGCTGCGCTTGATGCTGAGAAGTCTACCAAGAACACTTTTTGCGCTCTCCGGTTCCTTGGGGAAGAGACACGTGGGTCATTAACATTGTCGCTTTTCCGTCGGTAATGTGAAACTTGTGGTTGGATTGTTGCACGTGTTGAATTTTGTCCATGACTTTGTAATGTGTCAATTCTGATGGCTTGCTAAACTCGATCCATTCGAGAGACTTCAAATTGTCGTGATGAATGGAAAGTCTCAAGTGATCGTCTTCTTTGGCTTGACATTGCTGTTTCAGATTGGTTAACAAAAGATTCCCACACGTTGGTGATGAAGCCTTCTGCTTTTTCCAGCGGTACGTCGGACTTAAAATCTTTAAATTTCACCGTGTATGTGTTCGCTGTAATTTTATTGCTCTAGAGGAACGTTTGTCTGTCTCTCGAATGTGGTAGTAATTTGTTAGGGTTTACTGATAGTGATGGACTTTGACTGGGTGTAGATTCACTGGGTTTAGATTTTGGTTCACTCATCTCTTCTGCAGAATCACTGGCATGAATTGAATTTGAGCCAAGACTTCGGGGCGTTAAAGCACATTCCTTCCCTCTCATTATTCACTTTTGCTCCCAAACCGATCAGCACGATGGAAGAACCCATACAGATCGAAAATCTGATTAGAACTTTGCGAGGTGTCATACGAAAGTTTTCTTCAAAGAATCCAATGAACTATTCTTCCTCCTTTCGCGATAAAAGTCAAGATACTTGCTATATCTGTAAGAATAAAGAGCATTGGGCTACATAATGTAAAGACCGTCAAAAATCAGTATAAAAAATACAAAAGTTGAGATACCCGTTATTATTGTCAAGAGAGAGGACATTGATCTTCAGAGCGGATAAAGAAGAGGAAAAGGAAGATCTTTGAGACGTTCAAAAAGAGAAGAAAAGAAGGTGAGAAAAAAAGAAGAGGAGGAAAAACATTTGAAAGTAAAGAAATTTAATAAACAGAGAGTGTGAAGCTAACACAGACACAGAAGTTTATGAATTTTTTTTAAAAGTGTTGTGAATTGGATTGTAAATATTAGTTCCAGAATATACCAAACTGAAAAAAGACTTAAGTGTCTCCTAGTTTTAATTTTTAGAATTAGAGTCTACACTCACGTACATACATACATACATACATGCATGCATGCATGCATGCATGCATGCATGCATGCATGCATACATACATACATACATACATACATACATACATACATACATACATACATACATACATACATACATACATACATACATACATACATACATACATACATACATACATACATACATACATACATACATACATACATACATACATACATACATACATACATACATAGGGTTACACATGGGAATTTGCGCTTTCATTGAGTTTTTGGCAACAATGAATATTAACTCTTTTTGAAAAAAATGGGTGTACCTGAAAAGGACTGTTGAGTGTTTGGGCTTTTTAATGAGAAGAAAGTCAGGAACAAGAATCAATTTGCTTTAACTGCCTTAAGCCTTTGCCACGGCCAGGACCTACTTTTGGACTTGCTCCTGTATATGATTGAGTAGAAATTACTAGAGGTAATATCTCTGGTGTAGTCACGAGGTTAACCTGTATGGCTCGAGAGAGTCTTTTTCTTTGGGTTGTAATAAAGAAGTCTGATACATTTGTTTCAGACTTCTTAATTCAGCTAAAATGTCCAAGAGTATCGTAACCATTTGACTTTCACCGGTTTCTTTCTCTCTTAGACTTTGTTTCTTTTTTACTGCTTCTTCTTCCTGTCATTTCCTTCTTGCTTCTTCTTCTTCTCGTTCAAGGAGAAATGCCTGTTCTGCCTCTTTCTGTTGCTGTAAAAAATTATCTAATTCTTCTTTCTGTCTTTGTCTAAAATCGTCGACGTGCGGTAAAGAAGGAGAAAGTGGCGAAGGTGCCTATGCCGGTACAAATTCTTGTGAAGAGAAAAAAAAAATCTACTAAATCCCAGTTGAAATCAACCTCTTCGGAAAGATGCGCTGTCTTCACTTTATTAGTCTCTGCTATGCCATCGCTTTTCGTCTCCACAGCCGGTGCACCCCAAGTCATTAACTTCTTTGGTTTCGTTATGTTAAACCAAATAATGTCGCATCCATTCCCTGCATACAAACGCTAGCACACGTATATAGAGATTGTGACGTCACAGTTAGCTCTCTTCGGATTGGAAGACAGACTCCGCGAAGTGAATTATTTTTGTAACTTGTGTTGGGATTAGTCAACCATTTCAATCCATTTCGAGCCGGTCTTCCCCTATAAATAAACGAGGCTCACTTTATTTCCTTTATCTGTTCTCGTCACAAAGAAGATGTTCATCAAAGTTGAATCCTCTACTTGCGTATCGTCACTGTTTTTCCCTACGAACATACCCATGTATGTGAAAACAAAATGGACTGTCATCCGGATTAAGGGTGACACTGTTTGGAAAAGATGTTTTGTGGACAGACAAGGCTGTTTCAAGCTGACTCTCATCTTTGGAACAGAAGTGAGATTCAATTTAAGACAAGCTTTGAGAAATTTTGGAGAGAAATATCATCCCCATATACTACTTACGGGAAACGACCATGAAAAATTACCGTTAGAAGCTGTAAGAACAAGTTAACAGACATACAAAAATGCGCATGTAGGCGGTCTCTTTATTTCAAAAATAGATGGGAATTTCGGCAATCCAGACAAAAGAAATAAACATTCAAATTAAATGGAGGCCAACTCCGGACTGTGCTATAGAATTACTTATTTCCCCCCCAAAAAAAAAACAAATTATATTAAGCCTGTAATATAATCATTTGCAGTATGTAGGCTAAATGCTAATAAATCATATTATACCATCAACAGAGTCCATAAAAATAATAATGAACATAAATAAAAAGCAGCATGAGTTACGGTATTTGAAAAAAAGGTGATTAAATCCAAATATCCAATCCAGCAAAATGCCTGGTTTTAATTATCGAGTCTTAGATGTTTATACTAGATTGAAACATAATGTAACCACATACTTGTTTATTTGCATTGTGTTTAACTTGTTGGCACCATTTTAGCTTCAGCCGTATCATATAAATAACTCTACATTTTATCATGTTCTGTCCCAAGTATAGTTATGTTTTGTACCGAGTATAGTCATGTTCTGTCCCACGTATAGTCATGTTCTGGCCCAAGGATAACCATGTTCTGTTCCACGTATAGTAATTTTCTGTCCCAAATATAGTATAATCATGTTTTGTCCCAAGTATAGTCATTTTCTGTCCCAAGTATAGTCATTTTCTGTCCCAAGTATAATCATGTTCTGTCCCAAGTATAGTCATTTTCTGTCCCAAGTATAGTCATTTTCTGTCCCAAGTATAATCATGTTCTGTCCCAAGTATAGTCATTTTCTGTCCCAAGTATAGTCATTTTCTGTCCCAAGTATAATCATGTTCTGTCCCAAGTATAGTCATTTTCTGTCCCAAGTATAATCATGTTCTATCCCAAGTTATGTCCCAATTATAGTCATGTTCTGCCCAAGTATTGTCATGTTCTTTCCCAAGTATAGTCATGTTTTGTCCCAAGTAGTCATGTTCTGTTCCACGTATAGTCATGTTCTTTCCCAAGTGTAGTCATGTTCTGTCCCAAGTATAATATAGTTAGGTTCAGTCCCAAGTATAGTCATGTTCTGTCCCAAGTATAGTCATGTTCTGACCTAAGTATAGTCATGTTCTATCCCACGTATAGTCATGTTCTGACAAAAGTATAGTCATGTTCTGTCCCACTTTATAGTCATGTTCTGTCCAAAGAATAGACATGTTCTTTCCCAAGTATAGTCATGTTCTGTCCCATGTATAGTCAGCAGCTACTTAAGATTAGTGCCACATCCTACTGTTGGCTTAGATTTATTACTTTGTTGAAATGCTGATGCAAATAAAACTGTAAAATTTTACAAAATAATTGATGAATATATATATATATATATATATATATATATATACATATATACATATATACATATATATATATATATATATATATATATATATATATATATATATATATATATATATATATATATATATATATATATATATGGATTGGTTCATGTCGTGACACACAAATCACGATTGCTTCCCCCCCCCGCGCGGTCTCTCTCTCTCTCTCTCTCTCTCTCGCTCTCTCTCTCTCAATATTAGTGTTTACTACACCATTGCCACATTGAAAGTATGTAGGGATGAGGGCAAATTATTTTCTTAGAGCGTGTGCCCAATCCCTTTATAACAATGACTTTGTTTAAACTGATTCCTGGTGCACGTTTCATTTTCATTTATAGAGTTGTGATTACCAACCAAACAATAACAAAATTAATTCAAAAACCTCAACTTTAGGAAGACTTTTTGACGTGTTTTGTGAAACTGGTCCACTTCATTTCAACCTGAGTGCTTTGAGTCAAATGGAGAATACAATCTACATGCCAAATGAACGTCTAGTTGTACATGCAAACTATTGTTTTGACCAAGGTTTCCACCACCTGATGGTGCATATAATTCTATGATTAATTTTGTGCCAGATCGAACGTGAGCAAAAAATGTTAACGTCATTAACGAAATATATTTCAAATGGTCACGGCATCGATTAGGATGATTTTGAACTTCATTTTGTAAATGCGCACTAACGAATATATTGACCATAGTTAGAAATTATAAATTTGTAGACGTACAGATTTGACAAAAAAATCAGACAATAATTTATTAACCAAGAAAGATTTGTCATAGAAAATATCTGAAATAAATGGAATACGATGTTGCACAATTCAGAAACATTCGAAAGGGCTTCGCAACAGATGATCCTTAGAACATAACGAATAGGCTGGAAGAGCAAAACTCTCCCCTACAATGTACGTGCTCTCCTTATTCATTGCATTGTTTGACAATATTATCAACAGGTGCGCGTGGTTTAAGTGAGTCTTGCAGTGTTCTTGTTTCTAAATTCACTGTCATAAGAAGACATAGGAGTTTATGTTTCAGGAGAAGTACTAGAAGAAAACAAATAATGAAGTCTTAGCAGCATCCTACATAATTCATAATGTTGCTGAAATAAAAAAATAAAAATAAATGGACTGTTTGAAAGCAAAAAAAAAACAATTATAATTTTTAGCGATGAAATTTTATAACGTTTTTTTTGAGCAAAGATTAAAAAGTTTCAGTTTGGAGAAAACTCATAGAAGAATGTGAAGCCAGAGTATTATGCCGGTACAGTGCATATTTGCAATTCAGGAATATTTCGGAGCTGTACGATTGAATTAGAAAGGTAGGCTTATCTTATTATATTAATACATTTTTAATTATATTGCAAACCACTCTAATTATCTTTCAGACGACTGCAATTCAGTTATTAATGTCAACCAATGAGACAAATTATTGATGTCTTTAATTGAATTAGAAACCTCTCTACGTCTGTGTCTGTCTGTATGTATGTACGTATGTAGGCTAAATGTGGTACTAAAGACAATTTCCTTTCAGTCATTCATACTTGTGTGCAACAGCCTAAATTTCATTTTCTTGTTTTTGCTCCTTTCTTGTAATTTACGACTCTTTGAATATAAAAAAAATGAATCTTTTAAAATATTGGTTTTGTTCTACTGAGTAGATTTCCTTAAGTCACTGGTCGGGTGATCTTATTTCTGATCATATTCGAGATTTCTCCGGTATCACAAAAGCACTTTATAATTATACACATGTGGAAATTTGTATTATGTTAAAGTTTTTGTTTTTTAGTGATAATGGTGGTGGCTGGTGATCTTAAATAAATAGATAATAAAGAAAATATTCACTGAAGAGAGAAACATAAATAAGCAAGACCTCGTGTATTGATATTTTTGGTTCATATTTCTATCCTTATAACTTTATTTCATTATTGTATTACTTTATTCATTGTTCTCGTCGTTAACGCATAAAAGTGTGTAAAATTATATCCTTCTTGAATAAATAAATAAAAAAAATATATAAATACATAAGTACATAAATAAGTAAACAAGTTCTGTTTCAATATTGTTGCGATATATATATATATATATATATATATATATATATATATATATATATATATATATATATATATATATATATATATATATATATATATATATATATATATCTGCTGCTATCGCCTCTGCCTTTTCGTCCAAACAAAAAATTTACGGAGGATGTTGATTGATCGAGAGTCAAAATGGAATTAATGGTTTCGATACTATTTTCCTGTGAAGTGGCCTTTTGGGATCTTAGGATGTAAGGGAGGTCACGAGCTGGGAAGAAAGGACGAGCCATACTGGAAATGTCTACATGTAAGAAAATGGATTTGTACATGAACTATGGATAAAATGGAACCGAATATGGTAATGAATTGATATTATAATGTTTCATAAAGAAAATGGAATGACACAGACTTAATGGACTAGAACATAAATATTTTGAAATAATGAAATTGGAAAGGAAAAAATTCAATTTGTAAAATGAAGATATTATGAACATGATGCAGGAACATTTAGAAAGATATTAAAGAATACATTGACTTAACAGACGCACAGTTCTAGAAATTACCGACTGCTTACCTTACTTTGAACTATCCTTGCTATAGCTTTATTTATGCTAATATTTAGAACTTATTTAAAATGGTATAGTTATTTAGAATTAGAAACAGAAATTTAGAACTTACTGAAATTGGGACAGAACATAAGGTAATAGATATTTAAAAATAGAATAAGATCGATATTTAGAACTTTCTAAAACCGGGTAGCTTATAATTTATTTGTAACTTTTATACACACGAACATTAATCTTTAAAATATTAATTTTGAACCAATAAATAATGTAAACATATGTATAAATTAGTTTCGAAAAAACATAGTTATGACTTTGAATATGAGGAAATGGTGCAGCAGGTGCACATGGTGCTCACTGTTGAGAGCACAGGTTGTGCACGTGCGCCATGAACTTTATGGATTTGAAATTAATTGAGCAGCTTATGCTAATGCATTTAGACGAGTTAAAACAAAAACCTCTACTCTTTCTTAACAAAAAATATTGTTAATCATTACTACGAAAATATTATCAATAACCAGAAATATCGAAATGTATCAAATTTGAGTGGTGTATATACCCTAATCCAAAATTTTAAAATCAAAATTTGAAAATAAAACACAAAACACATACAATTGGTTAAAATACAAATACACATACAATGCATTGAATTTTAGAACTAGGGGTCCCTCAGATGATGTTAATTCTGAGAGGGGCCACACCAGTAATCCAAATAAAAGTGAGTAAAATTATATCTTTCTTGAATAAATAAATAAATATATAAATACATAATTACATAAATAAGTAAACAAAATCTGTTTCAATATTGTTGCGATATATATATATATATATATATATATATATATATATATATATATATATATATATATATATATATATATATATATATATATATATATATATATATATATATATACTTAATAAACTGTATCAACATCTCGTGTACAAGAACAAGTCGAAGTAACAAATAAACCTCACCAGATCATTTTCTTTGACTGTTTTTTTTTCCACAACTAAGAAAAAGACCAGCAGACTAGCCAGAAGCCATGAAAACTTCATATACGTCGGAATTTATATACATATATATATATATATATATATATATATATATATATATATATATATATATATATATATATATATATATATATATATATATATATATATATATAATGATTGAGACGTTATTTCTAAGATGAAAGAGCTTGTTATCAATACAGCAGATAGACTCCATTACACTTAGTACAGTTCATAATATAGCTGGGGAAACATTCAAGTGACAACGCATAAACACATCTTCTTTGATTAGCAATATTAATGGCAAAAATATACTTACATTTTTGCATTTGAATTTCCTCAAAAATAACGTTCTTCTTGCTACAAATCCGAATTATATGAAGTATATCATGGATTCTAAAGATTGCTGACAAATTTATTGAAATTTTACTGTAATTTAGACTTTGTTCCAAGTGCATTCTACTTAGTGTACTCAAAATGTAATGATTGTAAAATTCCATTGTCTTTTTGATAATTACAATTTAAGGGTTTCATATTTTCGCACATTTTGATTCCAAATATTCAATGGCAGAAAGGAAACACACATGTTGCTGAGTCATAACGTGTCTAGGTTCCTTTCTCAAATCACACATACGCGTATTTTGTGTGGAATCAACACAACTAATAAATCAAGCGATACTGAGTAGAATCGACAAAAACCTGTCAAAACCGACAAAACCAACCCTAAATTCAGTCATTCCAGACAAGTGGGAAAGATATTCATTCATTCACAATATGTCTTTAAAGTTCAGTTTTAAGCAGACCTAAATACCAATTCCTTTGAAAAGTGATGTTGAGGGAGCGACTAAGTTCTAATTTCGAAGTGCGGAATTATGAGAGCATTGACATTGATGTGTACTGATGAATCTGCGCTCGTGTTTTTGTTTTGAAATACAGCATATGTCTAATTACCTTTCTTCTTACAATGTATTTTTGTTTTTATGATTAAGCTTTAGGAAGAATAAGAAAATGAATATATAACAAAAAGGTTATTGCATTTGTATGGGAAAATATCAACCCGTTTTATTCGATTGATATACTGCTCTCCCAAAGTCATGCAGTATCTATCCGAAAAACTCGTTCATATTCTCCCATACAAATGCTAAAATCCTAAAATTATTGTCACTTTAGAAATGCAAAAACTCACTTCCTTAAAACTGAGAACCAAGGCTTAAACCTACACCGTGAGATGTAAAAGGTTCAAGTAGTGTGTAAAACTTAGTCAATGAAAGTTTATAATCAAGATAAAACGATGACACCTTTTCAAAGAGAACCAGACACCAAGCGATAATAGCTATCAGTGTCACGCAATACTTTTCAAAATATGCTGGTAGAAAATTATGCTAGCGATCTTGAAAATGATTATTTCATTTTTATCTCATTTTCAAAACCATTTTCTTCCAATACAAAGTGGGACTGAAAGTTTTAGAGAGAACAAATCTGTGGTAGATTTAAAAGTATGACAGAAAATAAGACCAACAAAGAAATAAATTCATTTTGTACCTCATGAAGACTAGTTTTTACAATCTAGTAGCCCCAAAAAGTAAGTTCAATAACAAATTTGAACAATGACATACACCTACAAGTTGAAATTAAACGGTTTAAGTCAATGTTTGGTATGTGTTTGTACCTTTCATATTACATTTTGGTACAAACGATATATGTCTAAGATAAAAACTATCACATACACGTGCACACGTTCACGCACGCATGCACGCACACATACATACTCACACACAAAAGTGTTACTGCATTGGGTAAAAAGTAGATCGGGCAGTGCTTTAGTCTGAACACTAGTGATTTTGATTTAAGAGCTGGGCAGACAGAACTGATATTACATTGTAAAGAAAGAAAGAAAGAAAGAAAGAAAGAAAGAAAGAAAGAAAGAAAGAAAGAAAGAAAGAAAGAAAGAAAGAAAGAAAGAAAGAAAGAAAGAAAGAAAGAAAGAAAGAAAAGCAAAAGTTAGAAAAGTAGGAGACCTTGTTTGACTCTTATATTTTGCAATAAAATAAATATAATTAAGACAACAATAGATTCTAAAAGAGAAATGTTTATTGTGTTAATTCAGAAACACGAGGCTATCTCATCACTGTATGAAGTGTTACGGAAGTCATTTCGAAACGAAAGCGGAAAGAAAATAAGCCCGGCAGGTGTAATTGGTTATGAAGAGTGACGCGCTGTTTTGTTCCAAGGTAGTGGCCAAAATATTGTCTAAGCGCTAGCGTTTGAAAGGCAGACAGTGTATATAGAGTGTCAATAGGCAAATCCTATGTTGTGTATTGTACTATTTTTCTTACAATACATTGTGCTAAATGGTGACAAGTATTGGTTTGACTTTTAAAATGGCACAAATTTTATCTTAGAGAGTTTAACACCCGCATCCACACTCACATAGGTAGAGAAAAGTGTTGCAGCATTGAGTAGCAGTTTTCTTTTTTCATCCGGTTATTTCTATGTTTAGTATTCAATCCCGCTGAAGTTATTTTTTACAGTTGTCATTATAAGATTTCAACCCACAGATGGCCGACATGATATTGGTAGATATATGAAGGATAATTCCAGGGGGATAACATATAAAATTGTATCAAAATGTATTGTAAGAAGTCATTTAGTATGAATCTTGCTTCTCCTTCTTGGCTTTGATGGATTTTACTGACGCTCTGTTGGCTACACGTGCGGTTGATTCAGCTGTATGGAGTGTGAGACTATGCGTATCCGTAACTGAAGGCTGCTCAATCGGTTAATCCAAAATGAATATGAAGTGTGGGAATATGTGTGTCTATAACTGTATGTCACACAAGCGATTGATACAAATGTATAGAGTGTGAGACTATGCGTGTCTGTAACTGTAGGCTGCACAATCCGTTAATACAGATGCATGAAGTGTGGGAATATGCGTGCCTTCAACTGTATTTACATAAATTTTCTTTTATGCACAAATATAATAATATATTTGTATAGAATTGCAGTTACCCTTGCTTTGATTAAAAAATATGTATGAAAGAGTGACAAAATTAAATGTTATTCTTTTAGTGTCAGTATTCAGAATATAGTTCAATTTGATATTGAATAATATTATTATGTAAATGTTCAAGAACAGGTTGTATCTCAAATAATATCACATGCCTGACTAACTAAACCTAGTCCAGGACAAATATTTTTCATGTAATTTTACAATATATATATATATATATATATATATATATATATATATATATATATATATATATATATATATATATATATATATATATATATATATGTGTGTGTGTGTGTGTGTGTATGTGTGTATGTATGTATGTATGTATGTATGTATGTATGTATGTATGTATGTATGTATGTATGTATGTATGTATGTATGTATGTATGTATGTATGTATGTCAGTTTCAATGCTCCAAATATAATGCATTTTGAAAAACATTTTTCATAAAATGTTACGTAAATATATATGGATGGATTCAGGCAATAGTGCATGCATATTTACATGAATGTAAGCACGTACAATATGTATACATGGATATATGTGTGTTTACACCATGAGGCAAAAGGGCACATGTGCATTGGATATCAAACACAGATGATATTTTAGATGCGGTTCAATACGTATACAAATTATTCATTTCTTTTAAGAGTTAGGAAATTGCTTTATTAACAGTTCAGGCTTTATTGTAAACATCCCAACAGCTGTGGCGAACAACAAACGATTCAAAATACATTTTCTCTACTTTTCGCGATAGAGTTTGAGCAAGAGCACTTATGTTGCATGTTAATTTGTTGTGGGATTTGTGTGTTAGAGAGGAATATTTGATGTTTATTGACTCCGGAGGTTTTCTTAAAATTTGAAAGCCGTGACATTAAAAGGAAAATTTCATTGTTTAAGCAACGGAGTTAGCGAAGGGCGGTTCGGAACGATAAGGGATGCAGTACCGGAGTGCGAAAGGAATGAACTATTCTAACAGAGCTCGCCCTAATAGCCAAACAAACGATGACAAATAATGAGGCCGAAACTGGATTGAACGGGAAAAGCCACATATTGATAGAGATAAGGAAGACTTCACCTTTGAAAGATGCTCATATTTTGAAAGACACTTTCGAACAAGAAAGAACCTTTGTTTCACAGAGGAAAAACAATTCGAAGGGATTACTTTAAAGAGAGAGGTATGTACATACTCCACGTGAAAGCGATTCATAATGTTTGTTTCTTTAATTATAGTTAATATGCCATTAAATATAAGTAAATCTACTCAATTGTGCAGTAGAAAAAGGGAGTAGCTGGTCCTTGCAAGCTCATTCCATCCTTTTTGAGGGACGAGCGTATGACCGTATGGATTAGGGCTTTGGATCATGAGACAAGCTATAGGCGCAGATCCTCTTTCGGAACGAATATTAACTCTCTAACTTGTATGTTCATATTGATGGCAGTGTGTGTGTGTGTGTATGTGTGTGTGTGTGTGTGTGTGTGTGTGTGTGTGCCATGTGTTCGAATAAACGGGGCTATACCGTATAACAATGAAATAACCCAAAACATTTAAACTATATTCACCTATGGTTATATTTGATAACTGGTATGAAATGAACTAGAAGGTGCTTTTGATATAATATATAATATATAATAATTTGTTGTACCATCAGGATGCATAAATGCACAGGTCACCCGGATATATTGTTACACTTACTTAAGTCAACTTCATTAAGATACAAAATAAGACAAATTAAAATTATGCTACATGCTAGCGATAAATAATTGCATTTGCAAATACTTCAAACTTTGGGTCAAGACAAACTACAAATACTACATTCACGGAAATACGTATATATTTATTTCTTATGTACATTATTATGTTACAGTTCCAAAGAGATAAATTGCAAACTTTTTAATGTTCTTTTGCCGTTAATAAAGTAAAAAGAAAAAAAGAAAAGGAAACAAAAAAGTAAAAAGAGTTAGGAATATTTTTATGCATGTTTTACTAGATGGTTTAATTAATCCATTATCTAATATTTTATAGTGTGTTTTGTAATTAAAGAAATTCAAAGTTATAAAAAAAATTGTATTCTAGTAGATATATCAGTACTAGCAGTACAGTACTAACTCCAGCTCGGACCAACTGTCTTTAAAATGTAAAGTACAGAAATCTATTGCATGTTTATTGGAAAAGAACACTTATTTTTTATTTATACGATCTTGTTTCGTTTTCTTCCATTTTAATATCAGGTACATCAATGCAGCAGAGAATGTCTTTCATGCATGTTATTAAAACCATATCAAAATATCTTCCTAACAAATGTTACCTTACTTTAATGAGAAGTGTTTCTTACTTGATCAACCAAAGTCTATATATATATATATATATATATATATATATATATATATATATATATATATATATATATATATATATATATATATATATATATATATATATATATATATATTCTTTCTCGTGTGGTGAAATTTTCAGAGAAAAAGTATTCACGTTAGAGACGGATAATTAAAGCCAACACTATTACTGTCACATTTTTTTCAGCAAATCTTGATCTTTTTCTTTGCTAGGATGATGGTGATGATGTGAAGTTATGCACTGTATATCATTAAATGTATTGATCAAAATCAAATTTTGCAAGAAATAAAATAAACGAAGGCACAATCAACAGAACTACATATATGTTACAATCTATAATACAAATTTGATAGGGGAATTATCACTTAATTGACAGAAAGGTTCGGTGTGTTTTTCAAACATCATGTGTCATTTGTAAAATTTGAGCGAATAGCAATGCTTACTCGTTCAGCCCATCCCATGTTCTTTAAAATAGCAGACACAAACAGCCACAAAGATGACTTTTCAGAATACATAATCAGGACTAGTGTAGGTAAGCAATCATGACAAGACGTACTCATTGGGACATCTTCTGCAATTTCCCATCTCTTTTTTACTTGGCACCGAATGTTTGCAATTTTAAAGGCAAAATGCTGTACAATACAATTGAATCACCTGATATTTTTCTAATTAAAATTATATGTAAATGAAGTATTTACCCAAAGTTCTTTTATTGATTAAAGTTTAACGATTTTAAAAAAAATATACGGACTTAGTCAATTTGCTAAATCACGCATGAATTATAGTTTAAAATTCTTTCAAAAAGCATTTTTCTTACAAAAATTACTGACAATTTGGACGTTTGTCGGTTCATTGGGTGTTAAGTATATCTTTACTTGTGTATGTGTGTGTGTGTGCGTGTGTATGTGTGATTTGGATTTTTAAAGTAGCCTTAACAATTTTTTAGTCATATCTCTACAATGTCTGCAGTGAAGCAGTTTATAGTGATATCTAGAACTGGGGCATCATGATGCAGATACGCAGCATCATGTCCCACCCAGTCATATTTTCCTGACACCAGGCTGGCCAGTACTAACACTAATCTCTTAATGTTGAGCAGCTGTTATTACCACTTTTAAGTATCACTTTTGTAAGTCTTTGGTATGACTCGGCCGGGGTTCGAACCCGCGACCGCCTGCATACGAAGCGGACGCTCAACTACATAGACCATCGGAGTGGTGTCTGTACTCGGTACTCATTAAATGTATAAGTTCAGATTGTTTTGAATGGCTGTAATTTCTTTGGAAAAATCACCTGTAATATAGTTTCCATTTTTAACCTCAGTACTATTTTTATTACATGCTTACGAGTAGGTATATTCCATGTTGTGACAAAACACCAATGCATACAGAATACCAGAATACGCAAGTATAATGGTGTTAGCTGTAAGCCATTTGTAAGCATTTAGCTTTCTTGAACGACCTTAAAATAACAATGACACCATAATGTAAAACAATATTGAAAAACATGCTGTACTACACAGATAGAGAAATTTAACACGTATTTGTATTTACGAAGTAAATAAAGTAAATCTGGTTTTCAGTAATGTACCATAGATATTATGTATGGACAACAAAATATTAATTTTACAATGACAATCATATAACTGAGAATCAGTTATTTAACAAACAATACTCAAGACAAAAAGACTCAAAACGAAATGGGAGTTAGTGTGCAAGTCTAAATGAAGTATATTGCCAGCTCAAAATGTATTTATGTACATGTCTAAATTAGATTACAATTTCAAACTGCATATAGGTACAAGTCTAAATGAGGTAGATCGCCGGCTCACAAGGTATTTATGTACAAGTCTAAATTAGATTACCAGTTCGAAAGTTATTTATGTACAAGTCTAACTGAGGTAGATCGCCAGCTCAAAAGGCATTTATGTACAAATCGAAATGAGGTAGATCGTCAGCTTAAAATGTATATATATATATATATATATATATATATATATATATATATATATATAAGTCTAAATTAAGTTTAGATTACCATGTCAAAAGGTATTTATATACAAGTCTAAATGAGGTAGATTGCTAGCTCAATAGGTATGTATGAATAAGTCTAAATTAATTAGATTACCAGCTCAAAATGTATTTATGTTACAAGTATTATTGAGGTAAATTGCCAGCTCATCGAATATTTATGTACAACTCTAAATTAGTTATATTACCAGTCAACATGTATTTGGGTGCAAGTCTACTTGAGGTAGACTGAGAGTTCAAATATATTTATATACAAGTCTAAATGAGGTAGATTTTCAGCTCAAAGGTATTTATGTAGAAGTCTTAATTATTTAGATTTCAGGTCAAAATACAATTATGTACAAGTCTAAATGAGGTCGATAGCCAGCTCAAGTCTCAATTAGGTAGAGTCAGCCTATTTAGATATTTATGTACAAGTCTAAATGAGGCAGAGTATCAGTCTAGTATTAACCCATTACTTATAAATCATTGCAAACAAGTTTATTCGATTACATATCAATGTCTCTCTTTCTTTAGCGGCTGAACAAATAGAGTTGGTTCTTAACCCTGGTAAGAGCTATTTGGCTTTACAGTGTATTAATGTATCATTATTGCGATAGTTCATTCACAAGAATTTCTTGTACAATGTTATCCACACAGTAAAGCATTGGCCAGGGAGTGGAAAATAGCGGAGTACACACCTGTCTTTAGATAAAAAGTTGAGTCGCCCAGGAAGCAAAGACTGACATCGGAATGTCTGAGTTTGAAACTTAACATTCAAAGATAGCAGGTGGGGAATAAATTTTTGTAAAAGGCACATATTCAATATTTGTGGAATTAAACAGCTATTCCGAGGATATGAACGATTTTGTTTAGACTTTAGGGTTGTCTTTAGTGGAATCAAAGGTTCATTTCATTTTTATTTGGACTGAAACGAAGAATTAATTGTTTAGTTAATACATCGACGGAAAGGGAATAACAATTCTAAAATTATATTTAAAAAAGTATCAGTATGCGAAGTTTGGTCAATTATGTGCGCAACAATCCACATAAGTTAAATTTTTAGCTATTGTGTGCAAAAACAACTCGCATTCCAACTTTGCTACGTGCTCTAATTCATCCATCTGGTCAGCTAGGAATTGTGTAATAGAAACCCGATACACAATCATATTAAAGGGCTGACATTTTTCCAAAGTCATCAGAATCACTGAACAGAAGGGGAAAGGGCGATTAATCGGGGTGGGGTGGTGTTATATGATTAGAACAAGTATGAAATAGCTCCTAAGACCAAATTCAATATATATGACGAACATAATGCAAATTGATCCATTTGTTGAGCAAACCACCATCTGCTGACAACATCAATTGATGAGTAACTCAAAAGTAAAAAAAAAAATGATTTGCTAACTCTTGTTTTTTAAGCATACTTCTGTAAAGTTTATCGATAAGTGCAATATGTCACACGTCACGGTGTGTGTTTTGTAATATTATCCAACGCGAATTCATTTCATAATTTAATTTCTAATTTAATTTTGCGTACGATTTTGTATACATTTATAGCAATTATTGTACTGGTGGGGTTTTTCTGTCTTTTTTATTATCTTTTAATGGTCTTAAAATACCGAACCCACCACCCGATGATTATGGACTGGTCATATAATTACGAAGCCACTGCGGATCTCATATTTAAATATTATGGACAAATAGTAGCACGATTACATTTATTATTTTGCACGACATGATTTTTACAATTTATGCAGAAAAGTATTTGACCACCGATAGAGCTCATATGTCGGTTAACGAATATTGTTTTCAAAGTGAATGAAACCGGAAAATTTGGTCAATTTCCTACACCTGAGTACACGCCCTTCCAAGTTGGGAATGGAATATCGGACAAAAGACGACTGATGTGGAAAGCGAGCGTGTTACTGTAGCGCCGCCCAGTAGGATTCTTGTAGCGATAGTGATCTATTGAATCGATATGGATAGACCTCTAATGCATGTTATGTCTTAAATTAAGTTGGAGAAGGTTATGTACCAAACAAAAACAAGCCATTATCTCCAAATACCATGTCCTGAAACATCCGATCAAAATGGCGCCAGAACTGTTTCATTACATTTTGCACGTAATGGCTGCATTATATGGCTTGTTAGGTGGATTAGTCATTAGTCAACTGAATTCACTGCAGTTGTAAAACAACTGTCTCCATTCACATTGTTGAATTTAAAAGTAAAAAATATCTGTTCCATTTGTAAAATAATGTATATTTAAATCCTTATCAGACAACAGACTGGTGAGCGCCAGCCTTTACTTTCTTAAATTCCTCAGCTTTTCGACGTATAATGTGTTAGCTTCCCTTTGCATATCATTCACATATCACGTGTTTAAACTATTTATCTTTCTTTTCTGAAATGGCAACTATTTCCTATCAGATTTTCACAGATAACTAGTCAAACAATGTTTGCTTGTCATTTTACAACCTAAATTTAGGTCATTTTAATCACTTTTCGCCAAATCAAATAACTATTTTTCCCGATTTCTTGAATTCAAAGTATAATTTATAAAGTAACAGGAGCGATTGCTTGTGATTACACCACAATGTGAAACATAATCTAGTCGTAATATCAATTAATGTATAATATTACTGTTATGAAATCAATTGATTTGCTGTCATTCGTATCACCTTTGTGTTTTCCCCCTAAAGACAATCTGCTCCATGTCAGTGTGTACATTTTATCAGCTTGTCACCAAGACGAATTATTCTAAACTACCCTGTTTAATATGGAATTAGGTACGTATGTGAACAAAATATGGTTATATGTTAAAATTAACATTAAGATTTTTTTTAAAAAAAGCTTAAGCTAAATTCTGTATTCGCTTAGAGTAAGCTGAAAATAGTTTAGCTTAAGTAAAATTCACGTTAACAAATGTTTAATTCGATTTTAGCTGATTAACACTCACATTAGCACATTTATTAATTTCACTTTTGCTGAAGCTAAATTTCATTAGCTTAAGTGTAAACCGAACTTCGATAAAGCTTATGTCAAATTTTATATTATCCTAAAACAGCTAAACTATTTTGTCTTCAATCATACTGACGATAACTTAGACTAAACTGCGTAATTTTGCCACACATTCTACGATATAATGGAGGCCTCATTTGCAAACACACTCATTTTGATGTCGCTCCATTTAAAAAAAAAAAACGAAATCAGGCTATCAGTCATTAAACGTAACCTGTTTTGCTCGAATAAGAAAAATATAGTTTTTATTGGTCGGAATATTTGCGAGTAAAATTTGCAATAGAATGATATTGAAAAAAAAACAAACGGACGGGATATTTGTTCATATTCCCATAATTGGAATGGAAACAACAAGAACAACAACAACACACCAACACACATTTTTTCCTCATTTGATCGTGGAACATATACATATCAACATATCACTATTTTCAATTTATATTCTGGTGTTACTAAATAGGCGCAGTTTAAAAAATATTTCTATTTGTTTGGGGCATTGTATTCGAAGTGGGTGATATTGCCATCAACATGTTTGTTTACAACTTCCAATGTAGGAAGATATTGACCTTTTTTATAAGTTTTGCAGATGTTTCAATCGCACACGATACTAGTCCTAGTTAAAGCTAGTTCCTAACCATGTTTCTACTTTTAAGGTAATAATTATGACATGTACAAATACACTTAAAATAGTTTCATGTGTTCTTCTGCAAATAATGTTCATTTTTCTCGGAATATATCCTTGTATGTTTTGACATTTCTATTTACACAGACTCAAACTATATTCTTCCTAAGGTTTACATTATCTTGCTATTTGCCTCGTGTTGAAATACAGGATAGGTAGCGGTCCCATCGATTATATAGCATTTTATGCTGCAAGAACAGACATCTTTAAGCTAGGTCCAAGTTTTTGTTTTTAAAGTTTGCCTGTATTTCTATTTCCTTTTCTCTGAATGAAGTCTTCGGTGGCTTATTACCATTCGTCAAGTGTATTGGAATGAACTGTTTTGGTTAAAGCCAATATTCAATCTGACTGAGATATCTGTTTGTGTGCTACAATATCCTTCAGCTTAGTGTTGAAGTTAAATTAGTTGAAATACGTTTTGCGTAGTAAAGAGACCGGAAATCGTAATAAATGACGTTTTCGGGCATTTCGCTGAATGTTATTAACATTATGCAAAAATTTCAAACATCATTTAACGCAAATAATTAGAAACTATTGGTCTTGTTTCCCTGTTTAAGGTTCAAAAACATCTTAAAATGTTTTTTCTAAAGTAAGAAGTATATTTAGGTTGTGATTGATAGGGAATCATATTGAGACGCCATCTTTGATTGCTGCGATCAGTAGGAGATTAAAGTCAGTTTTAAAAAGACTCTTCTTTCCAAAAGTTTTTATTTATCGTTAATATTTTCCCTTCATACATGAATGTGTTTCAAAACCAGCTCTGTCCGGAGAGAAATGTAAATTTTATACATGATTGATATGAATGCCAGCAACTAAATTCCAAGATATGTATTTGTGTATCAAATGTGTCGTTTTTACTATTGGATACTTTTCAAAGAATTTATTTTTCATGTGGTTGCAATTTTCCTCCATTGAATGATATTCTGCCTGTGAGATATGAGTTTCAAGTAAGAATCTGACTTGTGCATCATTTGATGATAATACCACCTCACAATTTTTTATCTGATAATCATTTTAGAAGGTTTGTGCGAGTATTCACTCGGACATCTTCAGTTTTTGTGACATAATCATATTGACAAGGTAAATGTGAGTGTCATGCGGCTACCTTCGGTTTTTGGCGCATAATTATGCTGGCAAGAGTTGTTGAAGCGTCAATCATATACCTTTAGTTTCCGTGGCATTTTGGACAACCTCGGATAAACGAAAACAAGACTCGGATGTTTGTCGGCGTAATAATTTGCAGAAAAGTCGCATATTCCGTTCGCGAGATGTTTCTTCACCAAAAAAATAAAAAAACCCGCAATCCATTCGGATAAAGACTACAATCGTGGGATTAACCGAGACGTTGCAAATGAAAAATATAAGTCAATGGTTAGTCCAAAATGATTTGGAATGGCGGCTATCCATTCAGAGCAGTTTTAAGAAGTTTGGGAGACATATGCACAAATTAAAACCTTAAAAGTAACAAGAATTGCGCCTTAATCTCTCAGTCTCAGATATAGATTATTGCATTGCATTTCCATGTGCATGTGAGTTGTTTTGTTAAATTTATTAATATAGTACTAAACTAATAACACAACCGAAACCAAAATATTTGTTTTTGGGCCTCCACGGAGCATTAAGCTGGGCAGGGCCCTAGGCACGTACCTCGCGTGCCTATGCTTTAAAACGGCAAAGTATCCATTTTGAACTTCTCAGTCAATACTTGTGTCATAAATAGCCGAGGTGGTCCGAATTGCAGTTAATGGAGCCATCGCCACACATTCAAGGAATGCTGTATAATAGACCGAGAAGTTATAAATATATTTGTTAACCTCGGCTATCTTCATTATTTGTGACAATCGTGCTGGAAACGCTTGTGTGAGTGTTCGTCGGTTACCTGCAGCTTATGTGGTACAAGAATAAAATTCGTACTTTAATACCAACGAGGACGCGATTGAAATATCGGCAGAAACATGAATTCAATGTTTCTCTACTATCGAGGTTATAACTGATACAAATTTTAAAGTTTGTGTTAAGAATCAATTTTCAGGAAAGTATGTTGAATAATATCTTGTCAGCTTCGCCTGAGTATTATACATTATGTAAAATCTTGGCATTGCCAGGTTATCAAAAAATGTAGGTCATTACAACCAAACTTTATACATCTTAACATAAGTGATAAATGTCTAGGAAACCTAGCTTCCAGCTATATAGTGTCTAGACCACACAAACTAACACACACACACACACACACACACACACACACACACACACACACACACACACACACAAACACACACACACACTTGCGTCACCTACCCTCGTGATCGATCTCCATTATGCTTGTACAGATAGCAGTAACGTGAATTTTGACGTGTACACCAAAATTCACGGGGCACGGGTATACTATTCCTCTATCTTAGTATTGTTTTGTTTCAACGTGGGAGAAAACCAGTCCAGTATTGTTGGGCACAACTTACTGTTTACATAGTACGTGCCTTGCCCACTATTCTGCTATTATGGTTTACCTTTCTTTATGAAGGTGAAGCAATCAGTCCAATAAAAAAGTATTCGTTTACTAAAGGAAATAAAAACAACCTTTAAATAGCCGTATGTTAAAAAATACCAAACAATGTAGAATAGTCTAATAATTATATTAATGACAAGCACAGCAATGAACTTTAGAACTAAGGTTAAACTTTGAATTATTTTTCATAATTGAAACGAGTTTTAAAAATAAAAAATAATAAATGCACAACGTTCAATAATGAATCCAAACGTCAGGTACATTCTCGATTTTTGGGCCTGAAGCCGTCGCTTGTAATAGAACAAAATGTATTATTTGAAACAAAAGCTCTCATTTGAAATAGTTTTCGTGCTTTTTTTGTTTTAATTTGATGATGTTTATACGATTTCACAAGAAATGTTCTGCCCATTCGAGTATCGGGCTCATGGACAAATAAAAGAATGTTTGCCTCATGATATAAACCAGTATGTTGGAATTAGTTTGAAATCATTAAACGTAACTAAGAAAGAAGATTTGTAAAGGAAGAAAGAACAACGATGATGATGGTGGGGATGATGATGGTGGATGAAATTCAAAGCTTTGCTCTAATTGTCATCCTCCTCAAAAAAGTATCAAAACATTAATGAACTATTTGTCCACATACCGAAGTTGTGCAAAATGCATGTACGAAGAAAGTTAAAGAATACCCTCTCATCTAATTTTCTGACACCAATGAGTTATGTTCTTCTACTCAAAACATATACCAACCTTGATTTAGAGTGTTCACTGCCTCCATTTTGGTCCTATTAAATAGTAATACGCACTAATTTGTCCTTGTCTCATGATCATTGAATGTGGGGTCTTATTTCCATATCAAAAACGATTCCTGAATCGTTAGGGAAACACCATAATCGCATAATGACAAGATGTATTAGATATCCAACACAAGGAAATACTTGAAAAGTGAAGAAGTTTGGAATTCCAGAGACAATTCGTAAACTTTTAAAAAGTCGAGAGTGCATTGTTATATCATCAGTCAGACCTTTACAGTTTTTCGTCCTATTGTGTAAATATTAATTCAGTTGTTATATTCGCACGTTTTAGAATATATTGCGATAAGCCATGTCAATACCTGTTTTCGTGCGTCTATTAGACCTCCCATCCATTCTTCCGTCCGCCTTTAGATTAATATTTTTACTTGTTATCCCACTCCAGCTGAGAAAAGTTAATTTCATTCTGTACATTTTATGAGAATGAGCAGATGTCTAAAAAGGTTTTAGATCCATGTTGTACATCCTTCCCCCAGCCTCCTTCCCCAGGGTGGGGATGGGGAATCAGAAGTATAAAGCAGATGCAAAAAGTTTAATACTAAAAGGGTAAAAAAAGCGCTGACAATTGCGTGTCTTCTTTTATCCATTTTTTGTACGTCAGTTACACATATTTTACGTACATAAAATTACGGCATCACATTTTCAGTTTTGTGTAAAAAATATACATAAAGAGTCTTCTAATAATGTATGAAAATAAAATAAGCTCCAAGTATTGAAATGCTAAAACAAGCTACAGAATAAATTCGCCTTTAATTATGCTTATTTATTCATAAAAGATATTCAAATGTGTAACCTCTCTTTTACATCGAAACTAATTACTCTATGGAGGAAAATGTTTGATTGTTATAAGCTTGTGGGAAAAACAATCAAAACAAAATCCAAGAATTCACATGGTAGAATAAATATTTTTTTAAGGATTGCTGTTCAGTTCTGTTTCATTGGACATGCATACATTGTCAAACCTGCTTTAGGCGACCACCACAACAAAGGGTGAAATATAACCCCCTTAAATATGCCTTTACTAGCAGAGATTATTTCTTTATTTTATCTTAAATGAACTTACAAAAATGAGGTGGCCTTATAGGCAGGTTAGTCTCAATACATATTGTTTCAGTGATATGCTTAATATTTCAATTTATTGCACTTTATTTTTCCTTCATTTTCATAGATGGCAAGCAATAAATGAATTGTTTCCATTAATATATTAATAAGATCTATTGAATAAATGAACAGCCATGAAACCTAGCTGGAATTATATATCTAGACAAAGGTGAGCCCACCTGCGAGATTTCATAGAATCCGATAGAACTCAACTTGCATGATATTATCTAGGACTCTAAATCATGAAAGTAATCTTTCAACCTTGTATGACATTATTTAGGACGGTATGTCATGAAACTAAACTTTCACTTTTTGTATATAATATAGTACCGTATATTGTGAAACTAAACTGTCAGCCTTTTCTTTTTAAATCGATTGAAATAAACTAAAATGCCAGAAATTTTAAATTGATGCATTGTTTGTCTTGTGCGTTATATATGCGAACTTCTAAATAGCAAATAAATTTATTGTTTCTGAAACAATTATATTATTTTCTTATAAATCGATTTATTAAGTACTTATTTGTTTGTGTTCACTTTTAACTAATTAGTTCAAAAGATAGGTCACTCTTAGTGTTTGCATAGTATTTATAGATTTCTTCATTTTCTCTCTATTTTCAGGAATGAAGAATATCTGCCATTTCATTAGAATCGCAGTATTAGTTAGTTTATTATATTTCAACTGTGGTAAGTTGAATTTAAATTCTTCTCCTTTTCTTTTTGGAAAATATTTCTTTATATACCAGACGAAAATTAAAAATTGGATCTTCAGTCCACAAACAATATGGTAAACAGATATATCTAAGATTTGATCCACGCTATTGTCTATTGACATGCATACAGGTAGATAATACATTTTGTTTAATAATGAGTGAAAATTCGTCTTTCTAACACAAGTTTTTTTTTCTAACAAAGTATTAAGATACTGTAAACAAAACAAGCAATCAAAACAAACAATTATTATGGAATACAAATATATGCAGTCACATAACTTGGCAGTATTTACGCATCTTAAATGGGGCATTTTCAGACCTTTGAAAAAAAGTGTTAGTTGTCAACACCTATGCAATCCATAATTTTATCATTACATCATAATTAAAATACATCCAATCAAGCAATATTAGTTTTATTCGCTTGCTTTGTTTGAAAAGAGACTTCCTTGGTAATTGTTTCTGTGTATCTTTTCACTTTAATATATGGCATTTTTAAAAGTATTTTGATATTTTATTTAACAGTATGGCATCTGAAAATGTTAAACCGTTGCGAATGATAAGACCCGAGGAACCAAATGTTTTCACCCAACGGAAGCAGGTCTCTAGCCCTTGAGTTAACATTGCTAACAGTCGTTCTTTCACTCGCATTGGAAACATTCCTAATCGTTGTTTATCAACATTTCCATTAATACCAGAATCTCTTGGTACCCTGAGTGGAAAAACTGGGTTTTAAGTGCAAATGATTAAGACGGATGAATAGACGATGGAAGTGGCTCCCCTTTCTTCCGCCGTTCTACCAAACAATAGCCCGCCTTTTACTTTGAACACGTGTTGTGGTTTGTTAATTGGCAAGGGATACATTTAGCGGTCTGAGTTTGTTGTGCTCGAGACTGCTAGCGATAAAGCAACACACAAAATGTATGTTGATACTGGTGGTCTATTTGTTGGTTTAACCTACAAATAATACATCGGTATCAACACAAATGGTGAGGGCTAATTAATCTAAGAGAGCGTGTGAACCAAAACTTTGTTCTTGTCTACGTTCGAGAATATCTTTGGTTGAACGATCTAAGTTTTGTTTAATAAATCTTTCCCCATGTTTTGGTCATTATTTATTTTCTCCTATCATGTAAAGAAACTTCATTTTTTCAGTTATATTTTTGTTCGCAAACGACATTTCTAATTTGACGACGTGTTTTTGTATCTGTGAACTCGAATGGATATCAGCACTGCAACATGTTCATAACCAAGTCTAATTGTCAGTTGCATTCTGGCCGTAACAACGACATGATAAAGACAACATGACTCGTTCATGATTAAATATTGCCCAAGCATAGATAATATTCCTCGCCAAACGCTCTTGGAGCTCACTCGTTTTTGTTTGTGACTGCTAGAATGCAAGAATCTAACGTGGTATTTCTAGACTGGTTTACTGATCATAGCTTTTTGGTTAGACGCTAAAGATAGGACGCTGGAGACCATACCACACACACTATGTACGTGCAACAGCTCTCGAGAGTGATGGGTTGATTGTGTCGATTGAACGAAATGACCACCTTTTGATCCAATTTATATGACTCAACAAGAGGAGAAGCCGTATACTAAACGCTATATGGTAAACGCGATTTTTTCATAATTGTTTCTTAACCACATGATCTACAAAGGTTTTGTGCACGCATCTCTGTATCTGTGGAGAACACGGATAGCAGCATAAATCTTAAAATGTTTTAAGGATGCTAATATTATGGTTTAACTAGTAAGTTTATAATTTGTCAATGGTTCAAAATCTCGTTTCCCACCCGCCAAAAATAAAATTAAGACGAGATCAATAAAGGAATGAAATACAGAAAATATTATGTACTGAACATATGTTTAAGATAAAAATTATATTGTATAAGAAATATGTCATAACGTACATGTACTTTAGCTTATACTCTGTAAGTTTGAGTAATCTGAAAGAAACAAAAAATATCATCCGAATTTTCTTATCTATTCATCTACCGTGTTACTGCGATGATTCAAACCGTTTATTGCCATATCTCGAAAACCTAATTCTTTAAAAACAAAACCCAACTATTATAAGATTTTGATTAGACTGTATATAAAATATAATATTACCCGAATGCAACTAAATCAGAGTACATTTTCACACTCCGTTTGAAGCAAATTTTTGTATGGAAAATGCTACTATACACAGGTATCGTTTACAATGCATTAATTTATATGGTTGTTGGGGACAGATCATGAACTTTCTTCAATCTTTCTTCCAAGAATTATCAAGATAATCAAGATTTAATAAATACTTTAATTATAGCATCAAAGTTGAAATGATTCCAAAGACAGCGATGAAATTTAAAAGTTCATTTTCAATTGTTTTGAGATCGTGTTTTTTTCATTTTGGAAGAAATAATAATAATAATAATGATAATAATAATAATAATAATAATAATAATAATAATAATAATAATAATAATAATAATAATAATAATAATAATAATAATAAAAATCTGGAATTAGTGTAGAGCCTTATCTTTAGTTGATCTAAGCGCTTTACTCTATTAGGAAAATATACAACGACAAGATTGCAAAAACAAACACTATGAAATTACAAGATAAATAATAAAATAAAAACATGACAATAATTAAGGAAGTAAACATTAATTCTTAAAGTTGTCTAAGATCTATGAGCAATTTGTACGTTGTAACTGGGCCCTGGTACGCAAAAGAACGTTGTCCGTATGACTTCGTTTTACCAATGGGAACAATGAGAATGCAAGTATTGGACGAAGAGCGTTAAGTTTCTGGATGGGGTGTACACAAGGGTGAGGACAGACATGCTATTTTGGACTGAAGCATGCCAACGATATGTACCATAGTGAATAGATTTTGTGTTTGATTCAGGATCGAACACATATCCAGTGAATGTTACAGAGCACGGAGGAGGTGTGCTCAGCAATAACCCAGCTTTGTACATTTTCAGTCTCTTAAATTTAAATATATCATATGAAACCAATTAATACCGCTCTTGCAATAGGCCTACTTTCATCAAGAAACTCGTGATAGCAGAATTTTATAAGATAAGGTAAAGATAAAACCTTTTAAAGTCAATCAAATCCAATAAACTCTAGTAAACTATAAAGCAACAGGAATACATAACGTACCAAGTTCAACTCGACTCTTGAATAATGAGTTTAACCACGGTGCTTTCCATCATCTTGGAGAACTGCATATTATACATAAGATCACTCGTTTGCTTGAAATTACGAATTTACATAGGGATTATTATTTGGTGGAGAGTAAAAGCAAATATATTGCATCTAAATAGCATGCTGGATTCAGGACCGTATATTAATCGACTGACAAAATAGTTACCTTGAGTAATGTGGTAAATTAAAGAATCTAGGAAAGCTAAGATGTGATGTCATACACTATTTGCAAACAGTGAACATTTTTTCCTAAGTGGATTGTTTCACTATGTATTGTTCTATAAAATATTAGTAGTATGGCCATTTATTAAAATTTTCAGCTCGTGTAATAATGCAATTGGTTTTTTTTTCATATATATTGTTTATGTTGCATGTGTTGCAGTAGTTGTAAAACCAATTTAACAATAAATATAAGTGGACGGGCGTATCAGTACACATTTCAATGAAGATTACATTTTGCCACCTATTCTTTTCTCACTAATTTTGAATGATTAATTTTCAAATATTTCTCATAACAGAATAATATTATTAAGTTTGACTATGCGAACCATTAGCGCCATATATGTAATATGTTTATGATTCATTCCTGTCTAATGACACGCCCGTCCACTTCTTATTGTTAAATTGGCTTTACAGCTACTGAAACACATGCATCATAAACAATAAAATAAATCGAACTAGTAATATTATGCTAAATAATGTTAACTGTTTGGATGAATACCAGATAAAAAAATGACAAAAAAATAATTATCTAATATACATCACCAGCGTCGAATAAAGAATTATAGTTGTTTATCGTGGCAATAAAAGCAAGCGGATGATGACACTTGTCATTAAAGGTCGGTTCCAAATTGTTTCATTTGATAGATTTATTCTTTGATTCCTTTTTTCCTTTCCTCAGTTCATAGCAGATGTGGAGAAGGTGACAATAAAACACTGACCAACTGGACAGGGACTATTGAAAGCCCAAATTTCAAAGGGGGACGGTATCCTCCAAACCAGGAATGTACGTGGCATATACAGATGCCTCCGGGGTACGGGTTAAAGCTCACATTCCTCAATTTCTCTCTGGAGGATGGCATGATTGTTTACACCAGTACAACTGACCCAAGTGATGATAAAAAAAGATGTATTGATTATGTCGTTGTAAGTATAACTATCTATTTATTAGTGTCTTTATATATATATATATATATATATATATATATATATATATATATATATATATATATATATATATATATATATATATATATATATAAATAAATTTAACTAAAGCGTTGATGATCTCTCTCTCTCTCTCTCTCTCTCTCTCTCTCTCTCTCTCTCTCTCTCTCTCTCTCTCTCTCTCTCTCTCTCTCTCTCTCTCTCTCGTTTACAACACAAGTACATTTTTGTTTAGAAACCAAAACCAGACTTTCACATTTTTAAATCTGCCGCACACTACATTTTGCCGCTCTAGAATCTGCCTTGTCTGCCTAATAGAAAATCTGTCATTGCCTGGGTCCCAACCAGGAATGCATCCCACAGACCCCTTGCCTGCTTGTTTAGTGATATTTCTTCTGATCGTACAGTGTTATACTCGCCTTAAGTCAACGGTATTCTCAAGACTGGGAAATTTGTTTGATGCATTATAATGCCAAAGCATGGACAAAAGGCGATAATTCTAAGACAATGCCGCTAACCTACATTTGAATGAAGAATTCTAAACGTATTCGCAGCTTCCACTATCTTTCCTAACATGTAATCAATTTTGACCATGTCTAGAGAGCAACTCAAATGCTTCTGTCGTACGCTGGTACGCTGGTACCCGGCCCTAGATTTGCAAGCTAACATCATTGGTCGGTAAATAGTAAATAGGTGACTCTACAGTGGTCAAGTCAGTGATGTCATTCACACAACTGTTATGTCATTCCCATTGACGGCAATTTTGGCTTCTCCGGAAACGGGGAGCCCAAGGTAGACGAGTGGTTTTAGGTGCTCGTCTTTACAGATCGAACACATCTCACCTCTGTCCACAAATGCACTAAAGACGAAGGATGCTAGTTATCAGTGGTCTCACTAGAAATCTGAAATGTAAGTCAATTATTAGCGAAAATTTTTCATTCGCCAAAAGAAGTGGAAGGTTATCATGATCCCAATAATTTTGGCCAATCAGGGGTTGTATATACATTATGTAATTCCTAAAAGCATAAAACTCGCGTGCACATTCTCCTCGCAGTGTGTTACCTCTCTTGGGCAGCACAGTTTGAAAGAATGGAATTTGTACCTGATGTTTTGCGACATCTCAGCACAAAAGGATGCCAACTAAATGTAAATTTCGAGAAACACCGTATGAAAGTTGGTGCGAATCGGAGGCGATGGGTACAATGCTTGCACTTCTTTCGAATATAACTTAGCAAGATTGATATCGTCTGAAAAGTGATTACATTCATGATTTGACTTCTTTGCCGTGGGATCAGAACGTATCAATACGGCTGCGCTGTCTTGGAATCTTGGGATATAGCATTTTAACAAATCTGGTATATTTTAGTATAACGCTTTCGTCGAGCACATGTGGTCTATACGGGATTATAAAGTTCTTTGGTGCTTAATAAATTTGACGTACACTAGCGCATCATTTGCTATTGACACGAGTAATTTATTTCAAGAGTGAATATCTTATCCTCGTTGTGTAAGCCGTCATTCCATTTAAGTTACAGATTGTTTTGTGTACATTCCATGCCTAATGGAAAGTGTCACACTGCTCTGCAATATCATCATGAACAAGACACTACGAACCCCGTATTGTATCTCCTGTTGACAGCTGCCGACTTTATCTACAATAGCTTTTAGTTTTATATTTTTCCAACTTCATCAAGATACATTCCAATGCACAATGATGCAGGTGTTTTCACCACTCTGAGTGTTGCCTAGGGGCTCCATTCAGAAATACGACCACTTGCTGGTCTTTGGGTTGGGGAGGATTTGTATATATCATTAGGGAGTCAGGAAAGTTTTGAAAACCCTTCACACCCACCACGTATAAATAGTAGATAAAATACCTTTTACAAATACAAAATTAAAAAAAATATATAGTTTCTTTCTTTCATTCTTTCTTTTTTTTTCATTATTATTATTATTATTATTATTATTATTATTATTATTATTATTATTATTATTATTATTATTATTATTATTATTATTATTATTCCCTAATTTCTTTGTCAAAATGCATTCATATAGCTTCATCGATGGGACAATCAAGTTATATTACTGTATCAGTAAATATTTACCGCGACCTCACTTTTACACTGCATGGACCCATATTTGCCGTCATACTAGATATATATTTTAAATGGAGCGATTATCCTGGGTAAGATCTACCTTTACTTTACATGGTAACAGATTCCAATCTCCACTTTCTGCAGCTGCGCGCACGTTAGATAAGAGAATCCTAGCTGTTAGCATATCACGGAAATGGCAAAAAACAGCACACAATTAATAAATTAGCACGAGTACATATTTTAAGCACACCGTTTCTTCCCTGCGTGAACTATTTTTCGTGTTTCGTGTTTATTTATTATTTATGTGCTGTTTTTTATTCTTCGCGGCACGTGCTCATTCTAAACTTAATAAATGATATGTCCAAACACGTGATATTTTGGGTTTCTCGAGAAAAAGGTGGCATTTTAATAAAAAAAAAACCAACCCAAATAAACAACTTCTTAAACATCAGGTATACCTTTGTATGATATCTCTTCCCCACAAAAAATATGTTTATGGAAAGTTATTCACAAATCAAAATGTGTTCGTATATATATATATATATATATATATATATATATATATATATATATATATATATATATATATATATATATATATATATATATATATAGAGAGAGAGAGAGAGAGAGAGAGAGAGAGAGAGAGAGAGAGCGGGGGGGAGGGGGCAGACCGTGCTGTTGTGGGAGGGAATGGAGTGTATGGGCGAATCAGTTAGATATTCGATGAGTAGAAGAATGTTATATGTTGCTTTTGGGAATAGCTCTGATGGTATTAGAAGAGTCGGCTTTTCTCCAGATTACATACATACATACATACATACATACATACATACATACATACATACATATATACATACATACATACATACATACAAACGTACACATATACATACACACATACACATACATACATACATGCATACATACAAACATGCATACATACATACATACATACATACATACATACATACATACATACATACATACATACATACATACATGGATGCCTTACACATATGTTTATTCACTTTCCTACAGACCATCAGTACAAACATTTTTCTTTAGTATTTTCATGATATAGAATATAAATGTATTGCACATTCATTCACCAGTAAATACTGTATACATGTTGTCTTCTTGTTTTCTTCTTGGAGATTCGAGATGGGAATACGTCATCCCAGAAATACTGCGGAGATAACTTACCGCCCGAGTTTAAGTCAAATAATAGCGACGTCTACGTTGACTTTCATTCTGATAAATATGTGGATCCTTCTGTCTTCAGAGGATTTCGGATTGCTTATGCTTGTATGTATACATTTCTTTCCTTATACATTTCACTTTGACATTTGTATTGTTACTAAACTGCCAGTGCTTAGTTTGAAGTATCATCAGTTTATCAAAGATCAGAGCAACATACTGACCGCTTACCCATCCACATGTACAGATTGACTCGGTCATCCAACAAGATCTACATATTGACTGGTTACGCGGACGCATTAAATATTGACTGGTTACCTATGCACAGGTACAGATTCAGCATCTGACTGGTTACGCATCCACAGGTACAGATTGACTGGTTGACTGGTTACGCATCCACATGTACAGATTGACTGGTTATGCTGGATATCTTATCATTTGGCATCCCCATCAAATACATTAAGGGTCCGGAACTGAATGATCCATCTTGAGAAATCCTAAATAATATCAGTATCACGATCGATAACCAAACTGTGTTACTGTGATGTGCTTGAAATTCTTTCAAAAAATTCAAGAGACCACTGACAGATGGTCTTCGTGAAATCATGCATTGCGTTGTATCACTGATAGGAGCTTGTAAATTCTTATAAAAGTTTCCTATCCCTTTGTAAATATATTACTGCTCATGATAATGTAATAGGTTAAAATAAACTGAGAATCGAAATTCAAATTGTTTTAGAGTGTGAAATACCTACCGGATGATGCACACTGAATTTACGTCTGAATCATTTATTGGGATCTCTGACCTGAGTGTGAGTGTTGACTTTCCTCATCAAGACAGCGTGTTATGTTTTGAGATTGATTTGACTGATGACCCTTTCTTCGATTTGGCCAAGTTTTGGATCATAGAGGATGACTGAGGCGGTATTGTACTGGTCATTTATTTGCTGAATGATATGGGTAGGCAAACCAGGTTTCGTTTTCCTCGCAGATTGGTTTGTTTTGTACCCGTCGATTTCTGCGTTCTCTTCAACGCCATGAATCGCGTAATCAGTTGACCTAGGCTTTTTTTAAACCACAATTGGCTTTAACTAATACGATTTCTGCATGTACATAATATATCTCTTTTCATATTCTGGAGTTTGAAAGTAAAGATATTTTGTATTATTTTAATACGACAATGTTCAGAGGATTTTAAATTAATGATCATTGGGAATAGGTCACCTGGTATTTAGCATAATCAATAGTTGTTCTTATGTAATTAGAAGCAAACATTCCAGCATTCAAAAGGCCGTCACACATATAATTTTATTATTTTTATCAATTAACCTGGTACAAATTTGCGGACAAAAATATTCTTAGATAAAATAATTAAATTAACAAAGAATCTATTATATAAAAATTTCAAATGTTATACAAATCAAAAACGTCTGACACTGGACATTTAGAAATTTTCTTTTGTTATGTTACGGTACATTTAATATTTTCAAAACCTTCGTCGAATTGCTTCTATTTCTGATGAATATTCATAACCCCATATCTGCTAACTGTAACAGAAGATTGGTTTCACCACACCATCAAATGTTTTGAATATATTCTTTACAGGTATTTGTTGATACCCAAAACTTCGAGATATTGGTTTCAAAGCTTGGAATACCACCCTATTTTTAGCCTTAACCCAGCTCCGTCTCGATGTGAAAAGCAACCGCATGCAGTTTTAAACGACTCAGTTACAATAGTTTTTCACCTATAATACCAATGCTCATAGTTTCTCAGAAAGCCACCGTTTCGAAAAACAGTTAGTTTTTGGTTTTTTTAGATTAATTTCATTCCCTTTTAAATTGAAAATTCATCTAACACTTTAATTTATGTTTTAGTAACCGTGCCGTTTGTGCACAATTAGCCACATATCTGCATACATCAACGAAATAATCTCTGGTATATTCTCGGTGATGAACATACCATTATCACACTTAGTTCAACTAAATCATGAATAAAAGGAGAAAAAGAAATGTGGGCGAGAACAGACCCTTGTGTTGTTCCCACATTACAATTAAAATATCTGGTTAATCCATTTAGTGTTTGAACACCGTTTACCAAACGAGAGTACTTATTATTTAAAACTTTTTTTTAAAAAAAAAATTCCATCTGTACCTTTCCGTAAAACAGAAAACCATTATTTATTATGCTGTTCACGATCTGATGGAAAGCTCATGAAAAGTAAATAAATAAACAGTAAAACCTAAAGCCTTAATTACTTCGGAACAAAGGCACGTAAATCGAATGTGTCACCACAATTGCTGTAGTGTTTTCTAAAGCCAGTCAGAGACTAAACTATACAGTTATTTGCGTGTGTCAATATATGCAACTGTTTGTTAAAATGGATCAGAATATTTTGTACAATGCTTTTGTTAGAGATATTCGTCTGTAATTTCTATGGTCGTTCAATATCGAACATATTAAACATTTTTACCACTTCTTTGTAATTTCCCAGGTTTGAAAAAGCCTGTTCAGTATTAAGAATTGAAATGGTGCATTTTAAAATCTTCTTGTAACAAATAACAGGAATCTTGTCTGGACCTGTATTTTTTTTCAAATAGCGATCACTATAAATTGTCTTTTTTATATTTGTTTTCTTTAATTAAACTTTCCCATTTTCATCTTTTGTAGTTTTCTCATTATCATTTATATTTTCATTTTTTTGAAATCAATGGTCAGTTTGTTATAATGTAAATTAGTTTTTCGTCAGTAATGAAGTCTGGCCAATTTATGATGCATTTGTAACTATTCCTAATTACTTATTCACACTTACACGAATCGAGACAAGGAAATTGCAATCTGAACATCTCTCGACCATTTCTGTCAATGGAGAAAGTTGTAGTTGTAGGATTATACATCAGTTTCATGGGTTCGGTGATTAGCCTCCAGCGGTGTGTACCACAAGTTAGAACAGGAAAAGCTGACGACGTTACGATTTTGACTTTGTCTCCATCAGCCGCGATGTCATTTGGACTCGATCACAATTAATTTTCCTTTTTAACCTCTACATGTGTTTATCAGTACTCAATTTTCTCTGTGTCCAAATCAATATAAATCATACTTTAGTATAAAATACCTTCAAAGATGAGTTCACAGTGAAGTTATTGCCATAGGTTCAGCGGCATTTCTTTGCAAGGTTTGACCGTAAACAAATCAAATGGAACACATATTTCACTTCCGGATCATCATCAAAGTTTTATTACTTACTGTGTACTGTCATCGAAGCACACAGACAACCACACCTTAAACTCTAAAGAAAATAACAAATGCCTTAAAATCCATGCCAAGAATGCCTTAAGCTAACTCTTGTATCACCATCAAATTGAGAGATGAACACACACACACAGATATATATTTCGACTCTTAAGGATTTTTTTTCAAAGGCATATACAAAAAGTAGACAAGATAAACAAATGAAACAGAAAAACCGTAGTGTTTGCAAAACTTTACATGGCTGTTTCTACAGGAATTAACCTTCAAATTGAGTATGTTTGAAGTAGCTTATTTCAACTTGTTACGGATACTGGAAAATATTTGTATTAACCTAGAAATCGATGAGCCATAACGACATATGTTATTTTATGTACATTTTTGCAAGTGCAAATTATATCCATGACATTTAAAGAAATTTTGTCGGCTGCAAATTTAATTTTAATTGTGCATAAAGTAATAAAATTATCTTTTGCAGCCGACAAAATTGATGATGGTCAGACCGTAGCCATAATGCCGATTCCTATTTAGTGAGCAATGCTTGCGAAGTTAAATTATGCTTGATAATATGAAGCTTCTGGTGCGACCTTATCTTAAATTAAACAATAAATTAACAGAACGTGAAATTATTTACTTATATAGTTAATGTTTTGAAAGATATCATGAGTCATTGAGATTCTCAAACTTGCATGTCCCAACCAATTCCAAACAAAATACACGCTGCTTACATAAACTGTATCAATAAGAAGTGCGCGCGCGTCTGTGTGTTCGGAAACTGTTGACCACTGCTTCAAGCAAATTCTTTTATGAGAGTTTTCATTAAAAAAATACCAATTGTCACGGAATTAATTACTATTCCAACTTATATATCAAAATTTAGATGGAAAGGTGTTCCTCGAATTGGGTGGCAAAGTAGAAACATTACTTACGTATAGCACAAACCACACGCTCAAACTATCTGCATTCAGTTCAATTAAATTCAATTATTGCATTGACGAATGAATGGATTTGTCATTACCTAGGGGATAATACAAAATGTCAATCTGCTGTCAATAGGGGTCTGGATGGCATGAAACATTATCTTTCGAAATTAATAACGCTTTAATAGACTTAATGATGAGAAAAGTTTCGATTACTCAGCTCTATGTGTAGTGCCAATACCTGAAATGTATTCAAAAACTTTAACTGGTTCCATAGCTTACATTTTCCTCATAGTGGATCTGTCCTTGAACGAATCCGTTGTTATAATTGTCGTGTAGTCTTTTAAGTTTGGCGCTTATTTATTTCTCTATACGTTTGGTGTCGAAAGTTTGGCGATTTTCCAATGTGAAATTATTCTATTTGTAACACCACTTAAATTTTTACCGTCATTAATTTTTGTCAACAAAGTCATAATTAATCACTTCCAGTTAATTACAGACCTTCTAAAGTGCAAATAGAAAGTTCAGCTAAACTACTGATATTTAATCTTTCAAGGGATCTGCGCCACACGGCTGATCCAAGTACCAGACGAAGGTCATTTTACTCTTGAACCTCCGCCACTCTTCAGCAGGGAGACTGGCTGTAGGTGGACAGTCAGCGCCAAGGACGAACGCAGCCTTGCCCTACATCAAAATAACCCATCCAATCACAGTGGTTGGCAGGTATCTCTTTTACAGCTATGAACTATCTTTATTCTGTCTCTTCTAGAAAAAAACCCCAACAAAATATTATTTCATTTTTTTTTTCTTTTTCTCAGCTCTTCATGTCAATGGAACTAATTGCGAGTGGTCACCAACTCGTTTTAAAAATATATTAGTAACATTAAAGCTTGTATAAAACCGAAATGGATCCGGAAAATACCTCTCATGTAAATTATCATATCTTCTTAGGAAATTACTGGCTAAATTTAGGTGCTCAACGTATACGCTGAAAATAGAGACAGGTAGACATACTAGGATTGAAAGAAATAATAGGTATTGTGAACTATGCCGGAAAATAATATTTATTTGGCAGAAGATGAATTCCATTTGTTTATGTTTGTCCAGCTTATCGCCATTTAAGAAAGAAATAATTTAATGAATCTTATTGTCTCTATCCGCCTGCAGAAAAAAAAATTGTATCGCTCATGAGTCATACAATATATTCACTATAAGAAATCTTTCTTACTATATCACTTCGAATTTTCATCTTGGATAATCTTTGATAACTCAGACGAATGGTGAATAATATACTTAGAGGCAGTAATACCTTTATAACACACACACACACACACACACACACACACACACACACACACACACATATATATATATATATATATATATATATATATATATATATATATATATATTACTCACGTTGAACACCATATCTAACTTCTTTATTACACCATGATAACCTTATATTTACTTATATTTTGCAATAGGGGCTTATGTTCAAATGGGCTAGAAGATTTTTTGTCCTTCAGTAAAGCCAAATTTTAGTAAAATTAAGTGCACCAAACGTCTCAGAGAGTGATAGAGAAAAACATCATCTTTTGAATATAAATCAGTTATATCATAATGTCTATGTGTGCTTTTTACACATTCACAGTACCTGTATATTATAACTCAGTAATGACCGATTTTAGGTAAATAACATGAGCTATGAAATCGCTAATATTATATAGCAATTGCACCTTACGATGAAAGCCTCAGTAATGCGCGATGTTTATATTTGTATGGAAGCGGTACGGTAGTGCAACAATATGTCACAAAGTTGTAGAAATAGAAGGAAGTTACTGTATGATTTTTTTGTTTAGTTTGGAAAATCTGGAAATAAATGACAATGTATTCACAACAAAAGACTTCCGGATACTTGTGGCTTAATAGTAATTTTTATTTTAACTGAAAAGTTACTCGTTGAACTGTGTAATCTGTAAAGTGTCCTCGAGTTTCCTCTTCAGTCAAGAGGGATTGGTACTGGTATTTTCCTAGGACAAACCAGTAAATATAATCCACACACTTTTCACCGCCCTTTTATAAGAGGCACTCCTAGTTAGTTTGTAAAAACAAACGGCTGAAACAATTATATATGTTAGTAATTATCACAATCGAGACTGCAAACCATTCTGACCCTTAATCGCTAAAGACCTTCCCTTTTCCATTTTAAAGGGCGCGGCGATATTCACATTATCTGATATTTCGCTATAACTATTCCCGCTGTGCTTGGTAATGTATCAACTGCATTCGTACACATTTACTATATATTGTACTTATCTTCAGTAGCATGTCAGTTTATAGTACACAGTTGTGAAACAACATTTGCATTTGCTGAATATGATGCCTTAAATTAATTCTTGTTGTTAAAGCCTTGTTTTAGTTCTTTTCTTTATTAATTCAAAAACAACAATTTATTGGGAGATTTATCTTTTCCCGCAATTCTAGTTTGCTCAAAATATCTGTTTTCATTAATGATTTTCACCTGTTGAAACAAAAATATCATCGGTTGTAAGTCATAATGTTTGTACCTTTACTGTTACACGCATACTTTTTTATTCACTTAAATCCTGTTTCTGTACGTAGATGAATATATAGTGATTAATCGATAATGAATTACAAATATAAATACAATATCTGATCGATCAGTGAATACAAGTGCACCATGCCAAAATGTTAAAATGAAGCAAACACTTACACGACATCAAATATCTTGGCTAAAAATAGAACTATAGGTTTATTCATGATAATTTTCGATATCGGAAGAATTATTTTATGACAAAGGGAAACAAATAAATAAAGTCCAGATGGGCTTCTTCGGTGTGCCTTTTGAAATGTACTTGGAACCATTCCTCAGCATGACACAGATAATGCTGTGCTGAACGTGACATTAAAGAGACTAGTTACGTATTTTATTGGAATTCTGACATATAGAAATAAATCCAACATGAACTATCGTTTTACACAGTGTTAGGATTTAATTACGCACTTGTAAAGTGGCAAAAAATTTGCTGAACGTAAATATTAGTGTGTGCTGGTGCCTGGTTGTACCCGACGCAATCGGAGAGAAAATAAATAAAACAATCAAGTAAAAACAAAATAAAAAAAAATACAAAAATAATTAGAAAAAAAGGAGAAAAAAGAAGAAATAAAAAGAAACGCGTCCTGTGAAAACTAATGATATTAGCGTTTACGTTAAATTAGAACCATATTGATAGAGTGGATTACCTGCACAAGACAACTTCTGTGGATAGTAAACCACAGGGGTAGAGAACAGAATCGTTGCATACATTTCCCTTACTGGTAGTACATAGGAAATGCAAATTTGTATCCACGTAATTGATCGACCCCATCGTTTTCAATGCCGCACGTGCTGCATATAGATAATGTACATATCTTTCCTATCGCCCAACACAGACCATCCTCATGTATGTATCGTTATATGCATCATAAGTTGAGAAAAATGTGGGTTTCTGTTTCGATCCGACAAAATGTCTTCCTTATTGCACCATTGAGTCTTTACTATGCTGCATTTTACACTTTATAATTTAGATAAAGAAAGTTTATACCTTTATCGGCCTTTATTACACTTAAATGCGTTACCTCAGATTCCATGTTAAAATTCTTTAAAAATAAGTAACCAATCCCTCAAAAAATTAACCAACAAATCAATCATTCTAATATTGAAATATTTAGAACAGTCAGCAAGAAGTGCCAAGGATTTTCGGGTACACCATAGGAACAATGGTCTTCATTAGTCCATTATCTTCCAATTAGATTGAACCTATGACAATTAATGGTCCATATAATTCGGCACAACTCGAATCCTATCCTAATAAAATTTTTAAAAACCGGAACACCGACTTTACTTTTTAATTTAAATGTTATACAAATTTACAGGAAATATTTTGCTAATAATATTAGTTGTAAAGTGAATTTTTTAAGCAACAATTTTTTTCTTTAAAATTTTTTCTTTTCTACATTTAAAACCACCGCACATTTGAACTTTACACTCATGCATAACGATATCTACAAAGAATGCTGGTTATATCGACACATTGACTGTGTATTGTAGACATAATACTCGCCAGTATATTATCGTTACCTTCAGAACAATTTTCAGATTCATAATTGTTTTCTTCTTTTTTAATTAAGAACATCACAAGTTTATATAGGAAATGATTTTAAAATAATTTAAAAAATATAAAATATAAAATATTTGAGATCACATACTATAGCATTTGTGACCGTAAGGGAGTGGGCTCAAATCCTACCATAGACCAGCCTGGGTCAGCTAATACGGTGTATCCTTGGACAACGCACTTTACTTCAGTAATGCACTTGTGTTGCTGTTCCGAAAAGCATCCAGCCAACCAATCTGAAGCTCTTCAATGTAACAATCATCTAGACAGCTAACTCTCCTTTGGGGTTTCTAGGACAGTCATTTTCAGTAAAACCTGTTAATTTTCAGCTTTCAGTTTCCAATTTTAATGTTTATTAAGTAAATTGAACCAATAAAAAGAAGAAAGTCTTGTACACGTGTTTCTAAAGAGATGTAATTCTAAAATTTACGGAGTTTTTAAGATTATCATAGCCGTTGAACTACATCACAGACTTAGAATCGCCCATGCAAATATGGCGACCGTATTACCAAAGAAACTCCCCTTTCAATTAATGCAATAAATCGTATTATTTATATAATTTATCCCAGACTAGTCTGGGATGGAGAGAACCTATAATAAGAGCGGAAATTATAAGTATTTTCATTTTATCTTTCACTAATTTGCTTATATTTGCAAGTACTACTTATTCGGGACCAGCACAAATGCATTAAGGAAAACCATGCTACTAGTGGTTTTTATCATATCACAAATTTTATATTTCCTAGGAGAAAAATTTAATAGATAACATGTCTAGTAATATTTAATTTTGATTTTTCATTGTAACGCGGGTTAGATTTCCGGCCGAGTCATATCAAAGACTTACATAACTGGTAAAAGCAGCTGCCTCGCTTGGCTCTCAGCGTTAAGCGGTTAGTGCTAGGACTGGTCGGCCTGGTGTTAGAAAAATGTGACTGGTTGGTACAAAATGCTACATATCTGCGGCTTGATGCCCCAGTGCTAAACATTATAAACTGTCACACTGGAGACATTATAGCTACATAATTGAAAAATTGATAAAGCTACGTTGAAAATCCAACTCTCTCTCTCTCTCTCTCTCTCTCTCTCTCTCTCTCTCTCTCTCACACACACACACACACACACACACACACACACACACACAATTATGATGCACAATAATATGAGTATTCTGTTGATTTTCAATATTTTAGTTCCTGCGCGGGATTTAAAAAGCCAAACAAAATAAAAAAAATTGTTCTTTTACTAACTACTGATGATAAATAATCAAGTTTAGTTGAAACATCAGAGCTGACACTAAGTTGTTGTGATCCATTGAAGTTAAAAACTGAAAATATGGTATTAAATAAAACGTAATATTTCGCATTTCAGGTATGTACAACGAGTTGTGTGCCTTTGGAAAGTTACAGTGAATGGTTTTATCCTGGAGTCGATATCGCTCTGGTGTGGCAGCCCATGGAAACACAGTCTGCCAGGGTTCCAGTACACTTCAGATCATTGGGTAAAAACAGTGTATGTGTATGTGTATGTGTGTGTATGTGTGTGTGTGTGTGTGTGTGTGAGAGAGAGAGAGAGAGAGAGAGAGAGAGAGAGAGAGAGAGAGAGAGAGAGAGAGAGAGAGAGAGAGAGAGAGAGAGAGAGAGAGAGAGAGAGAGAGAGAGAGTTGTTGTTGTAGGGTTTAACGCCATTTTTCAGCACAAGATAGGCTATACGTGGCGGCCAGTATTAATGGTGTAGGATAAACCCTGGGTGTGGCAATCGCACGTTTTAAGAACCCTTCATGACTTTTGTATTGTGGTCCTTGAAAACGGGGAAGACATCAACCTCAAGCCAGTCTCGCGCAGGTGTAATTTTTACTTCGCTAAGTAAGGGAACCCTTGAGTGTGACAATATTGACATAATGCCAGTAACACTGCATTTATCATTGATTGGGCTTTTATTCCACGAAAACTGAGTAATGCATGAAATAATTTAATAATGTCATTATATATGTAATACAATATCTTTATATTGTTAGTGTTCATTGCTGATTAAGATACATTACTTTTGATGGTGTCGTTCAAATATATCAACACTTTTTTAGACCTCGTACATAAATCGATGCATCCCAAATTAAATATAGTGCATAAAGTGGCCAATTTTTCAAACAAAATAGTTTTTCCTTTTAAAGATGACTGCAAACTGAACATTAGTTTAATATATAAAACGTTAGGCTTATTTAAGTCCCGTTCCTCAGTACCATACAAGAATTAAAATGCTTCCAAAATGATGAATAGTTAATCTGTAAATAAATACATGTAAATTAATTATATTTGAGACTGTTCAATGTTTTTAATTAAATGGATTTTTTCATTAAAATGACCTCAAAATAGAATATTATGACATGAATTTAGACATAAACTCTCGAAAAATGAATTAAATTTATTATTTTATCACCCTTCTTAACTTTGGAGGAAATAGTCACTTTATGTGTAATTAGCAATACTATAAAGTAATGAGTTCAATATGTATTTGTTTTGTTTTCACCCATCTTAGAAAAAAGCCACCCCTGCATTACAACCCAGAACAAATGCAAACACAATGAAATCTGCGTACCAGACGGGGACTCTTACCTCTGTAACTGCACAGGATACTTAACCGGAACGAACTGCGAGACGGAGACGAACCTGTGCAAATCCGATCCGTGCAAAAATGGCGGCAGTTGTAAATCTGACAATAATTCACACGTCTTTTGTCAGTGTGTGGGAGGCTACAGTGGAGCTCATTGTGAAGATATCGATGCTTGTTCATCACGTCCATGTCAGCGGGGTCAGTGCCATAGCAACGGATCGCTTTACGATTGTAAATGTCCGATTGGCTATACGGGGAATACATGCTCAAAAGGTATTGAAGAAAGCAAAAGAAATATTCCTAAAATAATGTTTGACTTTATAGTAAAAGTTGTTAGAGTTATAATATCATGACTTTAATATCTGATGCCATTTTATACGATATCGTGACAATATTTCGTCACACCACAAAGCATAATTATTGAATAATCCTGTATATACAAATAAGTAACTGAAAATTAGACTATCAACCTGAGATCAAGTAAGCAAGGACTTTATAAATATTACTAATTGCATCATAATATTTTGCTACATAAGGTTAATATAACATTACTTTTGACTTCTTTTATTTTCTTATTATTGTTTCTTTTTAAAATTTGATCTGGATTCCCTTTGGAATAACCCATTTGCCATCATTTCTTTTCTTTTTGTTCTTCTTGTAGTTGTTTTGTTGTATGAATAATTGTAGCGTTTCATTACATTTAGTAACTATTTAGCCAAATTTTATTTATGTTGATAGAACATGCTAATATTTTTTTTTATCGATTTATTGTACTAATGAAGGTCAGCCTAGCTGTTCGGAAATTATGCGATTACAATGTACTGAAGAAAAAGGAAGAAGAAAAAATCCCACCTACATTATTAATAGAAAGCAAAAAGACATAATCGAGCCAGAGTGTATGCTTTTAGTCAGTTGCCCCAAACTTTACAGAAGATTCATTTCAAAATATATTTTCAGTGGTTGACCTGATTTATTGTGAAGAGGGTTTTGTTAGCTACTATGGATTGGTCATGCATTGGAAAGAAACACGAATTAGTGACGAAGACATCCAACCATGTCCATTTGGTGCCAAAGGTAAGTTACATGAATCAGCAACGTTTTCGTTTGCATGCTTTATATTTAGAATAGAAAATATATCACAGTCCACTAATTCGTATACAGTCTGTAACTTCATCCCACTCACCCAGTTGTAGACAATCTGTCGCCGTAACCCACTCATGTGTAGACAATCTGTCTCCATTTAGACAATCTGTCGCCGTAACCCACTCATGTGTAGACAAACTGTCTCCATTTAAACACACTGATGTGTAGATAATTTATGTATCCATGCACACTCACTCATTTATTATCAGTCTGTGTCTCCATCCCCACCAATCACGTGTAGACAATCTGTCTTCATCTCCACTCACACATGTGTACTCATGTGTACACATTATGTGTCTCCATCGTCACTAAGTCATGTATAGACAATGTCTCCATCTCCGCTGACTCATGTATAGACAATCTGTGTTTCCATCTCCACTCTTTCATGTGTAGACAATGTGTCTCCACACCGACCCACTAATGTATAGACGGCCTGCGTATCCATGCCCATCCACTCATGTATAGACAATATGCGTCTTCATCTCCACTCACATGTGTACAGTTTGTCAATCCATCTCCACCCACTCCTACATACTAAAAGGAGAAGACCCACCAGAATGCATATCTTGCAATGAACCATTCACAGTTAATCACTTTATGCTGGAGTGTTTCGACCTCCAATCTACACGTAATCAATATTACAATGTGCAAGACACGAGGGAGCTCTTTGATACAGTTAGTATTTCTTAGGTTATAGACTTCCTTAAGGAAGTAAACATATATCATAAGTTATAACTTTTGTTATCGTCTTGAATATTTTTATGTGCTATATATGTACGGTCGCTAGACGTTAATAACCTTTCATATGTTTTTGTTGTCATACATTATTTGCAATCCCCGTTGATCAGGAAACTTTTTTTTTATCACCGTTACCATTTTTATCGTTTTACGTTTAGCTACTTGGTTTCGTATCGCTGGCCGATACAGAACCTTTTTACCATTTGTATATAATGAAGGATATAACCTTTCGTATGGCGCTAAATGGCCTCTTTATGCTGGTGCGCCGTAAAAATTCAACCAACCAACCAACCACCCACTCATATGCAGACAGTTTGTGTTCCACACCAACCCACCTTTGTACAGATAGTCTGAATAGCTAGGAGATCCGGAATAAGAGGTTAGTGTTATGACTGAACAATTGTTAAGGCTACGTTAAAAATCCAACACACACAAACGCACTCTTCATCTTTAATTGTCTGTAGGAAAACCAGTTAGAAAAAAAATAATTTACTCTAATATCTTGTTTTTTTCTATGCAACATTTACGTCATAGCTTGGATTGCAACATACCGCGTGATAATTTAGTATCAGCGTTTACATAATTAAGCGGTATGGCTCTCATGAATGATGCTATGAGCAGGGATATCATATTTCTTCATAAATACATATGTCTGTCGACAAATTTAACTTATCATTTTAAATCAGGAAATGCAACACGTTCCTGCTATCGAAGGGAAGGAATCTCAGATAACGCAGTCTGGGATCAAATGGATCTTTCCGATTGCGTCAGTAAGACATTTATGGAGCTATCACAGGCGGCAAGTATACAAAAGTTTCCTCACGGTCACGACTTACACACACACACACACACACACACACACACACACACACACACAAACACACACACACACACTCTCTCTCTCGTTTTGTTTATTATTCTATCCCATGTCTTTTTTCATTTATTTACACGTATATAATTGTCAATGTTTTGACGTCGAGAGAAATATTTATATGCATTCTTTCCCTATATTTGCACCCGTCTAAGATTTTATCAAATTTATTTGTTGTCTTTTGTTTCCTGTGTTGAGATTAAAAAAACCAAAGTCAGGGACGAGAGTATATGTATATAGAAAGTGTCAACATATCAGTCCCAATTTGTCTTTAAAATCATAATACTTGTCAAAATGTATAACTTTTGTTACAAAGATGCTTTCGAGGAAAAATGTAGCTGAAAGTCATTGTTATGATTACTCCTTGAAGGATTACAAATAAGTGAAACATTTTTATGCAAATATTTTAGTCGTAATATTAAATGATTTCAATGCTTTTTTGTCACGGCTTATTCTGCAACCTCAGGCCGAAGCGCTCCGTAGTCAAAAATCCTTTTCGAAAATATCAATTCTGAACATCACCAGTGGTCTGATAGCCGAGATAACATCAAACGATAACGACGTCGATGTTCAGCTTTTGCCAGGGGACTTGTCTTCCGCCGCTGACACGGTCAGGACCATTGCTGAAGTCATTTACAAGACGGAAGGCAGCATAGAGGATATTGGCGAAGTTGCCCAGGTTTGTTACTGGACACAACGTATGAAGGATAAATCGTTCACAGCACAGAAATCAAGAAATTGTTATAATGATACAGTTATGGAGGAAAAATGTAATTTTGTTGTATGATCACACGATTACTGTACGTAATTGAATTGAACAAACAGATATTTCGGAAATTACCATGTTCTTGTTACAAATATGTTGCAATTATTTGAGTCAGAATGCGCACTACCATCATCGAGATAATTCTTCAAAATTTGCATTTGTGCAGGCAGTCATGAAAAGTTTTTTTTCAGTACAATAAAAACCGATAGAGGGCTTGACTTTGATATAATGTACTTGGTCATTATATATATATATATATATATATATATATATATATATATATATATATATATATATATATATATATATATATATATATATATATATATATATATATATATATATATATATATATTCCTTCTTCAGGGCTATGGTGACACCGTTGGCAGTCTCATTGATAATAATACAGCGCGCATATGGAGTTTTACAAAGTCGGTAAGCCTTTATTTATAATATAAAAAAGTTATCAAGTTGAAACAGTTACGTTGTTTTGACCTTGAATTTAATATAGAATATACACATTTCTTCGTTGTTTCTTTAAATACACTGTGGGACTCAGCAAAAATGCCATATGTAACACAACATTTTGTCCCTTATGAATAATGCATCAAAAATATGTAGACTGTCATACGAAAGTGGAGTTCGAAATGCACAGTGGTTTGTATTTTCGATATATTTCTTTCGAGCAGGATTATGGGCATTGCAAAGTATCGAGGAAAGTTTGGGACGAAAGATCATAAATACTTTGGGCAAAGTGAAACAACCTCGGCTTCCTTGAAATGCTCGTGTATGTCAGGCATTAATAATAGTAGTTAATCTTTATTCGGTACAGGGTTTTCTAGAACGAAAGATTACGGAGCTTCTTGAATCTATGGAAACATTGTCTAGGAATATAGCATTGCGTGTCACAGATTCGTTGCAAAGACGTCGCCGGGAAGCCATTAGCAATGAAACCTTTACTGTGGCAGTGAGCTCAAAGAACATTGGTAAGTCTGACCATTTTGTGATCATTTGTTTATAAGTCATACGTTTTCTTGACTACATTTCATTGATTTTGTGATAATTAGCTAATCTAATGATAACGTGAATAATTAACATTAATAATTTTAATGAACGCGTGTCTCTATTAGAATTGTACAACCATTGATACTTCCTTTCTCATGTACATTTTTAATATTCGAAAGGTTTTACGTAAATAAAACTTCCGAAATTATTCAGTATTCGATTATATTGTCTGTACATTCAAAAACGAGCGAAAGCATTTTGACTTCTTATCCCTTAATTGGCACTTTCGACTGTTTAAACAATCCATGAAAACAAAAGCAGAGACGTATGCAATTCTAGCAGAGAATTCATCGTGATATTTTCAGATTTTGAAGTAACAATGTTACCTAAAAAAGACGCAGTACATGAAAGCAGTTTCGAAGGAAAGAGTCCCTCATCAAGTAGAATTAGCATACCATCTGAAGTCTACAGACTGGCTGCGGAAAACACTAATGGTATGAAAATAAAAATTTTATTCTAGACATATTAGCATAAAGAGATCAGCTGTATACATGGAAACGATCTGTGACACTTTGGTTAATTGTATAGATGGAAATATGGAGTGTCTTTGTAGTTTATTTTTCCAAAGATTATACTTCTAGTTTCAAAACGTTTTAGGGGCAAAATGGTCCTGGAGAGGCCGTCATAGAAATACAACCTCTGACAAGGAAAGTTTTTTATTAGATAGGGTGGTTCAAGGTATAGCAGTAAAACAAAGACACCAACTCGCAAGAAATGAAGGCATGGTGGCAAAATCTGGTCACTCTGGCAAGCACCATTCTCACATGGTAATATAACCGTGTCTTACTAGCGTTTTATTGTGACATACATCCGCTAGGAAAAATGGCGCACACGGTATGTGTGTACGTCATGGTTAAAAAATATGAGAATCTGACGCAAACATGGAAGTGACTCAGCTATTTCCAAATGTTTTTTTTTTTGTACAATCTGTGATATATTATTCGGCAGGTAAACTAAATCCGTAACAACGTCCAATACTTTGGACAGTGGATTGAATAAATACAAATCTCGCAGATAGTCATCGCCCTTGTTCTGAGTGCTGATATTGTATTTCATTATTCCTCCATTGGTGACATGCATGGAACTCTATTAGTTTTTAATAATTTTGTTTAGAATATTGTAATTTGTTTTATTCTGCGACAAACTATGAACCCTTTTCTTAGTTCTGCATCAATGCCGGGAGCATGTATATTTAGGACGGTATTTTAGTCGTTTTCATGTACATGTACTCCCACCTTCAATTCCATATGAGAATGCACATCAGTTTGATCGAAGATGCAAGCTGACACACCGGTTCATTGCTAAATCTCATATCACTGTAAGCAAAGCAATGATGGGGTTTTGTTACAGCAGTTTCAACTCAATATGTTAATTGTTGATCGGTGCAGAAGTTTTAGATGTGTTGTTTTTCTTCACATAGTTATGGCTTCTATGGAGTCATGCATATTCAGAAATCATTTTGTTTTCAAATCAGCTCGCACTCAGAAATTTTAAAAAGTATTATATAGCAATATTCTTTGGGGGAATATATTCACGGGATCTGCACTAAAGGCATTTTCAAACTTAATTTCGTCGCGAGCCATTAGAATTGTAAACACGATTGTAGATGGTGGTGGACCTTGTGAATTTCCTATCCTGTCCAGCCCGGTCATGCAAAGGGATTTATAATTGTACACATGTGCGTTTCAACATAACGTGGAGGTCACTTCTTTACCTTCCTAACAGTAATGAGCAATCTTAACAATCCAAATCCCACCGCTGCTCGACAGTTACAAGAGATACGTTAACTGACCTACGTATCTTGTCCAAAGCCACTTCGTTTACGTTTCCTATTGAAATATAGATGAGCCTTCCAGTTTGTTGGGAAGCTACGCTTGCTTTTCTTCTTCTTCTAATGGTAATTAGATACACAATTCAGAGTCTGTAAACATTGCCACGAAAAGTAAAGTTGTTCTTGGTCATATATTTAGGACAAATCTTCATTCTGTTTTATTATGGACCCACTATTTTCAGATTAACGACGAACACATATCAACACGTGTTCAGGGGCAACGCTAGGGTGGGGTCGTGGAAGGGTGTGCAATTTCTTGCGGGCGCCATGCGAAGAGTTGCGCCGTCGGGTACCTTTTGTTTGGTTGAAATGTTATATTTCACATTATCTTTGTTTTAGGGGGGGAACTTCTTTACAAAACGTATATTTCGGAGGAAAGAGAGGTTGGCAACTGAAATAAAAACTGTTATATACGGCACATTTTGGGCTGCCACTAACAAACATCACCTTTAGATGCCTTATATTCTTGCGCTGTCACTGCACGTGATCTTAAAGTGAGTAATTCCTTATATTCCTTTTCATGTTACGATAATGTTCACCTGTGCAATTTTATCGCAAGAAATGTAATTCATACTCAGAATGCTATACGTATTTTTTATTAGGGGGAATGAACGAGTCATATGATCATGAAACACGTTGAAACCGTGACACCAAGACGTATTCGTACGCCATATCAAACCAGTACCTTTCTAAAACTCAGTAAAATACAAATGTGGCTTTGATTGTATTATATACCGTTTGTTTTACATTTTTTCCCAAGCAGTTGTTGCTATAAACTATGAATGGAATTAAAAGCAGATTGGAGTTTTTATCAAACATTTGAACTAACAGATAGGATTAAACGGGTCTGTTATAAATATAATAAACTATATACGTGTATTTTTCTTTGAATTCGGTGGGAAAAAACGAGTTTAATACAGCATACGGGTAATGCCATATCAAATGTTTCTTTAACCCGACTATAGTTTATGCATTTGAAACTATTGTTTTTCCATGCAGTATCAATATGATTGAAAGCTGGTTTGTAATTTATGCAAGTTTTATTGGGAGCAATTTAGAATGTCAACGGATCATAAACCAATACGAATTGAATATTCGCAACAAACTCTAGATCAGTCACGTACGTTTGAATGAAAATGTAATAAAAGAAGAAACTGCACTTTATTCGACTTTATTCACGTTATGCAAGTGGTAATTGCGGTTTATTGACTTGTTGTTTTTATTTCACTTTTACTGTGGGAGAATATCTGAATGTGCAAAAGTGTTATCATATCAACGTCACAAGTTTACATGTTACCCATGCTATTTTGATTGGCCTTTTTGAAACGTTGGCAGCAGTCGTCTAGAGCTAACTTAGCCAATGGAATTTTTATCTATTATATTAAAGTGTCAAAATCGTGTAGCCGAAAAAACATGAGCTAAAAGGCATCAAGTAAAAATCTAATGGCTGATCTGATTATATGATTATAGAAGTATATTTCAAAATTCTTGAACAGATAAGTCAACAATAAAACTGTTTTGCACATATCGTGACTGTTCTTTATATTGTTCTAAATTGAATGCGTAGATACATATAATAATATATGCCATTAACAGTTACTTAAAATCTAGTCCAATATCAGTTATTTAATAAAATAGAATAACATTCAAAACATTTGTTTCCGACATATTTGCGACATTTTAGTGTTTAATTGCGCTTCAGATTTAGCAGTATGGTATACTTTATTCATAAAAGCTAGGTGGTATATTTTGTACTCAGATATGGCTGACAAAAACTTATATATACTTCACCTCAGAGATTCTTTTATCAATAGATTGTGCGTGTATATGTATATATATATATATATATATATATATATATATATATATATATATATATATATATATATATATATATATATATATATATATATATATATAAGTTTGCATTATAAGTTTTCCAGTTATGATTTTATTATCACAAAGGTATGTTTTCTTTACCGTTGTAATGGTTTTTGTTTGCAAGGCATAAAGCTAGTTTAAAAAAAGTGACCACTTTCACGAAAATTGGAAAAAAGAACTAGTTTTATTATACGTTTATTATGTATAACTGTGTGGTTTCCTTTCCTGAAAATTTTACAGGTTCCTACGTAAGCCATTATGAAGCAAGATTTTCTTCTGTAGCAGGAGTTGTGACGGAAACAAGGAGGTTGATGTATACGCAAGTGTATGCTATGTATATATTATACTTATATTTATTGTATCATCTCTTGAAAGAAATTAACTGTAGAATGAACGACGAAATTTTTTTTATTGCTCATTGTATTCCAAAAACTCATTTTGGCATCCATAAAAAAACACTGTACATGTGCTTGGAAAAAATATTAATTGAAGACTTGGAGAAATACTACACAAACATAGATGAGTTTCAAAAAAGATACAAAGAAAGTATAACAAAAGATTCACGGATCATTTACGTTTGAAAGTGATTTTTTTATCAGTATTCCGGTATGGTGAAAAAGAAAAAAAGATTGGTAAAGAAAGAGCCACAAAGGTCTTGTTTTGCTAACAGGGAAACTTTCTCTCTGTACTCCGTATATAGTATTTATTTTATAAAACCAATTGCATCTACTTAAGTCTAATAAAATTCTCTGTCAGCTCTGGTATAGTTTGTCCATACAAGTAAACGTAAATTTTAGTGATTCAGACATATTATTGTGTTTCGATCAATGATGGATAGTTTACTATAAATGCAAAGCATAGACCTGTAAAATGCGTTGTGTTCTAATTATGAAGGATATGCAAGAACATTTTCTTTGATTTCAGCTGAAAAACTTGACTGTCTGATGAAGTTCATACTATTCATCAATACTGAAAGAAACCCCCAAAACTTTTTTTTCCTTGCATCAATTTATGTTTGCAGGTCACCATCGAATGTGTCAGTAGTCAATTCAGATGTAATTTCAAGCAAGATGCTTAATGTCCCAGTGCTCAATTCAGATGTAATTTCAAGCAAGATTCTTAATGTCCAAGAGAGTTATTTCCAGAACTTACAAAGTCCAGTTGTAATAATATTCAAACTCGATGTAAGTATAAGCAGAGGCGAGAAAGAAATGAACAAAAGGAGGTATCGACTTTAGCTTACATTCTGAGCATGTTTCCAATATTATTTGATCTAGATACAAGAATAGGCACAACAATGTACAGACAATAGAAACCAGTAACACACAGCCTCAACATATACATTTTCCTCGTCATTGAAATATTTCACTTTCTATACAGTACGTTATATTTAACATGTCAATATATTTCTGCGTCACGATAGTACACAGTTCGTTTGTCTTATTCGCTTGTATATATATATATATATATATATATATATATCCTAACAAACAGTACTGTTATTCATTGTCAACTATTGATCCTTTTTGTCTTTAACTTAAGCTTGCATTCCACTAATAAAGAGCTAAACATTCATAAAAAGACATAAGCTATAAAGGGTATTGTACTCTATGACTGGGCTCTTTTTCACTAAGTGTCTCAAAGATGTTCATTAAATTGAGGTTTAACATTATCTTGCTAAACATAACCCTTTCAAATTTGTATACCTCAAAATACTTTAATTCTGGTTAACGAATTGTAGATTCTTGAAACGAAATACTCACAAATGTCTTTTATCACTGGTAAAATCCCCTCCTTTTGGTGAAAATATGGTATTTTGACAATTGTTCAGTTTCTAATATCTGTTTAGTGTTCAGTGAAAAAGTGATTGTTACCATCATAATAATGAGAAAGACTATTAAAATAAGTCTCATATTTATAGAAGAAAAACTGATTTTGTTTTTGCTAAATGGCACGGTTGTCCGAATAAGAACACCGACTTCACACTATAGGCCCCAATGCTCCGTAATCATCAAACTATCAGAATAAAACATCGACTTTAGGCTCCAATGCTCCGCAATCACCATGCAGAATAAGAAAACCTACTTCAAACTCTAGGCTCAATTGTTCCGTAATCACCAAACTATCAGAATAAGAACATCGACTTCACACTCTAGGCTCCAATGCTCCGTAATCACTAAACTATCAGAATAAGAACACCGACTTCACACTCTAGGCTCCAAAACTTGAAACCATACTTTTTACCCTTTTGACATCAATGTCATTGTACGAAAAAATAGAATATACTCCTAAATAAATTAATTTCTTCGTTTATTTCTGCGTATGTTATTGTGATTTAAAGTATTTTTGAACTTCAGATTGAATTTTGCAGCCCGAGGTAAGTAATTTGATTTTGAGAGGGACAGTATAATCAATATGTGAATTTATTTCAGAATTCGACATTGAGGACGAATATGGAGCCCTTAGAGCCCTTGTGTGTATTTTTGAATATGTCGTCAAGGTAAATAAACAAGTAGGAAATGTCTTATCAAATGTCATTAAAGCTAATAATCCGGCTGAGCTATGGATTTTTAAAATTTCAACACAAGTAACGATTAGTAGTTCTAAGCGAATTTTAAAAAATGATGGGAACTTTAAATAAAGAATTTCTGGTTTGAAACGGTAACTTAGATATAAAAAATAAAAACGAAGCACTTCGAAAACTGTGGATAAAATATAACAAGCCCACTTTTCATTACATGCAAAGAAAATAATATTGTTAACCATTTTATAGACAATAAAGTTTGAAAAAAACTTTTACCGTATGACTCGGCTGGAGCTTAAGAAACATTTCGAAGGAATATCATAGATTTTCACTCTCATAGTGTAAAGCTCTGGAATATTTGGTTGCTTAAATGAAATAAGATTCAGAATAGATTGTGATAGAAGAAATTCTGTGGTACATCAAGTGGTATTTAAAAAGGTTGGAAATGTTCATATACAGCTACTAATTATTTCATTTCGTCTTAGTTAAATGCTTTGAAGATCATGTTTCGACTTCTTTAGTGAAACAAACCGTGTCCATTATTTTAACCAAAGAGATATCAGAAGAATATATATGTGACAATTGTAACTGGTACCAGCCATATTTACTACTCCTGCCACTACTACTACTACTACTACTACTACTACTACTACTTTATAATATATTGTGTTTTTACTGTTTCTCTGTGCATCATAACGTTTTGTATTTTAAATATTATTTTTGAAATTAGATTTGTGTTACTGGTAGATGGCCAATTTCAGCATTAACTAATTGACATTATACCTGCTATTGCAAATTTATCTAGTTTCCTGTTCCTGATAACTAATTACTTAATTTAATTATTATTTTTATCTAATTACTATTATTTGTCTCTGCTATATTAACAAAGCTATACATTTGGGAAGAACTCTGTCTTTCGTGTAGGCATCAACATGCAGGTAAAGTTTAAATAACAAAAGATGAAAACTAAATCACATGAAATGAACTAAAAATAAGTAAACATTTTATTAGCCTTTCTAAATTACATAAGCCATTTTAAAATATGTATATGTGTATATAAAGGATGCAGCCTTGTACCATTCAATTACATACAAAATATGTTCACACGCACATAATGAGGGTATGTGACGTACACAATTTATGAATTTAAAATTAACAGCAATAAAGAAACTCAGTGGTCAAAGGCAGGCTGCAAAGCAAGCATCAAGGACAGTAATTACACCCACACCGTCTGTCACTGCTATCATCTGACCAATTTTGCTGTTCTCATGGACGTGTATGGCATCAAGGTAATCTGATTCTGTACAAAATGTATTATGGCAATGGATAGGTAAAGACAAGAAACACAGATTTTGTTCAGGGACAAAACTAACTTTTGTCATCTACTGACTATGTCTGTAGGAACACGTTAATCATATATTGGTAATTTTGTTCTTTCAATCACGATATGGACCTCATATATTATGTATAATTGGGCTGCAATAGCTAAGATTTTAAGTACTTTTAAGCAGTAAATACCATCAAGCAGAAAGTTTGGTTTCTCTTATGCGTTTATATTCTTGTCCATGATCATATATTGTTGGTCTGTTAACTTGTAATAGTGTTTATTTCACATTCTACATTTATTAATTTACGTTGCATTATAGCTTTGTATACTATTGCATCTTTTTTCAGTTTGTTTCAATTATAATGGTTTGAAAGAAACGTTTACTTAGTTCTGTACCTTTTACCCATTTATAATGATAACTTTTCTGTTAAATTTAAACAAGAGTAAACCATTCAAAAGGTTTTAAAACATGATCAATTGACTTAATGAAAACAGCTGTACCAGTAGCAAGTTCTGCCACAGATTTTGCACACAGCCAGTTATAGTCTGTATGAATTCTGCCATGATCTGTACACACAGCTTGTCATAGTCTGTATATATTTTGTCATTGTTAGTATATATTCTGCCATGATCTGTACACATTTTGTCATAGTCTGTATATATTCTGCCATGATCGGTACACACAGCTTGTCATAGTCTGTATATATTCCGCCATAGTCTATACATAAAGTCTTACAAGGTGTGTGTACATTCTGCCATGGTTAACCTGTAAACATTAGGTCATGGTCTATACTTAAGCCATTTATTTGGACACTATTTTCAGGACACCATTGATGAATTAAATACAGACATCTTGACGTACATATCCTATGCGGGGGGAGGATTGTCTGTTCTTTGCTGCGTCATATCCATTGTTGTGTTTGAGTTCTTTAGGTGAGCAATTCTTTCATGTGAACATTCACTTCGTATGTATTAGTGGTCTTTCATTTGATGATATAGGTGGCACGTTTGTACATTCTTTGGTATAGTGGTAAATTTTTATCAATACTATATTCGCTGTTTGAAGAATCTAATTTGCACTTTTCATGTAAAAACAAAGATATAAAGTTATAAAGATATTGATATTATATATATATATATATATATATATATATATATATATATATATATATATATATATATATATATATATATATATATATATCAGGTTGTGGCAAACGAACGACTTTATACTGTTATTAATTAGACCGGCCATCTATTCCATTGGAAACATTTTCAACTATCTATATAATTGATGTTGAAATATATAACAGAGCATTGTGTAAAAATTACAATCACTAAATTTATAATAAGTAATTAGATTCTCGTTCTGAATTTTATTTTTATTTTATAGTGAAGTATGTTGTGTTGGTTCTCTCCTTCAGACTTAGAAATGAACGCATCCGAGTGCACGAACAGCTTGCATTCTGTATTGTAGCGGTGCAGTTACTGTTTCTCTTTGGAGTAGACCGGACTGAAAATAGGGTATATACTATTTTTCTATTATCTCTTAAAAATAATCTTAAATGCACTGGAAATAAAAGTTATGAAAATTTCCTCTTGACATGTAAGATTTTCCCTTTACATCTATTGGTTTTAAAACATTCTTCACAATTAAAAAATTAAATTTTATTAATATTCTTTTAATGTATCTCAAACTTGGCATTCTTGAACGATGTTTCTCAATTTTGGGCGATATTTCTTCCAATCCATTATGATTTCTTTTCTTTAGTCTTCCAACACTTTACTGAATAATTCTAGGAGACTGCCAATTACTTTCCATTTCAAGAATATAAATGTAGTAATGATTAATCTGGAGACAGATAATTCGATTATTGTTTCTTTTTTCGCAGGGAGTGTGTATGGGTATAGCTATTGCCCTGCATTTCTTCTTGCTAGCTTTATTCTGCTGGATGCTTGTTGAAGGAATACACCTGTACATGTTACTAGTTAAAGTCTTTAATTCCGGTTCCCATTTGAAGAAATACATGGTGCTCGGCTGGGGTACGTAATTTTGTTTTCCTATTGCCACTTCTAAGACGATTTGAATCTTGTCTTCAAAACAGGTAAACATGCAAGTAAATAAATATCATTTCTGAAGCTCAAAGCAAGTAATTATATATATATATATATATATATATATATATATATATATATATATATATATATATATACACCAAGAAAGTAGCGACAAAGTTTCATTCCATCTCTATTTAAGAAAACTCACATGCAACTTGCCAATAATCTCTTGTTATTAAATGCTCATCTTTTTCTCCGTTAACTTTACATTGTCAGAATCGTGCAATATTCAGCGATATTGAACACCTTCATACAGTATTCCACGTGCAAAGGAACTATTTTCTAACGTAAACAATTTTTTATGAATGAGCTAAAGCATATATTTCATAGACGGCCACATACTAGCAAATGTTTCATAGACTGACACATACAAACTGCTTTGACACATTCAGCGTTTACTTTTTTGATACAATGTTTCAAATTTAACTATATATTGACGCTATACTGGTTCTTCACAATATAATACAAGTTATACACATAAACTGTCTTCTTTAACTGTTAAAAAATGGGCCAAAAATATACTTACAATTGACATCCTGAATTTCCACAAAAATATACTTTTGTACGTCTGTAAATCTGAATTAGATGAGCCGTGTCATAGGTTCTCAAGGTTGATTACACATTTTGAAATTGTGATGTAATTTCGAGTATAATCCAAGTGTAGTTACATCCTCCTTACTGCACTCAAAATGAAATAAAAATTAAATTCCACAGCGTGTTTTCGATAATTGCAATGGAAAGGCTTCATAATTTTCCCACATTGTGATCTGAATCATTCAATGACAGAAAAGAAACACGCATGCCGATGTCAACACAATTCAAAACATTCAATTGGCAGACGCTGTTGGAAATTGATGCAAGTCACTTCATCTAGATAAATCCAGACCATAATCAAAAGATTGCGTTGAATCGACAAATATACCAAAAAGTATTCATTCCAGATCAAATGGAAAAGTTGTTGCAGTGCGTATTCATCAACAATATTACTCCAAATTTCAATTTTAGGTAGAGGAAACGCCATTTTCTTTCGAAACGTACGTTTAGCGCGACCAACTTTATATTTATCTGGGCGGAGTTAAGCGCACATTAATAATGTTGTGTAATGATCGATCAACGCTTATATATTTAGTTCGGAACACGGCGTACATTTAGCTACTTTGTTTCTTTCAGTGTTTTTTTGTTTATATATTTAAGCCTTGGGAAGAATAAGAAATGAGCATGTAATAAAAAGGTTACTGTATTTGCATGGGAAAATATGAACTCGTTTTGTCGGAATGATATACTGCACTCCCAAGGTCGTGCAGTATATCCATCAGAAAAACTCGTTCATATTTTACCATACAAATGCAGTAACCTATAATCACTATAATTCAGACTTAAATAAAGTGGAACCACTCATATTGTACGTTGCAAACAATAGTCAAAGCAACAGACAAGTTAATAAATAATATGTACAAAATCTTAACATTTTATTTTTATTTCAAATTCTTCCCTGTTTTACATGCAATATTATCAGTTTAATTCAACGATTATATTTTTTAAGGTGTACCCATCGTGGTGGTTGGTGTTTGTGGTGGTGTATTCCATGAAGATTATGGAACAGGGGACATGTATGTCTGATTTATATGTTTCAAGAACGATAGGATTTATATACTAAAAGTTTGGATAGTTAGTAGGAATTGTTTTAGAGCAATTACATACTGCATGTCTGTTATTGTCTTTAATATGTTTAAATTGTTGAAACTACTTTAGTCAAACCCATACAATGTACGGTCGCTTCTTTGTAAAAACTTTCATCAGATCTCTTCGTTGAAAAAATCTGTACTATGATGCGTTTATCATTCTTGTTTAATTACTTTAAGAAGCACTTGTTCGTGTGACACCATTTTTTTGTCTCATATTTTATATTCATTTCATGTCTAGATCTTGAGCTTAGTTTTCATGTGTGCACGCTCAGTGGCTATAAAACTATAAATATATTCACCAGAACCTAGAATCTCAAACACGTATCTCTCGAATACGGCATATATTGAATGTCTCACTCACTCCCGACCGACGTAAATCATTCTCTTACCTGCAATCCCATAAAATTCAAAATGTAAGAAGCCCGAAGAATGTGCTAGTGACCTTGTCACTACTAGTCTTTCAATGCTATATTATTTGGACATAAAAATAGTTGTGGTTAGACCATATTTAATTCAGTCAGATATCTAAAATTTTTTTAGAAAGGACAGGCACTTAGTTTCGAGTTATATGTTGTACATATAGCTTTCAATATTAGCTACACCAAAATATGATTAGCTTTAATGTGCACAATTTAATAATGCTTCGTAATTTTATAATATTTTTGTGATACCGTATTTTCGTCTCATCCATTTTTCGGAATCTTTTCAAGCAACAAGCAATGAGATACTAGAATACCATGTGTTGAGTGACGGTAATTAATGTAAACATGTATATATTAATACACATATATCATAATTTAAGTGTATATATTAAGAAAAATTGATTAAAAACACACATATCGTAAATTATATATGACAGGTGTATTCTAACAGTTTCAAAGGATGACAATTTTTTTTATTTTCTCACAGATGCTGGCTCACACCAAAAATGATATTAATACTTTTTGTCCCCGCAGTTGGTCTAGTTATACTGGCAAGTATTTAAAGTCAATAATTCTTTTATATCTATGCGGTTTTGTTTACATTACAGATGTAGAAAGTAGAGAAGCCATTTTATGGATTATTCCATTTATTCTTACCACATACCAATGGAATCTTTGCTCCGACAAATGTTGCTATCATTCTTGTTGTAATCAACCAAGAACCCGTTCGTTTTGTTTGTTTATCGTTTATTTGTTTCATAGTATGGTGTATTTGGCAATAATCTTAATAGCTGTTTAATCTACAATAATGAATACAGCGAATAAAAAAATTGTTATGTATGAAATAGGAAAATGTTAATATTTAGAATGTATCATAAATATATAATATGTTGGATATTTACTTCTCAGGGTTTCTAACTTAATTTTGTACACATGTACAAATGTTAAACCATTAAATTCAAGATGTAAAATTCATGTATGCCGAATGGTTTCACCTACCAGAAACAGTGCCCTGATCTTATACAGCAATAATGGTTACGAGCACTGATGATTACTAAATGAACTAGCCATGCGTTCGTTTGAGTCTTATTTCTCCTTGAAGCTAACCCAACCTCTTATTTACTGACATGATTGCAGTATACTTATCCATCTTAAAAGATTTGCTTGTATTCTTGACGGAAAGTCATTTGGTATGTTTCGCTATTTTAGAATAATAACTTTTGCTTATAATTTATAACATGCTGAAGTACTGAATTATGATATTTTTTTAAACGAAACAAATTCATTAATGGTTCAAATTATTAAAGCCAGTCAATTGTTGGAGTGTTAAAAATCTTTTAGTATCTTATATGTTTGAAAATGATGTTCTGTTATTACAGATAAATACAGTGATTCTTTTGATGGTGCTGAGGATAATGGTACGATCTATGACACGTGGATCCAAGGTGACCACTGAGGAAAGATCTACCATCAGGTGATTATTTATGTCACGTTTGTACACTTCAAATTAAATCATCAAGTATACAAGGATAATTGTATTTCCCAATATGCAGATCGAATAAAAATCATAAGATTAATTTGAACTGAAAATAATTTTAGCTCGCACACATTCATTCTGAAGATCATGTGTGTCTGCTGTGGAATACGTAGGCTGGTTCCTCATTGGTAAAGGGTTTTCCCTACGAGAGAAGCTTATCATGTCTAGAATTGAATCTAGATATTAGAAATCACCGTCTTGCAATATACAATAATAATGATTGATTTTAATCTATTTAACAAAAATGTTGATTAGTATGCCAATGATTGGGGACCTGCGAATCAATTCATAGAATCTGTTCGGTCGTTCATGAATCCAAGAAGACTGCGTACAGGAAATACGTAGTAAAGAGGATATATACGAAATAATGGTCATAATGATATGAGAAGAATAGCAGAAATGTGAAAATGGCATTATAATTTACCACCAGAAGAGCAAACGTACACAGATGGCACTCGAATACAGAAATATCGATGAGATTTTTCTCTTTCAGATCGTCTGAGAACTTCAATTCTCTGTATTTCTTTAAGCTAACATTACATCCATAGTTTTAGCGTATTTGTATTTATTTTGCAGAGTGGGCCTAAAGGCAGCAGCGATATTGTTACCAATTCTTGGTTTTACCTGGATATTTGGTTTTATGTCAGTTACTGGAAAGGAAACACTAGTTTTTACATATTTGTTTACTTTCTTCAACTCTTTGCAGGTGAGTTCATTCAAAGTTTATACATACAGAACATTGCATTGATTTAGCTAAATAAACTTCATCTTAAGTTAAATGTTTCAGTCTAGCTTTTGGTTCACGTTCAATCTTTAGAAAAGTAAAAGTACTTGATTTGTACTTCTTACCAAACCATCATTTAGACATTTCTAAATATGTTTAGCTTTCCAGCACTAGTAAATTTAAAAATGAACTCGGAATAGTTCAATTTTCTGTGTCTAAAAATAGTGAGGCGCGGACGTCTGTGAAGATGTTCTATTATGGGTGTGTCATACGGAAGTACGGAGTGATACTACTGTGTTCATATTCAATTAAAATTATTTCAGACACATGAACTTGCTCATTCTGTTGAATAAAACTATTGTCACAATGCTAATGCCTTAGTTAATCTCTTTTTTTAAATTAGATTCTTGTTTAATTTTGTTTTCATCGTTTTATGCTTCTGACGTATCATTACAAAGTTCTGTTTTTCTGTGTCAAAATGTGCATTTTTTGTTATTTTACGTCAGTGTATTTTGCTTTAGATGTTGATTGTGCTTTCTCTGATTTTGTTTTGGTGAGGATGGGGATATCTCTTTATATCTTTCTTGAGAGCTTTCAAACTCGGTTCTTCATGTTTCGCATTAGGTCTAAGCAATGACAACTCTCTCATTTGATGAGGCGGTCGGTCTATTAATAGTTAAATCTTGTAAACAGTTGACTTTTTGATTTACATAGCTACAGAAACGTGGTATAAAATATGGTTCATTTTGCAAATTGAGTTCAGATATAAAACAAGCGTCATCTTTTTCTGTGCGATCGAGTCATTCTCTACAACGAAAGAAGTACTAACAGGAAATGACCAGCGAGATCGATGAACGTAATATTCGCACAGAACGCTAAATGAGGCATGGCATATCTCTTGAACGTTAGTGCTTTATATAAGTTATATAAGCAAACAAAAGTATTGAAATTAATGATTATCTTAACTTTAATAGATGTCGACGTGCGTGAAGAATATCATTTCTAATTTAACTACAGTATATTTTTTTCTTTTTCATATATTTCAGGGTGTTTTCTTCTTCGTCTTCCATTGTTTGCTAAGCATCGATGTAAGTAAGATTTTACTTTATAATATTATCAACGTATATGGTCTGTGGAAACTTTTAAGATTTACTTACTAAATAACCAAAATTTACCCCAGGGTTCGTGTAGAATAAAACCAGAAAAATAGAGAAAATTGGAAGGAAATAGAGCCAAGTACACCACCTTGGCTACTACTGCTAATAATCTTCCTAACGCAGTCGAGAGTAAGTTTCTTTTTTTGTAAAAGAGAACGCATTAATTCAGTACAGGAACATTATGGTCTTGTAAATGATTATTTTCATTTGGCAATGATGGTTTAATTATATCACTTTTAACAGCTGAGCTAAATATATTTTCACTTTTCCAATTAAATTAACTTGATTTTGATAAAAGGGGTGTCGAACAAACATTGCTTTCAGTCAAAATATGTTCACGCTTTCTATTATTTTAACGCAGAAACATTTGGATGGTGCGTATCGATCTCGGTTTGGATCAATATTGTCTACTTATAATAACATCTTTGCTAAATTAAGATAAAAATTTGTTTTTAATTAATCGTTCCATTAATCTTTTAAAGATATTGTAAATCCATCACAGAGACACCTGGTCGGTAAATGATTTCTTTGGACTTGAGAAATATCTCCTGTAACAACAGGTGTTCTTTAAAATAGTAAATCTTCAGAAGCTGCCTAGCTGTGTTTTGATGTGTCGTAATAATTACCTTCAAGAGTTGTGGTCTTTATATGCAGGTATCGTTTAATGCAGGTATAACTCTAGTTTTAGTGAATGTAAACGTGTTTTAGTATGAAATTCTTCCCCATTACCATCTCAGGTTCAGAATGCGTACGATCGTCGAAGCAAGCGTTTGAGCCAAATAAAGGCAACCGAATCCGCCTTCAGCAAAAGCCACGAGAGAAGAAACTCGGATTTTGAATCGTCTGGGTATAGCACCAGCAAGGGATCGGTAGGAAGATTTTCTTTGAATAGTCTAGGTGTTGCAACCGAGCAAGGGATTGGGTAGAAATTTCTCTTCCAGAAGAAAAGCATGTCCTTAAATATGTCGTTGGCTTTTACCTGGATATGCCGAATTTTATGGCTGTGATGTAGTCTTTAGGATACACTTCTAATTTGTCAGATTTATATCAGTTTAAAGTAAAGTTTTTAATATTAGACAAGTATGTTTTTAAACTAGATATTCTTTGTTATTGCATGGAGCAAAAACTAGAAACGGCAATACGAAAATTGATCATACATGATCTTTTAAGTTATTTCCGTGACTTGAATGAAACAAAGACGTGGTATAAATGTCTACCAGTCTAATATGGATTTAGTTTGTCTTGAATTAAAACAGAATAGTATTTTTCTGACATTTTATTCAAATAAATTATCGTGGAAATAGTTTTTGCTTTGTTATTAGAATATTTCAGTAGTAAAGATATGGCGACTAAAATAAGCACACACACTTACACACACACGCATATATATATATATATATATATATATATATATATATATATATATATATATATATATATATAATAATAATAATAATAATAATATAATAATAATAATAATAATAATAATAATAATAATAAATGATAGATCCTGTTTTTTTAGTTACATTCCGTATTGACCGATACTTCGACTTTGGATAGAAAACACCACATTAGAAACGGCAACGATCAAAGCCCAGTTACCGGAAATGGGTACGACAATCTCATTTGGACAGCCTCCAATGGCCGTTCTGAAGCCACTCGTAAGCCATTAGTTAGTTTTGATGATGAAGTATTTCTCGAAGATTCCCGTGTTCGTCATAGAAAGAACAGTTCAGACATAATCCGAACACCAGTCGATACGTATGAAACGGAACCTAAGCTGAATGGTTATGTAATCAGTTATAACACCACTCCTATGCGCAAGAGAAGTGACAGGAGCAGCTTTTATGCGCCTTCGTTTCCTGCGTCTATCAATGGTCATGGAACACCGGATATTGCTCATGGTTCTGATCGAGGTCCCAATCAAGAAGTCATATACGCAAAAATTCAGAAATAGTAATGTCAACATATAATTGGTCTTTACCCTGGATTGCGTTTAATATGTTTCTTGCCTTTGTATTATTATTCACGATTATTATACATCGTATTAAAATATTTATTAAAAACTTGTATATTGATTTGGGTCAGTCATAATCAAAATCCAGTTGTAAATATATTATATCCCAATAATAATAGACTTAATGGCATATTAATCACAGTCCAATTTAATTCAAAAGTGGATGTTACCACTGATCGATTACATTGGATGTACATGTTTCACAATGTTTTATAAAGATAGTTGGAGCTAGGGACGCCCGTTAAAAAGTTTTCAGGGAAAGTGGAAAGACATGAAGTGATCAGCTATTATGTTTTACGGATGTAGGCCAACACAAGTTTGGAGATGTACTGGAGTGGGTGGTGAAATACCACCTCACTTCCCATTATACTTGACTCAACACAATGCATGTTTGTCTTCCATCGAGCATTTTTGTAAGAAACGTGCACAGATGATTCCAAAGTCAAAGACATAATTCGTTTTACATCTAATTTTACGACAATATTGCGATACTTTCCGATATTGTAGCAGCCATTCCCGTGAGGGGTTAGGCATTTCATTCCTAAGAATTACTTCAGATCAAGGTGCTTTCCTCAGTTTCCTATTTTTCATAGGGTTATAAATTTAATAAAAAAGAATTTCCCCGGTTTCCTCACTGATTGTACTGGCTGTTTAAAAAGACCTTGTGTATCATAGATATTTTTCAAATGACCTTTAATTTCCTTTATGTTTGTGCATGATTGATATGTGTAATGTGGGTTATTGAGTATAAAGCATGGCCTTACTCTAGATACGCCCCACAAAAAAACCCATGCTAGCTCCACTTATTCATTTTCACTTCCTAAACTTAAGAGATAAATTGTAAAAAATCGAGCTACATTTCATATATTTGGTAATTCATTTATTGCACTTTCAGAAGCTGGTATTGTCTAGTCTGGCAAAAATCGTTTTCCCTATTTTAATAACTGCTAAAGATAGTGCCCTTTAGACTAATTTAGGCTGATGTTGAGCACCAAGGAGAATTCATTTTAATAAGCTGTGTGCTTAGATCATGTACAATTTCCATAAATGCAATATCCAAGAAATCTCAGCCTCAGTACATCAAAGTAACATATAGGTATGCTAACATTTTCTCCAGTGTACATGTTTCAAATGCAAACAACTTCATCGTACATACGTCACTCTCTCAAAAGTCCATAATAACTTGTGAGTGCCCTCAGTTAAGAATTAAAATTCGTCGTTGCAAACTTTTTAAAGGTTTCTTTGGTTTTCTTTCCACGTTTTTTAGATGCCAAATTTGAAAACAGTTTTGGCACTTTCGCCTCATCCGCTTGTTCTATGTATCTATAATGCTTTATAGACCTAATCCACACATAATATAAATATGTATCGCGTTTCATGCATTATATATGCAGTTTTTCAAATTACTTTTGTCTTCAACACAATTCATCACACTATTTCATCACAATGGCATCAATATATGAAAGATCAGAAATTATATTGGTGTCGCTCATATTGTTGTCCAACTTAATATTCAGAAGTCGTAAACAAAATATTAAGTTTTCTTTAATACGTGTTGTTTCATGATGATTGGAACATCTGTTTGTCTGTACATAAATGTAATAATGAATGTGGATACAACTTCTTTGATATAACTGTAGAAGTGACTATGTGTATATAAATATATGCAAATCAATATTTTATAAACAATTCATCATAGTTTAGTGTTTTTCAGTTCTTCCTATCATAACGTATGAGTAACCCTTTTTTAGGGTGAATTCATATATTTACATGTAAAAAAATTAAACCTCATTGGTTCTCACATTGATATAGCACGTAAATACGTACATCATATCTTTTTGTATACAAATATTTTAGTTGTATAACTTATTCAGTCTTGTAGTTGTACCATTTCATTCTGTTGATTGACTTTCAATATATGACATTATTGTTGTTTTCCATTTATGGTCGCTTATCATCTCACGCCAAAAACTGACAAAAATTTATAAAACATAACTTTAATCAGTTTATAGTGTGACAGCTTAGACGTCATTACTGCATTCATTACGTCGTATCACTATCTCACACTTTAGAATTAAAATCTCAGCAGGGGACGAATGTAACATTCTCAGACCTGTATGATAATATTCTTTCGTCGTATATAATTTCACTTCACTTTACTACACAACTTTCTTTAGCATGTAGGCATAAAATTTGCCGCTACGTCAGACGTATATTTGTAATTATCTGTATTTATTTACATATTCCATAATTTCTGTTAGAGGAATCTAGTGCGACTGTATAAATATTTAGATCAACTTTAATTAATTGGTTCCCAGGTGAGTGCGTCTGCTGCGCACGAATGCCTATATTCACAATTATTATTATTAATATTATTATTATTATTATTATTATTATTATTATTATTATTATTATTATTATTATTATTATTATTATTATTTTACATTTTGCTCTAGAGCTTGCGCTTGGTCGAGAGGGTATTCCGATTGGTGCGTGAATGTATTGCAATAGGTGACATTACGAGCTGACGATTCTCAGTAGAGGACTCATTAAAATTTCTCTTAATTGCAGCTTGATCATATTCCATCTCTCCGTGTTTCAGCCTATCATATTATTGATAGGGAATGTATGCAGGGTCGAGAGGGGATAAGGGTTGGTGGATGCAGGCAAAATATATGTGCCGTATCCTGCCGAAACAAATGAAACATTTTTTAACTTGTGTGATAATATTCTCTGTCTGTATGTCTCTTTATATATATATATATATATATATATATATATATATATATATATATATATATATATATATATATATATATATATATATATATATATATATATATATATATATGTGTGTGTGTGTGTGTGTGTGTGTGATAGTGTGCGTGTGTGTGTTGATAATATTTTTAGATGCATCATGTTTACATTGGTTACATTGTCGTTCTTGTGAATCGTCGATCAGCATTCATTTAATTAATTATAGCTGTGGTGCATTGTAAAAGCTTTGTTTTATGAAATTCGTAATATTGTAAGGGATTAAAATCAATATCATTGTACGTAAATGAAATTGTTAACATGAAAGTAAGAGAACAAGAAGAGGGAACATAATAAAAGGTAAAATGTCATTTATTTTTATTTATTGATAACACCATATCTTACACTTATTCTTTCTTCCCTGTAACAATTCAGTCTTTGTATAAGCACCAATACCACTTGCATTTTTCTACACTTTTTCACCTCATGCCAGTCCCAGGCGAACAAAGCATATATTATGACTATAAGAACCATAGCAAGCGGTCGCAACGATATATACCTAGACAGTCTGGTGCCCATTCTTCATCGGGTTTTCTCCGAATATTAACTTTTGAGCATCGCCCAAAACTCCTTTTCATCAGTAAAGGCTACTACTGACCATTAGTTTTCAACTGTCTAGTTCTGTCTTTCATTAAACCAAGATATCTGATAACATTATAGGATATGATGAAAAACGAAATGCAAGATTTGGTTTGTGCTTTAGTAAAGTGCATGCTCTGAAGCAAGCCAACACTTCAAAGTTCTGTCGACTTTGCTTTCAAAAACATGAACACTAACATACTCATTGAAAACTATGATCAAGTCCTACAAAGAATATCCATGTTGGTCAAAATTGACATGTACAAGACGGGAAGCAGGTGATCAGCTCCACGTTCCTGATCTATCGTCTCAAGCTTATTTCTCAATTTCTGTTTAACCACTTTGTTGAACTTTTACAAACGTTCATACATTTTAGAAAATAATACTCCGGCTATTTCAGATATATGTTATATTTAAAAAAATCTTTCTCGACTAACCGAGTTATCTTCTGCCTCCGCTCATCGGTAAATTCTTTACGGTGATGTGCCATGTTTTTGGTACAGGAGAATCCAAGCTTATATTAGAAGTTCTTTAGCGAAAACATGATATAATTTCCACATTCCCGTCGCTGAAGCGAATTGCTTGATTGCTCTGTATGGTAATATTAAATTTATTTTTCTTCTAATGTGTATCTTTCTGTATTGAGAATATTGTTATTGTTACTTTAGCAATATTGTTGTTTCTGTATTTTAATGAAATCATATTTCTGTTCTATAATGACACCATTGGTAGCCATCATAAAATCTGTAGATGGCTTGTTTACATAAATAGCTGGACCTCTAGATATGGGCTCTTTCATTTTCACTAAAATGCTACAATACTATATGTCTGATTTGTGATTGAAAATGGTCTTCAGCGCACTTGCAACATGGCCCCAGTGTCCACCTCAAATAATGACTACTACTTCTCTTGCAATAACTGTGGCATTTTTATCATGTTTTCGCTAAAGAACTTTTAATATATGCAATGGTACAATATTGTTAAATATCTGCACTATGTGAAGATCTTTCTAAAGAGTTACCAAATTGACCTTAATTATCGTCTATTCAATTGTCATCACTTGCATCTTGTGCCACATTAATTACTTTTAAGCAATGTGACTGGTTTACATGAAATTAGACCGGACTCAGACTGGTCTCGTTTTGTTTTAACCATTACTACTCTGGCAATGATTTTATACTGAAAGGTCTCCATTAGGGTTTAATCTGTCGTGAATTTTGAGTTGAATAAAACACATAAATCTGAAGAGGTTTTGAAATGAAAGTTCTCTTAAAATAAGCCAGGAAAGTACATTGTAAGCCCATCTCTCAATTGTTATCCCTCGTTAATGTGGCCATGTATTAGTGTGCACATCATATACTAGTGCTAAAATCATAGAAAACCCAAATTTTCAGTTAAGTCAATAAACATTTACTCTTAAGATATTTTGCGTCGCAAACTATGTTGTAAATACAAGGAGTAATATAGACCATCAGTGAGTGTGTATGTATATGTATATATTATTTTATAGGAAAGCTGAAAGCCAGAGTAAACTTACATAAGTTTTCTATGTTAATATGTCTACCATAAAGTTACAAACGAAGAAATTTGAATGACAAGGAAATCTGGAAAACAGGGGCAGCTAGAAACCGCCATCTCCTTGATGGTTGGAACAAGAACAGAATTTGTGAGAGATTGCAAATAAATGTAATTATACACCTGCAGACAGTTTAGCACACGATACATGATTATGATTTATAAGAATACTGAGGTTGGAAAATCTTCACCGAATCATTTTAAAAGTAATCAGACCTCTAAATAGGTGCATGGAATGTAGTCTCATGGTTGAAACAAACTGAAAAGAGGAATCAATTTCGATGAAACTCAGGTTGTCACAACAAAGTTAAAACCGGTTTTATACACAGATAACGAGCGAAGAAGCTTATCAAACTGATTACATAGGGCATGGAATAACACGAGGATTTGTGCTGCATCGCCTGCCATGGTCTGATAACTTGGGTGAATTTTGAATGAAACATTCATGCTCTGAATATTCATTTGTTCCAAGATATTCTCAATTTATATTGAGAGATGGCAATTCCCTTTGTTACACCTCTGCACGGTCTCGTTCTTGGAAGCAGGTAGATAGAATTCATAATGTTGAAAGGATATCAAAGTCACTCGACCTGAACGTTCATGAAACTGCCTGTCACATACTCAGAATCAGTCTATGAAGATCCATGTACACAGTTAAAGCACGGTTATATTCAGTGCAACATAAAGTATTTTTCCCAGGACTTTCCAACATTTTACACATGAGACTCAATGTAATGTAATGAAATGTAATATCATATCATATCGTATCATATCATATCATATCATATCATATCATATACATATCGTATCGTATCGTATCATATCATATCATATCATATCATATCATATCATATCATATCATATCATATCATATCATATCATATCATATCATATCATATCATATCATATATCATATCATATCATATCATACATATCATATCATATCATATCATATCATATCATAAATTATTTTACGGTTGTCCGTGATCTTGATTGGAGGTTACATGACGAATCTTCTAATTGGATGAAAAGCAAAGAAAAATGAATACTTCATCCACCGTCAACCCTCTAAGAAAGAAGAAAGACAACTAGACTCTGAAATTTAATGATTAGATGTTTTGAAAACATCAAAAAGCTCGATATCGTACTGCAACAATGATTACAGGCAGAAATTATTTCGACACAGTCCAAAGAAACAAAAGTTGAAACATGCCGACTGAGGAAAAATATTTTGAAGTGGATTTTAGCAACAGATAGAAATTTCATCGTACAGAGTTTGAATGAAGGAGTATTTTATCAACGTTTATTTATTACAAAAATATAAAAGTTCTTATTGATTTCACACACAAGATGGAATGTCCTTTAATTTATAATGAATCAGGATCTGGAGATCGTTCGGAATAATAAATAACCCACTCCTTTCTGGATAAAATGAATCGCCTTGTCCATCGAAACCCTTTACCAGCTTCTGTTGAAACGATCTTCTGCCTGACTGGTCTCTCTAATAAAATAATTTTAAAAATAAAACGGGAAAAATATTCGAAAACAAAATTAAGAAGAAGCGTTTATTATTTTATTATGGATACAACGTTTTCAAATGGAATTGTTTTATATGGTGTCAGCATCACTGTATTTTACAATAAATTACTTTAGGTTCTAATCCCTCTCTATATTTTATTTTTTCCAAACGTTTGCAAAATGTTGGTGAATTAACTCTGTTAAGTCATCACTGCCATTACGGCCTATGAAAATATTGTAAAATTTCAATAATGAATATCAAATAATCTGACTCGATCTCAATGTAAAAAGTTTCCAAATCTGCTTTTGCATCGTGTAATATTCTTAAATGTGTCTCATCCGCGTGTTATATACTTGAACAAAATATACATTTTAATTTAAAGAAGAAGAAAAGAAAAAAATAATAATAGGAGACTATATCGTCTACGACGTTTAAAAATCTTCTTTTGCCTATCCAATAAGGTTTCATTGAACAATAATGAACGTGAAAAATCCACCAAGGAAAAAAATGCAAGACAATTTATGATAATTTTGGTACTTAGCGTAACCTTTATACGTCAAATAGAATAATTATCATTATTGTAATATATAGACCCATCTCACCCCACTACCAACACTGATTTGTACATTATGTCTGACTAAAAGTAAATATCACTAAGTGGGTACTTTCAGTACTTTGATTTTCTTTTCGTTTGAATTATTATTATTATTATTATTATTATTATTATTATTATTATTATTATTATTATTATTATTATTATTGTTATTATTATTAATAGTAGTAGTAGTAGTAGTAGTAGTAGTAGTAGTAGTAGAAGTAGAAGTAGTAGTAGTAGTAGCTCCTGTTGTTTCGTATGTTCTGTTGCTAGGATGGCAAGTTCAGAGCCGTGTGCAACAGTTCTCGTCGCGGCAGTTCGTAGCGCTCAGAGAGAAACTACTTTTCAATCATTGTACACACCTTGTGAAAACCACATATTTATTTGCAGAATCGAATCATATCAACATACATTAGTAAGTACTAGCACATGAATAAAGTTTAATTTTTCGAGATGTTCTTTTTCGTTGGATGTTCTATTATGATCAGAAGTAGGAGACCCTACGTCTATCGGCGCCATTCGACTTTGCACAAAATATACACCGCGAGACTTGGACAATGTCAAGTCAAATAATTATCGTTTATCATGCTACTTTCGTCGATTGTTCGATTAGCATAACCTAACGGAAATTTAGAGTGTTACATAGTGGCTTTTTCACTGTTCATATTTTACCTGCAAAATTGTTTTGCACGTTGTTATCATTGCTAGACACATAATATGACTTGAAAGAATAACGAAAAAATACTGAGAGGAAATATTTAGAGAAACAGCAAAACGCCTTGAAATGATCATCATTTCCTAAATTTATATTGCGAACAGAACTCTAAAAACTATAATAATAATAAAAATAAAAATAATAATAATAATAATAATAATAATAATAATAATAATAATAATAATAATAATAATACTTTCTGCCTTTTACTAAACATATTTTTTGGAAGTTTTAACATCTTTACAGAAAATGTAAGCTCATAACAACACATAGCAACATGTTTTTAAACAAGAAATAATGTTATCTTACCATTGGTATCCTGCAACCAATCCCAAATTGGCAACACCATCAGCTAATACAGTTTGAAGCGCAGCCTCGATCTCGGCACTTAGGCTGCATATATATATATATATATATATATCGGTCTCAATCGATGACATATCTAGAAAAAAAGAGGAAGTAAGACAGACTTCGATTTTAATAGAAAATGATTTGGCAGAAACACACGCATGTTATATTTGTCGATCCAAAATTAATACAATCCCGAAATTGGCATAGCAAGGATATTTTGGAAATTTTGTTATCTGTTACTGAAAATGTAAGCTGATAACAACACATAGTAACATGTTTTGTTAAAGCAAGAGATAAATGTTATCTTACGTAACATTTGTACAAATGGTAAGATAACATTATTTCTTGTTTAAAAACATGTAAAAGTCTTACCTGGTGAGATTATTTCAACTTGTGTCCATAAAACGACTGAGTTCTAAATGCGAGAAGGGTGCAATATGCAATAGGATTGGTGGCATTTAATAATACAAAGAACTTACACTCTTGCATATTAAAGAAAATATTTTCAGATTATTATCTCAATACTTTTATCAAGTGCTCCAATGCAGACTTTGGTAATACTTTAAGTGTTTATTACATAATTATTAAGGATCCATGTCACGTAACATAATGTATGTACTGCATAAATCTAAGACGTGAATAGTATTTCCCTCTGAGGTTGCTTCTTCTCCCTTTTGCTCATCTTTGTACTCGTTTCATTGGGAATATACTCAATCATTTCCCGAAGGGCCTCATTGGTATCATACCTTGTGGAGAAATACTAACAAGAAACCAGTCCAAAAGTGATACAGGGATAATAGATATGTAAGTCTCTCTGTTTTCCGACAGTCTTGACAACAAGGAATTCATCATAAATAGCCATATTCCGATTTGTAATATAACAGTACGAAAGTAAATTAGCCATGTTGAAAGGGCAAAATTTTCTTCGAAGTCAATTTTTGTTGGCGCATCGTTCGTATGTCCCAAATAAACTTTAAATTAAAGAAAATATCAAATGGATTTCGGATTACACTATTGACAATTGTTTTCCCACCCGATCATATAATGTGAGCTAAAGTAACATAAAGCAAGTAGGTGTGTATACTTTGTGACCATATAGTCAATCTGCTAGAAATGAATGACACAGCCGTTTAAAAATTTGACTTTTGATAACGTTCGCTGGATAATACGATAGCATTTGCAGAAGGCCGCCAAATGCTTTAAATTTTGAGCGATTTGTAGACACTAACTATGAGGCTGAGCATATCATGTAATGATGTCGTCCGTCTGTACGTCACTTATTATACCTACAACAGTACGCCGTATGGGATGAATTGCATGCATTCTCTAGTAAGTACTTGGACCGAGCAGAGCACACAAACCTTTGTTAGAGTCTGATATAGGAAAGGAGATTTAAATCATTCTGACATTTAGCAGTGATTTATTAGTGAATAACGAGCCAGTGAACCGTCTCAATGTGTTCCCATGAACCTCTACACATGTTCTAAGTTTGATTTATGAATTCAATACCATTAGTCCTTTGCATGTTTTAGTCTTTTGCATGTTGTTCGTACACTATATATCTTGATTTTAAGTGTCCCATCATCACTCATCTTGAAATACAAGCAAGTTTGTTTAGAAAGGATATCTTCATTACTGTATATACTAGCCAAGATCGGCCTTCTACGTATACCCTGATCTTGTAGCGCCATTTGTGACGGCAGAGCAAGATTTAGATTGTTTACAGTTGGTCTTGACTTATAAGCGAGTATATATATATATATATATATATATATATATATATATATATATATATATATATATATATATATATATATATATATATATATATATATATAATTCATATTTATATTTGGCATTTGGTCATGTGTCCGGTTGTGAGCGAGGAAGTGGTATACTGTTTTACCCTTGATGGAGTATCCGTGCGTCGTATATTAAGATTTACGTTTATATCAGGGAAATCGCAGTTGCAAATATTGTAGACTATTTATTAGATGTCCTGCAGTTTTTCTAGTATATCTTATGGATTTTATTACATATTTTGTATATTTCCAAATATAATTTGCAGACATACTAAGACATCTTTCCGAAGACATATTGTAGACCTTCTAAGATATCGTGTATGTTTTATAAGATATATTGAAGGTTTCTTAAGATAGCATGTAGTCTTTTGAAGACTTTATATGATATATTATAGTCTTTCTAATACCGACAATGCCTTTTTCATGATAAACTCATAAAATAGTGTAAGAACTATCTCATACAGGTTTTCCAATATATCTTGTAGAATTTCTGAGATGTTTTGCTGGCTTTCTAAGATAACATGTACACTTTATAAAACATCTTAATGAATATTGTTTTGCTCTGTTTTATTTGTAGGTTCCAACGTCACTTTTTATACATTGTTTACTATATCATGCCCAGTTAAAGGGTGTTTTGTGAAGGAAGGACAAGAATATATAGAAGAATTTTTCGATTATCGCAAGAAGTGTACGGATTGATCACACATGTTAGCGACTGTTTCCTGTTCTAAACACGACTATGTCCTTCTTTACAAGTTATTATTAAATTGATGGATAATACCAGTAACATGTTTTGCTACTGAGGGCCACTGTGTAGAAACATTGCTCTAAAAGAACCAGGTTTGCCAATGATAGGGAAATATCTGATAATCACAAACCGTCTTACTGCTCTTTAGAACTTGTGTCTGCTTTAAAAAAATTGACTAGATCGACGGGAAAATCAAATAATTGCTGATATAAGCAATTTAGAACAGATAAACAATATGAATGAATTACAAACAATGGAAGATAAAGAATGATGCATGTGAAACTATATTCCGAAATTTATATTATCGTAGTTATTCAACATTACATAACGGCTACTTAACGCATTTCTTTCTATGCCTGTCGTTCGGTAACTAGAAATATAAAACCATGGTCAACTTGATGCAATAAATCTGACGCTTGTCTTGTACAAAAGTTGTATATGTTCGGATGTGAATTCGACTTTCTTTTACCAGTACACAAGAACGTATTTGACGTAAATTTTATAATTGTTCTTTGAAAATACAATCTTTCATATTATTCGCATCTATTATAAACTGTAAATAGATTGTTAGCTTTCAATAGGTTGTTTACTTGAGTTCGTGTTCTAGTCTCAGCCCTTATATGTCCTTAGAAGGTTTAAAAATAACTAACCTGGTCACAGTTTGGGATAATATCCCGTTGGTATGATTAAGTATTGTAACCTAAGTTAGGCAGGTTTGTATTAAGACATAAAGTCAGTTGGGGAGGCATTGCAACATAGATCAAGGAGAGATGTATAAAGTGGAAGAAGAAAAAATTATTATTTCCTATTCCATTCCTACTCCTATTTTAATTTCAGTCTCCAGACGTGTTTATTGTTATGCTTATACCTAATTTGAGTGGAGTCGTTCTCTTGGGTTATTTGTTGGAGTTGCAGGGTGCTGTTATAACTACTAGGTTAAATATTATTTTGGAAGTGTTGTAAATTCACTAAAAGATATAGTATATTATATCGTTGTGATTCTGTACATTTGGCACATTGGCACTTCCAAATTTGGAATTCATTCAGAAGACTATGTGTTTTTGGGACTTTTATAGATTTAATGCACAATATTGTAAGTTCTTCTTAAAATTATTTTTTTAATTTAGCAAATTTAAATTATTTGATGAAGTTCTTTCAACGTTATGATTTTGATTTTCTATTACTTAGATTGAGACCAAAGAGTAATTATCCCACACAGCAAATGACTTACTTTACATGCAAACAATTAAATATAATTTCTTACATTAATACAGACAATTTGAGAATAATGATTCGATGAACTTATACAAAGCACGGTTGGATATGAAAAAAACCTATAGTTTATATGCAAATCACTAAATATTTTGTTTACCTAAAAATATGGCAACTTTGATTCGACAAGCAGATGCAGAAATAGTAGGATATAAAATTTTGTTAAAATCAGTTAAGCTGGAAAATATGGATGACAATATCTGGATGTGAATTATGTACATCTTATGTTATTTGTGGACACCTCTAAGTCCAACCAAGCATATATGGCGGGATAGAGCTTTAAAGGTGTTGGCTCGAGAACTTAAGAAACCCCAAAGGTTTAAAATTATTAATTTCGTTATCTTTTTCTTTAAAAAAAAATCTAAGATTTTAGTGTAAGGGATTCTGTACATCAACTCTATTTAAATATTACCTGTTAGTTGGCTTTCCTTCCGACTCCGAAAAAGAGTTTTTGGCGTATGTTATATCCTCCCAGGGGTCCTTACTTTTAGGCAGAAATATTTGTTATATTTAACTCAGGTTGTCTTTTATATTTTAATTTAGACGGCTTCAACGATCAGATTCTTTAAATTAGCCCTTTGCTCTATTATTTTTCCTCTAATAATTTACCGCGAGTGCACGGACATCTCTCTCTCTCTCTCTCTCTCTCTCTCTCTCTCTCTCTCTCTCTCTCTCTCTCTCTCTCTCTCTCTCTCTCTCTCTCTCTCTCTCTCTCTCTCTCTCTCTCGTATATTTTCCAGTTTTTTCTGTTTGGCATAACTCTAATTCTTCATTAGTCAGCATTCAGTTGTTAAGTTTCCTTTAATGAGTCGTTACAGTTTGGGCCTTTTCTTGTTTTTTATTTGTTTCTGTTACAACTTCTATGTTCTGATTTCGGTTTTGAATATTGCAGTTTTCCTTCACATTTGGATATTTCTGTTTCTGATCGGCATTCAGCTGGTTTTACCAAGTAACCTATTAATCTGGTATTGAACTTGATATTTTTAATAATAATCTACTGCTAAAACTATAAATGCAAAGGTATTGTAGAATATATATATATATATATATATATATATATATATATATATATATATATATATATATATATATATATATATATATATATATAATTTTATTCAGAAATATTAAATCCATTTTTTATTATTTTTAATTTAGCTTTTATAAATTATCCCCATATTGTAAACTTTATGCAATAACAATAGTAAGGTGTCTATATCATACATGGGACCAGGTGATTGCTAGTGATAGAGCAGTTATTTTTACATTCCAAGGAATCTGTCATTGATTTTTGCTAGGGGTCAGGTTATGACTAATGACAGAACTTTTTTTTACATTCAGTGGTTTGTATCATTGATCGACATATTCTCAAGTTTTTTTGCTTGATTTATTTATAAAGTTTTGATAATATTTCATATCCTATCATTGTCGATTTTTTGTTGTCATAACTATTTTCATACGTGCTAACTCTCACTGGTAGGGTATCCTTTAACATATGGTCAATAATACGAAACTCGCGTATTAAATCGTTCGTATCGTATTTTACGCCTCTCAAAAAGATCGTATTTGGTCAAATAATTTTTGTGAATAATGCTAGCTGTCTTAGAAATATTTTTGTCGTCTCATGCCTTGGTTCAATCTTCTTCATGCTGTTGAAAGAGACACACCGACATCAGATATAATTAACAAAAAAAAGAATTAAAGATTTAAAACATATTCATTGCAATTACTAAAAATAACTCATTGACATTTTAAACTAATTCACTATTTGGGAATTATTGTGAATTCATTCAAGAATATTCTGGATTATATCATTGTGATATCACAAGGCTGTTGCCATATCAACTTATACAAGAGTATTGGCCCATCAGTTCCTCAATACTGGAATTTATTCTGAATATCATCCTTTTGAATCTCGATACAACTTTTGGGTTTGCATTTTCTCTTCATGAGTTTAAGACTATAGATTTGTAACAGTTACTGATGCAGTTAGCAGATGTGGGTCGTATGGCTTACACGTGTTGAGTAGCAGACTGGGTGCTTATTATGGCGGTAAGCTGATTAAATTGCTCAGAATAGCTTACGATTGTTATGAGGACTTACAAATTGGGAAAACAATAGAAAGAGTTAAATCAAGTTTTCTTCATATTATATAGCATAGTTACATGTCACAACTAATACTAGGATTTTCGCCCCATATATCTTCTGCATTGCTCGATGTTGATTAGAGCAAAAATATATTGTGGTTTTGAAGCCTTTGAAAGACGCGTTCTCTCGAAAACTATGAGACTTTGACTGCATCAAAATGAGTAGCGTCAAAATGCCATGTTACTCCTGGAGGTTTGGAATATTTCATTAGTGACATAAGAAAAATCAGTTATGGGAGCCGATGGTTGCCACAGGTAAAGAAACAAAGTACAGCTGTCTACTAAATTATTGCACAAGCATACAATAATTAAAAATGTAAATTAATGTGAAAAATACTAGATGATGCAGACGATGTTTTACTTAGGTAAATAAGTATCTTTACTTGAAGACGCTGAGGTGAAAATTGTGTGAATATGAATTCATAAGTTATATTTGTATTTTTGAGGACATATTGCATTAAAGAAAGCAAATCGTGTCTTCGTGCGTCCATTAATTCTCCCGCTGTTAGGTTAATTTTGTCAACTTTTAATCCCGCTACAGTTTCTATATTTTACGAGAATGAGTAGATGCAAAAAGGTTTCGAATACATATTTTTCCTCTTCTTCCTGCCCCCGCCAGATCTCCTGGTTAAAGGTTGTGGAGTCGGTAAAATAAAGCAAATTTAAAAGTTGAAACTAAAAGAACATAAACAATAGCACGGCTACTAGCTTGACTTTATATTTTTACAACTCAGTTAAACGCATTTTACGTACATACAATGACTACATCACAAACTGAGCAATGTGTTCAGTTTACAATTCTATGTACAAATTTACTTAAAGATTCTTCATTTAAGTAATTTAAAATAAAGGATGCTCCAAATATTGATATGCAGAATATTCACTTATATTACTGAAAAGTTAATCTTATTTGTGCTTAAAATACATATCAAATTATAATTTTTTCCATCAAATCTAATTAGTCTGTAGAGAAAGAAATGTATAATCCTTATTAAGGTGAATATAAACAATCGAAACTAAAATCAAAGAAATCACCTGGTAGAATAAATATTTTAGAGATTGCTGTTAAGTTCGGGTTTTTTTTGGATATGTGTACATGCGCAAACATGCTTTAGGCAACGAACCACCCCAGGAAAGGGTGAAGCAGGACATCTTAAATTAGACCTTAAATAATGGAGATTATTTAGATTACTTTTATCATAAACGGTCATGCAAAATTGACTACGTTAGGCATGTTTTTATGTATTCGAGGTGGTCTTATAAGCGGGTTAGTCTCCATATATATTGTTTCGGTGATATGTTTATTATTTCAATTCAATACTCTTTACTTTTCTTTCAATTTCATGGGTTGTAAGGATACAATTATCAATTGCTTCCATTAATTAGAAAAAAGAGAGATTAAATGTATGAACAGCCACGAAGCCTGATGGGAATTATATATCTAGTCCTAGGTGAAACTAACTTCGAGATTTTAAAGAACTCTATTGAACTCACCTTGATATTATTTATAACTGTAAATCATGAAACAAAACTTTGAGCATTGTTAAAAATTATGTAGGACGGTACATCGTAAAACTAAACTTTGATCCTTGTATAACATTATTTAGGACTGTATACCATGAAACTAAACTTTTAACCTTGCATGACATTATTTAGGACGGTATGTTGTGAAACTAAATTTTCAACATTGTATGACATTATTTAGGACGGTATGTTGTGAAACTAAACTTTTAATTTTGTAGGTCATTATTTAGTACCGTATATAGTGAAACTAAACTTTCAACATTTTCTTACAAAGTAGAATGGTATAAGCCTGATGAAAGCAATTAAAAATCCATACATTGCTTGTCTTGTGCGTTGTATATGAGGATTTATAAATAGTAATTAGGCTGTTTTGAAGAGAAATTATATTTTTTTCTTAAAGATTATTATTAATAATGATAACGCTTGTTATTAAAAGTCTGTTCCAAGTCTTTTCATTTGTTGTAGCTTTATTCTTGGAGTCTTTTTTTTTCTTTTACTTTCCTCAGTTCAATGCAAATGTGGAGAAGGTGACAATATAGCACTGACCAACTGGACGGGGTTTATTGAAAGCCCAAATTTCAAGAAGGGATGGTATCCTTCAAACCAGGACTGAACGTGGCATATACAGCTGCCTCTAAGTTACGGGTTACAGCTCACCTCCCTCAGCTTCACCTTGGGGGATGGCATTACCGTGTCCACAGCAGTACAAATTGCTTAACCGTTGAAAATATAAGCTGTATTGATTATGTCATTGCAAGTATAACTATCTATTTCTCTCTCTCATATATATATATATATATATATATATATATATATATATATATATATATATATATATATATATATATATATATATATATATATATATATATATATATATATATATATATATATATATATATATATATATATATATATATATATATATATGTGTGTGTGTGTGTGTGTGTGTGCAAGTATTAATTTTTAATTTAGAAACATGTTCATACATGTTGATATGAGGAAGGCAATAGCCCCTTACATAAATTCTAATAAAGTACAGGGTTTGTAACGAGAAAAATTGCAGTTTCATATCTAAAATATCCACTAATAATATTCCAGCTTACGGTTACACTTTCTTTGATATAGGTTTGAGTTAAGTGTGGAGAAGTTTCCTGGGGCTGTTACACAACTTCATGACTTGAACTTGAAAAAATATTAAAAAAGAAAAAGTAAAAATTGTACAATTATTTTTAGGTTAGAGGTTGTTAAATATTCTAGATTGGTTATCTTGATTGAATCATTGTAATGCTAAAGATAGGACGAAGGTCGATAATGATTTGAAAATGCCTCTAACATACATTTGACAGAAGAATTCCATGCTTATTTGAAGACTGTACCATCTTTCTGGTCAAATAATCCATTTCGATCAAACGACCATTTCTAGAAAACTATTCAAATGCTTCTGTCCAGTGGAATATTGCTAATTAGCTGGTGCCCGGCCTAATTTTGCAACCTAGCATCATAGGCCTTTAACATGTAAATCTGTTTTTTTTTTAATTGGTTGTCAGTTACATCATTTGCACAACGATCACGTCATTCCCAGTAACGGATAATTTGGAACTCCTCCTAAGCTGGTGGACCCCATGTGGCCGAGTGGTCTAAGGTTCGCCTTTTCATGTCAATAACATTTCATCTCTGTTTGCAATTGTTCGAGTCTCGGCTCGATCAACATTGATATGCGAGTAAACTTGCCAGTTACTTTGCTGCATCGTACACAAGATTTAGCCATTGCCGCTAGTACATTTGGTTACAGCCTTCGGTCCCTCGCTAATAGCGTGTTTAGTGAGTTTTCCTTGCAGAAATGAGGCGGACAAAAGTCTATTTCTCTTTTGGTATATCATTTGTTGTAGTGCGCTAGTCGTTGAGTCATCCGAGGATCTTTCTCTATTAATATACTGGCAGCCATGTATAATCTATCGTGTGCAGAAAAATGGCATTAAACACACAAATACCAAACTCTCCACCAAAATATTGTGACTAGAGCGCGGTGCATTAAAGAAAACAAATGTACGGAGATTCGGTGTTTTCACTAAAGAATGAGGGCGATAGTTATATGTGGTCTCAAGACAGTTCTTATCAAAGACTGTTCATTGCTCAAACGACTTAGAAGTTTAATATGCCATGATCCCAATTACATTTTGTCCTGTCAGCTATTGGCTCGACGTTATCTGCTTTATAAAAGTATTACAAAAGGATGTACATTCTTTTCGCAATGTCTTACCTCCCTTGGGTAGGACATGTTCTGAAAACGTGTTTTGCATGTATATGTTTATTATCGTTTTACGGCATATAAGCACAATAAAGTGCAAATGAGTGGAAGTTGGACATTGTGTCAAGCTGAAGCAAATTGGAGAAGACGCGTAAAATGCAAATACTTCCTTCGATTGTAACTTAGAAACATTTATACATTTCTTCCGAAAAGTAATTAAGTACTTAATATAAATATCTTTTGGCGTCTTGTTTATGGCTTGAATATAATTAAGCTGCACAGTCTTGGAACATAACATTTTTATGATTGTGATCCGTTTTTAGTTTAAAACTCACATTGTGCACTTGTCGTCTCACTTTGTGTACTTTGCGTCTCACATTGTGTACTTGTCGTCTCATATTGTGTACTTGTCGTCTGTATATAAGTGACCATAAAGTTCTTTTGTGCTAAATAAAGTTGACTAGTGCTCTAGGACCCGTACCTTGATGAATCGTTTGCTGTTGACTCGAGCAATTTATTTTAAGGGTAAATACTTTATCCTCGTTGTGTAAACCTTCATTCCATTTAAGTTAAAGATTACTGTGTCAAATTTTTAAAATTTTAAGGTTTTTTTTTTAAAAAAAACCCAATTTTTGGGAAAAAAAGGGGGAAAAAAAAAATTTTTTTTTTTGGGTTTTTTTTGTTTTTAAAAAAAAAAATTTTTTTTTAAAAAACCTTTTTTCCCAAAAAAAAAAGGGGGTTTTTAAAAAAATTGGGGGAAAATTTGCCCTTTTGGTTAAAAAAACCTTTTTTTTTGGGGTTTTAAAATTTTTTTTTTTTTTAAAAAAACCCTACCCCAAAAAAATTTTAAAACAAAAAAATCCCAAAAAAAAAAAATTTTTTGGGGCCCCCCCCCCCCCCCGGGGCGCACCCCTTTTAAAAAAAAACCCCCCCCCCAAAAAAAACCCCATTTTTTTAAAAAGGGGTTTTTAAAGGGTTTAAAAAAATTTTTTTAAAAATTTTTTAAAATTTAAAATTTTTTTTCCCCCCCCGGGCCCAAAAAATTTCTTTTTTTTAAAAAATTTTTACAAAAAAAAATTTTTTTTCCCTTTTTTTTCCCCCCCCGGGGGGGCCGGAAAAACCCCCCTTAAAATTTAAAATTTTTTTGGGGTTTTTTTTTAAATTTTAAAGGAAATTTTTTTAAAAATTGGAAAAAGGGAAAAAAAATTTTTTTAAAAAATTAAAATTTTATTTTTTAAAAATTAATTTTTTTATAAAAAATTTGGGCCTTTTTTTTTTTTAAACCCCTTTCCCCTTTTGGAAAAAATTTTTAAAGGGTTTTTTTTTAAAAAAATTTAAAGGCCTTTTTAATTTTTTTTTTGGGTTTTAAAAATTTTTTTTTTTTTCCAAAGGGTTTTTTTAAATTTTTTTTTTTTTTTCCCCCCCCCCCAAAATTTAAAAAATTAAAAATTTTTTGGGGTTTAAAAAATTTTAAAAAAATTTATTTTTTTTTAAAAATTTTGGTTTTTTTTTTTTTAAAAAAGGGAATTTTTTTTAAAAATTTTTTTTTAAAAAAAAATTTTTAAAAAACAAAAAAAACCTTTTTTTTTTTTTTCCCCCTTTCCCGGGGGTTTTTCCAAATTTTTAAAAATTGGGGAAAATTAAAGGGGGGGGGTTTTAAAAAGCCTTTTTCCTGGGGTTTTGGGGGGGGAAAAAAAATAGGGGGGAAAAAAATTTAAAGGCCCCCAAAACCCTTCCCTTTTTTTTTTTTTAAAAAAAAAAAAAAATTTTTTTGGGGTTGTTTTTAAAAAAAATTTTTTTTTTTTTTTTTTAAAAAAAAAAAAATTTTTTAAAAACAAAAAAAAAAAAAAAAGTTTTTTAAAAATTTTTAAATTTTTTTTTAATTTTTTAAAAATTAAAAAAAAAATTTTTTTAAAAAAAAAAAAAAATTTTATTTTTTTTTATTTTTATTTTTAAAAATTTTTTTTTTTTTTTTTTTTCCCCCCCTTTTTTGGGGGGAAAAAAAAAAAAAACAGGAAAAAAATTTTTTTTTTTTAAAAAAGGGAAAATTTTTAACCAGAATTCATTTTGGGGGAAAAAAAATTTTCAAAAATTTTTTGGGTTGTTAAAAAAATTTTTTCCAACAAACTTTTTCCCCGGGAAAAAAAAAAATTTCTTTTTTTTTCCCCCGGGTTTTTCAAAAAAAAAAAAAAAAAAAATTTTTGAAAAAACAAAAAAAAAATTTTTTGGAAAAAAAAAAAATTTTTTTTGGGTTTTAAAAAAAAATTTAAAAAATTTTTGGGAAATTTTTTTTTGGTTTTTTTTAAAAAAAAAATTTTTTTTTATTAAAATATTTTTTTTTCCCCAAAAAAAAAAAATTTTTTTTTTAATAATAAAATTTTTTTCCAAAAAATTCAAAACCACCATTTTTTTTTTCCCGGGGTTTTTTTTTAAAAAAAAAAAAATTTTTTTAAAAATTTAAAAAAAAAAAAAAAATTAAAACTCCCTTTTTTTTTAAAAAAAAAAAACCCTTAAATTAAAAAAAAATTTGGGAAAAAAAAAAAACCCCCAAAAAAAAAATTTTTAAAAATTTTTATGAAAAAAAAAACCGGGGGGTTTTTTTTTAATCCCCCCCCCCCCCCCCCCCCCAAAACCCCCCGGAGAAAAAATTTTTTTCCCCCCCCCAAAAAAAACCCCCCCCCCCCCCCCTTTTTTCCCCCCCCCTTTTTTAAAAACCCCTTTTTTTCCCCCTTTTTAAAAAAGGGTTTTTTTGGGGGTTTTTACAATATTTTTCCCTTTTTTTGGGGTTTTTTTTAAAACCCCCCCCCCCTTTTTTTTTCCCCCCCCCCCAAAAAAAAAATTTATCCTTCCAAAAAAAAAAAAAATTTTTTTAAATTTTTTTTTTCCCCCCCCCCCCCCCCTTTTTTTCCCCCCCCCCCCCCCAAAAAAAAACCCCCCCCCCCCCCCCCCCCCCCCCCCTTTTTCCCCCCCCCCCCCCCCCCCCCCCCCCCCCCCCCCCCCCCCCCCCCAAAAAATTTTTTAAATTTAATTTTTTTTTTTAAAAAAATTTTAAATTTTTTAAAAAAATTTTTTTTTGGGGGAAAAAAAATTTTTTTTTTTAAAAAAAAACCCCCAAAAGGCCCCAAAAAGTTTTTTTTTTCCCCAATTTTTTTTTTTTGGGGGAAAAAATTTTTTCCCCTTTTTGGAAAAAGCCCCTCCCAAATCCTGAAAAAAAACCCCCTTTTTTTAAAACCCAAAACCCCTTTTTGGTTTTTTTTGGAAAATTTTTTAAAAAAAAATTTTTTTAAAAAAAAAGGGGGGGGGGGGGGGAAAGGGGGGGGGGGGGCTTTCCCCAAAATTTTTTTTTTCCCCCCCTTTTAAACCAAAACTTTCGGCCCAAAAATTTTAAAATTTTGGTTTTTACCAAAAAGGAAACAAAAATTTTGTTTTTTTTTTTTTTAAAAAAAAATTTTTTTAAAAAGGATTTTTTTCTGCAAAAAAAGGGGGGTTTTTTTTTGGGTTTTTTTTCCCCCCAAAAAAATTTTCCCCCGGTTTTGGGGGTTTTTTTTTGGAAATAATTTAAAATTTTTTTTTTTTTAAAAAAAAACCCCCCAAAAAAAAAATTTCTAAAAAAAAAAGGGAAAAATGTTTTTTTGGGGTTTTGGGTTTTTTTTTTTGGGGGGGCCCAAAAAAAGGGAAAATTTTTTTTCCCAAAAAAGGGTTTTAAAAAATTTTTTTTTAAAAAATTAATTTTTAAAAATTTTTTTTTTTTTGGGAAAAAAAAAGCAAAATTTTTTTAAAAGGAACCCCCAAACCCTTTTTTTTAAGGTTTTTTTTTTTTAAAAGGGGAAAGGGTTTTTTTTAAGGGGGCCCCCTTTTTTTTTTTTTCCTTTTAAGGGGGAAAAAAAAAAATTTTTTAAATTTTTTTTTCCCAAAAATGGGGGGGGGTTTTTTTTTGGGGGGAAACCCTTTTTTAAAAAATTTTTTTTTTGGGGGGGGTTTTTTTAAAAAGGGGAAAACCCCTTAAAAACCTGGGGTTTTTTTTGGGGAAAAAAAAAAAAATTTTTTAAAAAAATTTATTTTTTTTGGGGGAAAAGGTTTTAAAAAATTTTTTGGGGGGGAAAAATTTTTTTTCCCCTTTTGTTTTTTTGGGAAAAAAAAAAAACCCTTTTTTTGGGGAAAAAAGGGAAAAAAAAAATTTTTTTAAAAAAATAGGGGGGAAAACCTTTTTTTTTTTAAATTTTTTAAATTTTTTTTAATTTTTTTTTTTTTTTTTTGGTTTTTTTTTTGGGGGGGGGTTGGGTTTTTTTTTTTAAAAGCCCCCAAAATTTTAAAAAAAAAAAAAAACCCCCCCAAAAAAACCTTTTTTTTTTTTTTTAAACCCAAAAAAAATTTTTTTTTCCCCCCCTTTTAAAAAAAATTAAAAAAAAAAATTTTTTTTAAAAAAAAGGGAAAAAAGGGAAAAATTTTAAATTTTTTTAAAATTTTTTTTTTTTTTAAAAAAAAAATTAAAATTTTTTTTAAAAAAAATTTCAAATTTTGTTTTTTTTTTGGGGGAAAAAAATTTTTAAAATTTTTTTTTTTAAAAAAAAAAATTTTTTAAAAAAAAATTTTTTTTTTTTTGGGAAAATTTTAAAAAAAAAAAACCCCCCTTTTTTTGGGTTTCCCGGGGAAAATTTCTTTAAAAAGGGGTTTTTTTAAAAAAAAAAAATTTTTTTTTAAAAAAAAAAAATTTATTTTTGGGAAAAAAAAATTTTTTTTAAAAAAGGGAAAAAAAAAAAAATTTTTCCTTTAAGGGAGTCGCACTCCCTTATATTTTAGGCGTGCAGATATTTTTTTTTTGAGCTGGAGGAACACAATATATGACTGATTCCTCTATGTTCAATTTTATCCAGTTTTAAATCATAGTGGGTGACTTAGACGGCATTTTAATGACTAACGTCTTGCTGAGTGTTATGAGAAGACAACCAGGCTTTGTTTTACCCACAGTTGAAAGGATTATGGGTAAAAGCATGTAAGGCACATTGAAACTTGTCCACAGGTGGAATGGATGATGGGATACATATTTATATAATACATATATTAGTAGGTAAGATACATAGATGGGTAAACACGGATACGTTAATGTCATCTATCATGTGTTAAGTAAAAGCCAGCAGCTGGCAGAATTCACTATTTTTTTGTGATTTTTCTGCTGACTACTTTTCTAAAGGAATCAACTGGTTGTTTTCCATTCCTGTGTTCTCTAAAGCACCTTCAGTCAGGTAAATATATTCAGAAAATGTACGATAGGCTGCCACACAAAGCATTTGATCACTTTTGTGAATTATTTTGAGAACTCTTTGATCTTTTTTAAATTTAGTGTTTCTTTTTTAATCATTAAATCGTGTTTCGAGCATTGAAAAGATGAAAGTCTTTTATGAAAACGAAAGGCATATCTAATGTTAAAATAGTTCTCAATTTCCAATAATATTCATTTTTTTTGTTGAATAGGCAATGAAATCGAATAAAACGATGTTGCATTTGCAACTTTTAGTATCTACAAATTCACATGTACATAAATCAACTTCTGGAATGATCAATCGAAAAATATCTTGACCTTTTCTGTCAAATCGAGAAATAACAGCGGATGTAGTTGCAGGATTATACACAAATTTTATGGGCTTCGTGACTCTCCTCCAGCGGAGTGTATCGCATGTTACAACAGAAAAAACCGACGGCATTCTGATTGTGATTTTGTCTTCATCAGTTGTATCATAGTGTCATATGAACGAAAGTAGTTCCGATTTCTAATTAAATCCGAAGATTCATGCTCGGCAAGAAAAAGAAGGCATATTGCGAGAATTAGGTCAGACTTGTTAAAGTTTAAAATACCACAGTGATCAGACCCTAACCTTAATGCAAATTCCCGTTGAACGAGCAGTGCTTGTGAAGACGTTCTACTTTGGTAATATGAAAATTGTGGTCTATCAAATTATTTATTTCTATTAGATGTTTTGGAAGGCATAATGAGTCAGTGACATTCTCAAACTTGAATGTTTCGATAAAGTCACAAACAACTTACACATGGCTTACTTAAACTATATATATATATATATATATATATATATATATATATATATAAGAAGTGTGTGTGAGTGTGTGTGTGTGTGTGTGTGTGTGTGTGTGTGTCTGAAGTCATTAATAATGACACATCAGTTTGTCATTAGTTACTTACCAATGATATGGACAGAAAAATATAGCACTAGTTAATGCATGAGCTCGCAGAAAATGTCAGTGATGTATAATACAACACCATCGATGAGCTCTGAGACTATTTTGCAGGAAATCTCTGCCGCAAGGCAACGTGTTGTTGTAAATGCAACTCAATGATAACAATCTCTTTAAAGAAACCAGAATTCAGTGTGACGTTTTCTACATCTGTTACCAATAGGGAATCACGCACATTTGAGATTGCACTTGCGTAGCATTGATTTTACAGTTGGCCTGATATCCGATCAGAACCGTATAGTACGAATTTAATTTCTCTAACCTGCATGATAGTATTGTTTGTATTAAACTATCATTTCTGCCCACTATTATCAAGATTCTACTACAGAATCCAGGGATATCACTGTCTGTTCTGTCTGGTATATATTTATAATTCTTTGTAACACAAAAATCCTCTATACCGTGATTCCTTTCATAGGAATCTGGAATGACTATATATATATATATATATATATATATATATATATATATATATATATATATATATATATATATATATATATATATATATATATATATATATATATATATATATATTTTTATTTATATATATATATATATATATATATATATATATATATTTATATATATATATATATATATATATATATATATATATATATATATATATATATATATATATATATATATATATATATATATATATATATATATATATATATATATATATATATATATATATATATATGAGAATTAATTACTAGGTATTCATGCGAGTGTGTCTGCTACGCACGAACTTATATAACAATGATTCAGTGCCATCATTTTTTTGGGTGATGCGTGCTTAGTCGTGACTGTATATGGGTTGGTGCGTGCAGACAAGGCAATGGGTGCCATTTACTCACGGACCTGTGTTTGAAACTCCATAGAGTACGAATTAAATTTCTCTAACCTGCATGATAGTAATGTTTGTATTAAACTATATATATATATATATATATATATATATATATATATATATATATATATATATATATATATATATATATATATATATATATATATATATATATATATATATATATATATATATATATATATATATATATGATCTTTTTCAGTCAGGGCAATGGTAAAACTCTTGGCAGTCTTGTTGATAGTAATACAGCACGCATATGAAATTTTACAAAGTTGTTAGGCCTTCATTTGTAACGTTCCTTATTTTCTTGAAGACTATTGTCATCGCTTTCATATAATTAAAAGGTTACATTTTAAAAAGTTACATTTATCTTAGTGTTGATTCTAATAATTGAGTAACACATTTCTTCCTTGTCCATTGGTCTAAGAGAAGATACATATCCCGTGTTCTTGCGATACGTTCTTGTGTACCAAATGTCGCTTAACACTACGTTTCTTGACAGTGAATATACACTGTGTAGTATATCACACGAAAAATGTGGTTGAAATGCGCAGAGATTTATAAATATATATATATATATATATATATATATATATATATATATATATATATATATATATATATATATATATATATATATCAGAATGGGCAATGAAAACTGACGATGAGAGGATAGAGGGATTGTAAATAAGGTGTGGTGAAGCAATTTCGTCTTTGTTGCATTGTTCTTGTATGTTATGAATTAATAATATTCATCCGGCGCAGGAAGATTAAGGATCTTCTTTAATCCACGGAAACATTTTCTAAACAAAATAGCATCGCACATGATATGTTCGGTAGAAAGACGTCGCCGGGAAGCCGATGGCAAGAAAAGTTTTACTGGGAATGTTATTTCAAAGAACGTTGGTCCATCTTACCATTTATCATGATTTGTTGATAAACCATATATTTGCTTAGCTATCTTTCATTTATTGTTTGATATGTTGTTGTTTACCTCTAACGTGAATAATTTTAGTTAACATGTGGATTCAATAACTAGCCGGAAGGGTGTTAGTGTGTGTGAGTGTGTCTGTGTGTCTGTCTGTGTTTGTCTGTCTGCCTGTCTGTCTGTCTATCTTTGTGTCTGTATGCATGCATGCATGCATGCATGCATGTATGTATGTATGTATGTATGTATGTATGTATGTATGTATGTATGTATGTATGTATGTATGTATGTATGTATGTATGTATGTATGTATGTATGTATGTATGTATGTATGTATGTATGTATGTATGTATGTATGTATGTGTGTATGCATGCATGATGTTTTCTGGATTGTTAACATAGCTTTAACAATTTTTCTGTCAAACCGCTTCGATACCTGCAGTGTGGCAGTTTATATTGATGTCTAGCGCTGGGGTTTAATGTATCAGACATGGAGGATCATATCCCCCCATTTACATTATCCTGACACCAGACCGATCAGTCCTAACAAAAACCTCATAATGATGAGCGCCAAGAGAGGCAGTTTTAAATACCATTTTTATGTCTTTGGTATGACTCTGCCAGGGTTCGAACCTGGGATTTCCCATATCCAATGTGGACACTCTACCCACTAGGCCATCGGAGCGGTCAAGAGAAGTTGTGCAAATCATTTGGAATCCTTTTACTTTGTACCCTTTGAATATTCAAAAAATATTTCGCAAACGTAAATAAACTATGCGAATGCAATTATTAATTATTTATATTGTCCATAGTTGTACTCAAGCAAATGTTTTATTTTCTGTACTTGAACAGTGAATGAATGAGAAAATGTTCGAGTCCTTATTCTTTAATCTGCAAGATATTACTGTTTGAGCAATCCATAAAATCGAATACAATTCTAGTGAATGAATTCATTCTGATCATTTTTCACATCTTTGTACACCAACATACCGCACAACGAAGGGTTACAGGCATGTAGCGATCATGGGAAACAAGAACTGTAAACAATCCACCTACACACTTCTTAGTCCAACTCCTGGAGCTTGTCCTAAAACTCAACAACTTTGAATTTAATGAAGAAAACTACCTACAAATCAATTGAACTGCAATGGGTACTAAAATGGCCCCTTCGTATGCTAACATTTTCAGGGGAAAACTTGAGGGTCAGCTCTTAGCATCGGTTGAGCGTACACCATACCAGTGGGTACGCTTTATCGATGATATAGAAATGAAGTGGCAGTATGGAAAAGAAAGTCTGGAAGACTTCATATCAAATGCAAACAACTTCCATCCTTCAATAAAATTCACGGCAGAAATTTCCAATACAAACCATGTTTTCCTGGACACAACAATCAGACTGGTGGAAAACAAATTACACACAGACATCTACTCGAAACCAACCGACAAACATCAGTATCTCCTCCCAACCAGGTGTCATCCAAAACACTGCATTAAGAACATTCCATATAGCCAGGCACTGAGGATACGCAGAATTTGCTCCGACGATGAAAGATTCCTAGAAAGGTCTGAAGAGCTGGCTAAACATTTAATTTACCGAGGCTACGACAAAGACCTGATTGCGGAGGCAATCCAAAGGGCCAAACAAACAAACCGTGATGACCTACTCAGATATGGACAGAAAGAAAAGGTTGATAGGATACCATTTATTCTGACCTATCACCCAGACAATCCCAAAGTAGGTAAAATCATCGCAGACCACTGGCCAACCGTGCAATCGTCAGACATACTAAACCTAATACTTCCGAACAAACCTGTAGTAGCTTACCGGAGACCAAAAAACCTAAAGGACATCCTAGTCAGGGCAAAGCGAACGCCAATCGCTAGTCAAAACCAACCTAGTCAATCTGGACCCTGTGGCGATAAAAGATGCAAAACCTGTCAACATATGATAGAGACCAAGACATTCATTTGCACAGTGACTAAAGAAAAACTAAACATACATGGTCCAAACAAAACGTGCAAAACAGAGAATGTGATTTATCTCATCACATATAAGATCTGTGGCCTTCAGTACGTCGGAGAAACTGAAAAGCTATCCAAAAGGATAAACCTTCATAGATCTGATTGGATGACAAAAAAGCTGTACAGAAGCCCGGTCGCAGAACACTTCTCCTCCCCTGGCCATATTTTCAATGATATAATAGTTATCGCTATTGCTAACAACCACAGCTGGAGTTCCGAAACTAGGAAGGAAAAGGAATCATACTGGATACGCCGCCTTAGAACATTGTAACCAAGCGGTTTAAACCAAGAAGACTAGAAAATGAAAACTATGCACTAGCAGAATTAAACATTTTCTAAATCTTCTTATTATCCTTCAATTTTTACTATAGGAATAACCTCTATAGAATCAAATATCCGGGATATAATCTGCGTTACATATGTACAAAAAATAAAAATAGATGTCGCTTTGGCTTGTAGACTTTTAGGGAATTATACAACGTTTTCTGTTTATTTGTTTGTCGTATATATGTTTTGTATTTGCCTTTGAAAAAGACTCAATAAGAGTCGAAAGCGCTTTGGCTAGTTAGTTACTAGTTAGTTACTAGTTTCGTACTGTTCGTCGTCAGTTTATTGCATTTATTTTAATTAATCCCTGACACACGTGATCCCTTGGTGGATCCAGTACGCTTGAAAGGGTTGTTATTCGCCATATGATTTGTATTTATATATATATATATATATATATATATATATATATATATATATATATATATATATATATATATATATATATATATAAAACGAGATCAATATAGCATATATGTAATGCCAGGTCAAACGCTTTTTTTTCTTTACTCGACTCTATTTTATTCATTTGAAAATAGATTTTTTTGCCATGCATTATGAATGTTTGTAATTTATGCACGTTCGCTTAGATGCAGCCAGGATAAATCATATATGATTGAACGAGCATGCAATAAAAGAAGAAACGGCATTTTTCATTAATTTTTTGACATTGCTTAAGGACTTGTATTTTGTTTCGTTTTGTCTTGTGCGAAAAATTCAAAATGTGCAAACATGTTTCCATATGAAAAATGCATGTTTACGTGATATTTTGTGATGTTGCTGGCAGTCGTCTTCATTAGTCAGAGGGACAACATCATGTCGCCGAAACACAAGAGCAAAAACGGATTTGGAAAAAATGACTTATTCAAATAAATTTCTACGATTCAAATAGATGGTCATTGATACTTTTGTAGAATTATGTATTACGTTTTTGAAGAGAAAAGTAGACACTAAACATAATAGTTTTATACATATTATAGTTGTTCTTAACATTACTGGAAATTAAATGAGTAGCCACATTTAAACTATTCCAAAACTACTTATTTAAAACGTATTCCAATAACAAATAATTCATAAAGAGATGAAAACACCCAAAATATTTGCCTCCCATAATATTTGCTATGTTTTAGATTGAGATTAAGTGAACAGAATTTTAGTGTGTAATTAATGTACCATAGTTTAAGTGTGTAATTATTGTGCTGTATTTAAAGTATATAATAACGTTCAAGATCAAACATTATTGTATATTTTATTTATAAAGGTTAAGAGATAGTATTAGATCATGACAGTTCCGTTTTATCTTATCTAATTATTGGTTAGTTGCGTTATCTTTTATTGGTCCTCTAATCTTATCAACAAGTGTGAATTTCCCCGAAAGTGTTAGCGTAATTAATAAAATCAGCGGCAAATATATACAATTTTCATTAAAAAGTATTTCTTTATTTTGAAAGTCTGTAACTTTCAAAAACATAATTAAAACAATATATATTTTTGAAAGAATAATTGTTACATAAACAGCACATAATAACAGACTTCACAAAAATGGAATCTATACATCAAAGCAAATAAAGTGAATTTTTATCTTTTCAGCTAGTAGACTATTTAAAAAGGCCTGTGCATTTTTCTTTGCTGCTTGATGTTTATTTTGATCTTCGTTTATTTATTTATTTTTTTTGCTTGGTTGGGACTAATTTGGGCACACTTTTGTTACATTTACTAGAGACTTTTCCTTTCGACACCTAATTTTGTTATTATGTTGTATCCCGCATTACGCCAGAACAATGTTTGCGTCCTCTTATATGCTTCATTTAATAGCTAGAAATGTAGATGAGTGAATAGATAGGTAGATTTGCACGTGTTTCGCGTGAAAATGTCACCTAAATATATTAAAAAATAATTGCTAATCCATGTAAATAATGTTGGGCTCATTCGTGTATTTATCCTTGTTATACTTATATTTTTGTGGTAGAGAATACATCTTGATAAATTAAACAACACACAATGTCACTGTTTTCTCAAATGTACTTGGAACTTCGCCGGTATAGTTTTGAATACATAAAAGGGTCATTTTCATCATAATGGTCATTTCCATCATATGAGTCACTTCCATGATAAGGGTCATTTCCAACATAAGACTCATTTCCAAAATAAGGGTCATTTCCATCATTAGGTTGACATCCATCATAGGGATCAATTCAAACAAAGTGTCATTTCCATAATTAGGGTCAGTTCCATCACAAGGGTCATTTCCATCATGAGGGTCACTTCCAACATAAGGGTAATTTCCATCATATGGGTCATTTCCATCATAAGGGTCATTTCCAACATAAGGGTCATTTCCATCTTAAGCGTTATTTCCAACATATGGGTCATTTCCAACATTAGTGTCACATCCATCATAATGGTCAATTCAAACAAAGGGTCAAGTCAAACAAATGGTCATTTTCATCATGAGGCTCATTTCCAACATTAGGGCGATTTCCAATATAAAGTTCTTTCCATCATATGGGTCATTTCCAACATAAGGGTAATTTCCATCATAAGGGTCATTTCCATCATAAGGGTCATTTCCATCATAAGAATCATTTCCATCTAAAGGGTCACATCCATCATAAGTGTCAATTCAAACAAAGGGTAATTTCCATCATAAGGGTCATTTCCATCATGTATTACTTCTTGTATTGTTTGTGTTGCAGTTATTTCGTCAGGAAGTTCTCTAAGAATTTTTTCTTGGTTCTTTCTGCTTTTTTTCTGCTGTTTTCCCGATAGCTACTTCAGCTTTTTCTAACACAGGTTTAATACCTTTAGTGGTCTCAGTTATAGGTTTATATAATTGATATGTATCTTCCTCAAACTCAACTTTTGATTCCTGACGCAATTGAGGTTTATTTTTAACTATATCATGGACGGGTAAATATTTTTTAATTGCTTCTAATCGTTCGCGTGCTAATTTGGCCAAATGTGACTCTTCAATATTCATTGTTTATAATATTTATAATAGATATTTAATTAAAATACTAGTAAACAAAGCGCGATAACTACTGCTCTGAATTTAATTTGAGCAATATATAATTATTTCCCTTTGTTCATGCAGATAATATATTTTCGATGTCTGATACTGACAAAATATATCATTTTTTAGAAATTATTACCTAATTATCTGTTATTCACAAACAATTAGGTGTTAGTAAACAACAAAAGTGCAACACGGAGTGATACTGGTATATATATATATATATATATATATATATATATATATATATATATATATATATATATATATATATATATATATATATATATATATATATATATATATATATATATATATTTGTCTCTATAGCCTAAAATTCCAGTAAGTAAAGCCTTACTGACTTTAAGCATTTGTATTTAGGTCAAAAGTTATTTATATCTTTGTAAACATCCTCTAACGGACAACACTAATGCAGAAAATACTCAATGTGATATGCGTATATATTTTTTGTATTGTTTGAGAATTAAATCAAATTCATGCTACAATTCTATAATAATTATAATTTTTATTCAGTGTCTACTGCTCGTACATAATAAGGGGGCCCCGAGTGGCCGAGTGGTCTAAAGCGCTGTCCGTTACGAATCACTGCCATCTCACCTCTGTCTGCGTGGGTTCGAGTGTAGGATTCGGCGAATGTGGATATGTGAGAAAGCTTGCCAGTAGCTTCTCGTAGGTCGGTGGTTCTTTCCGATGATTCCCCGTTTTCTTCCTCCACCATTAATACTGGCCGCCGTGTGTTGAAAAATGGCGTTAAGCCCATAAAACAACAACAACAACATAATTTCCCTGTGTATTAACACTTCTTTCGAAACTGGCTGGTTACAGGGCAATAGTTTCTCTACTTGGCTACTATGGTATGTTTAAGTTACGTATATATTAACTATTTGAACAGAAGTATGTAAGATAACACCATAGGCTAGTGGAGTAATCGTGTGGCTGTGGTACTTAAGTGAAACACTGCGTCGGTTCAAATCACTTTGATAGCCTAGGATGGCGACGATTGGCGATTTAATGCTAATTTTTTTTTTTAAGTGGGGACGAAGTCCAAAAAGATTAAATACACTCACCCGCCATAACCAAGTGGCGTGGTACATTTTTGTATCACTCACAGGGTTTATGTTAGGGTGAGTGTATTTAATCTGCTGGATGTAGGTATTCCCCGTTAGGATAAGTTTATGTTTGTGCCGTCCACAAAAATCAAAAATCATGTTCATCTGTATGTATGTATATATATATATATATATATATATATATATATATATATATATATATATATATATATATATATATATATATATATATTCATGTTCATACAATCGTTATCATATTGATCTGTATATATATATTCATGCTCATACAATCGTTTTATGTAAAAAAAGACATTATTGAACATCTTAAAGGATTACATGGGGTTTGTGCCGTCTACAAAAATCAACATCATATGCATTTGTATATATAATCATAAGCATCTATATACAATCATAAGCATCTGTATATAATCAGAAAGCATCATCAAAACAGTCCCCAATGACCTTCTCCGCATGCTAGAGTGTTGTTTGACAATCTAGAGGTTCACATAGTGTCATGCAGACTACAGTTTTTACAACTTGAATATTATTTTTTATTTTAAATAAATAAATAAATATATATATATATATATATATATATATATATATATATATATATATATATATATATATATATATAATGAACAGTGAAAATATTAATGATATTATTTCTGCTATTAAAAAAATAAAGCACGAAGGAGTAAATTTATCCGATAACCTTGACCCTGGAAAAATTATGTATGTCTTTGAATTATTACAGCAGAGAAAATTTCAAAATAAATTCACGTTAAATTCCAACTATAGATTTATAAAGTCGATATATAATTCTATGTTAGAATCTTTAGTTGTCGTAAGTTACAAATAGGTATGGTTATTCTCGCCTTTTATGCGTTCAATCGAAAAAATAAAAAGTGCATTATCTCACGAGTACGAAAGAAAGAAAAATGATAGATAATCGTATAATGCAACTAAAAAGATTATGTTATTGATTCTGTAATAAATGACAGCGAAATTGAGGACAGTGACAGTGAAAGCGGACCCATAAATATGATTGTGGCTAAACAGGACCCTTGGCAAGATTGATAAAGTCGAATTATATATAAAAAAAAATATTTATTTATTTTTCTGAATGAAGAGTACACAGTTATTATACGTATTCAAATATAATCTTTTGGTCATACTTTATTGAATATGCAGATTTATATATATGATCAGCTACACGTTTTACTGAAGCAGAATTGATACTAGAATATTTGGCAGCTTTATTTATCTAACTAAATATTATTTTTGGTCTGTCTGCAAATTTATAGATTTAATAATTCTTTCTCTCTTGCAATGATTAGCAACGCCATTTTTTCCTACCTTACAGTTCTGACTGTGTGGTAAGTCGTAAATTTAATAAATAATTATCCTTCAAATCTGAATTTATGTGATCGATTACAAGTCCATCTTTGATTTTCCCATAAAACACTCGTAGATGAATTTATGTGATAGATATCGTTTTTTCCAATATTAAATCTAAAATAACCACCATTCTCAATGCTACCAACTGGTTTCTTTAGTCTACAGTTCCTGATAATACCATCTCTGGGCGCCTCTTAATTCGTATATATTAGATGTCTGACAAATTCTTTTTGCTCCATTTGTATATATATATATATATATATATATATATATATATATATATATATATATATATATATATATATATATATATATATATATATATATATATATATATATATATACAATATTTATTTGTCTAAATCATTATTATCAGATCTAGCCAAATAATCCCATTCTGTCTTTATAGGGGATTTACCTGTCGATGTATCTTTTTTGTCATAATATCGTTTAAGTTCCCTATTTTTTTTACCACCACAACCTACACATAGCTGTGTTTTTCCTCTGACTCCAATATAACATTGAATGCATGGCTTTGGTCTGGTACTTCCATGTCTGATATTTTGCATATGGTAACTACAGTATTTGTTTTTGCTTACGCATGGCTTATCAAAATAAGAAATATGTCCAATTTTCAACCAAATACACTTATTTTCTGTTTGAATCATTATATATATATATATATATATATATATATATATATATATATATATATATATATATATATATATATATATATATATATATATATATATACTTAATTTCAATTTGAATATTTGTCTTAATTATAATGATGGAGGAATTATCAGCAATTGAACCATCTGCTACTAGATTTGATCTTGACAGGCTATCAGAATATAAATTTAGTGTTTCGATGCAAGATCTATCTTTAACGAATGCAGATATAACCAAACGTATCCGTGAGGCTAAGAAGGAATTTCGTGAGGACGGTGCTATTTTTGTGTAGTCAACTTTTAGAGTTGAAAATATCAATAATATGATGAACGACAGACGGGGAAAAGTAATTATTAACCACTTAGATAATCACAAATATCTTATTTTAATAAAATTTATTGTGAAAACAGACGATAATAATTGGATAAATCGTGATAAAGCGACCCCGTTCATATACAGTCTGGAAATAATAAAACGATATTTTTAAATAATAAATCCAAACCTGGAATACTCACTGGTATTGATAAACCGTAGTTTGAGGGAAGGTATCCAGTTACTGCTGTGGTATATGGATTGTTTTTATGGAATGATAAACCCAATATTGCAGATCTCAAACCAATGAGATTGTCAAAGTCAAGAATAAACTGTGTTTCGGAGCGCATTACTGAACATTTTACAAATGCGATGCGTGGTAATGGCTTAACAGATTTAAGACGTAAAAAATATGTGAATGGGGAGAGACCGTTAAAGTTTCTGGTGCATCTATTAAAGATGTTGCTAAGCTAGAAAATTCATTAAGATTACCAATAACAGTGAAAACGCTAACAAGAGAGATATTGTACAAACCAAAATATATAAAAATGGAAGCCCTATAACAATTATTGATCATAATGCACATGCATGGACTGATGCTGTAACATTATTCCCACGAGACAGAATGATTAAATTTTATAATGGTCATATATTTTATTTTATTATAAATATTAGTGAAAGTGACCCTGTATCTGTTTGGTTATTTCAGAGTTCGGAACACGATTACGATCAGTTTGTACGGCCTAACGTTAATATTTATCGTACAGAATCTCTTTATGAAGAAATGAGAAATCTCACACTTAAATATACTACTTCTGACAATGACAAAATCAGACAACTACTGAATAATTGTTTTACCGTACCATCAGTCGCGGCCCATTCCGCTCAGGAAAAAAATTCATGGAAACCGACAAGATCAGAATTTATTAAGGATATACAAAAAAGTTGCATAGAATATGGGCACGATCGATTAAGGAATACTAAATACGATTATAATGATGTTATATCAGTCGATATGGCTGCATGTTATCCTGGAAGTTTTCTTGAATATGGCGAGTGTTCTAAATACTTTAACAGATTTGGACACATCAAACATGACATGGCCAGAGTTTCAATAAATGGACCCTTACCAGATTTTAACCTAACAGGATTTGCATATATAGAATCATTTGAGTTCGCAAAAGATCTCCATCCTATTACGTATGTTTGGTTTGGTAAACACTTTTTCAGAAAGATGTTGGGCACCAATAGTGTTATTAAGATATATGCTTGTTGCTGGAGTAGTAGTATCGTTAAAAGTAAATGAAGCGATTATATCCTATAGTCTACAAAAAAGTTTGGTTACCAGAACCTGACAGATTTAATATAGAAGATTCCAGGAAAGAATTTCCTGATCTTGCCGAAGATTACATTATTAAGATTAATAATAATATACGTAAATGCAGAGACGAGCACGATGAAAAACGTGCAAAAGATCTTGGTAGAAAGATAATTGGTAAATTTACTCAAGGTAGCTCATACGGTTATAAACGACACAGAACAATATTGATTATGGACGATGCTGAGTTAGATGTTATAATCGCTGATACAACAGAGAAAACACATTTATAAGCCGAAATAATGCTTATTTATCGGATGGGACTAAACTAGGTACTCTTGTGAGCTATCTTGATGGCGACTCACCGCAATTTACTCATTTAAGATCTTCAATGTTAGCTTATGTACCTATAAATCTACTGTCAATGATAAATAGATTTTCTCGTCACGCTGTTAGAGTCGCTATGGATTCATTTTATATAAACAAAAATATAAGGATTTTTTAAATCCCCTACTCGGTAATGGTGAGTGGGGAACATGGAGGATAATGAAAGAAAATATACTCAGTTATTCTGAATTTGCTGATGTTGAAATTAAGGAAATATATTACAGAAATAAGAAATAAAATATCAGAATTATTTGCACTATCTGTGTACGATCATGTGACTAGACATAAGACTGTTTATCTTAATGGGTGTGAAGGGTCAGGTAAAACAACTCATGTGATTAAATTATTTATGAATTTATTTATTTATTCAGATATGATTGTTTTGACACCTACACATAAACTCGCCAGAGAGATAAACGAACGAGGGGTAAAAACATGCACGTATCATAGTTTCTTTAGATGGTGTGGAGATACATGGACTCCTGAGCGAATGGGTGAGAAATACATACCTAAGTATATTATATGGGACGAGATATACACGGTGTCGTTAGAAACACTAAAAACATTATTGAATGGTTAACAAAAGACACTGCTGTGATTATGTGTGGTGATCATGGTCAACCACCGCCTTTTGTTGGACAGTCTCCACTTGAATGGCTAAAAGATAATGTAGATTATTATGAAGAAATACATGATGATCATAGAGCTATTGATGAACCGCTGAAAGAACTTAAAAGATTAATCAGACTACAGCCAGATAAAATACATTGTGAGATAATGCGCGAGATAATTCCAGAAACTACCATGAATGAATTTTTACTTTATGGAGACCTACTGATTTGATAATCGCAAGTAGAAAGATAGTTCGTGATGAATTGCAGAAGAAATTATTTACGTTACATAAAGAATAATTTTCACATTTACCTGTACCATTATGTTATCGCCCAGCAGATACACGACGACAGAATATTGAAGTTGAAATTCCTGGTGGCGGATTACAAAATCTAGTCTTGAATGATATTATTTTGGCAACTATTAATACAGTTGAAGGAGCATTTAATATGGATAAATCACCGTGGACGTTAGGATACGCTATAACGATTCACTCGTCGAAGGGATTAACTATCTCTGAAACAAATATCTGAATTGTGGATGACCGGATCAAGAGGTCAAACTTAGTCTATCTTGCAGTATCTCGCGTTAGACGAATAACTCAACTACATAAGGATTTTATGGATTATGTGATAACTGAAGAAATTACTAATGACGATGTTGTGATAAAGAAAAATTAGCGTCTTATAAACAATGTGACAAAAAATAAACGTGACTTTGATATAGATTCTGAATTTATTATAAAACTAAAACAACTACAGAATAATCACTGTGCAAGTTGTAACACAATAATGTTATGGCAATATTCGAATAATAATCCAATACAATTTACCTAGACAGAATTAATAGAGTTCTTGGTCACACACGTGAAAATGTGATGCTGACCTGTCTTGAATGTAATCGACGAAGAGGTGCTAATTTACATAAGTGAAGGTGGCGGTAATTGTGTATCTGTAGGAATTACATGCAATTATTCACGCACAAATCCACGTTGAGGGGTAGTAGAACCTTGTCTGTATATGGCAGGTCTTCCAGTGGATCTAACCACGCTAGAAATTGTATGTTTGGTCACACTCCAAACAGGGTGAGAACTCGTATTTTGCCACCCTCCAATTCCCCTGGTTCGTATAAATATCTTACAATTACATTACCTAATACTGGTTGTTGACCTCGTCCGTATTCATCGCTACGTGGTATATATTTTTTGTTATTGCATTAGAAGGTTTCATGGAAGTTGCACGAGTAATTTCATTATTTAATGCAGATATCACACTTGGTAACCTTGCAACCCATTCACGAGATCGCTCACCGGACTTAAAAGTCAGCAGATATTTCCTTCGCATAATTGATATCCAAATAACTGCTCAGCAAGTGTTCATTTAAATCGTTCAACGATTGCTTGATCACGATGAATTTCAGTATGCTCTAGTCCGATTGTAAAGTTATGTTTTTTTCATCAAAGTTAATACTGCACCAAAAAATTCTTTGCCAGGATCTACTTGTAATAGATGTGGCCATCGTAGACCGCCACGTTGATAAATTCGCTCAAACGCAGACACAACTTCAGATGCTGTCTTTGTTGATAATGGTTCAGTTTCTTTATATCTACTTGCAATATCAGCAACAGTCAATGCGTATTTGTACGTGCATGACTTTCGTCCACGTGTTTTAATAGTATCGTGTGGTTAAAAACAAAATATCTGCTTGATGAACTTCGTTAGGAACACTGACATCAAAATGTGCATATTGAATTGCTTTTGGTGGTGGTAAATAAATTTGCCATATTGCCTGTCGTGCTAACCAACTTGCAACAATAGAACGTGAAACTTTTGCTGCATTAGCAAGTTTAGTGATCGCTGCTTTACTTCTCCAATACTCCTCTGGGCTAGAATAAATGGATTCCATTATAATAACTATGCAATTAATTACCAGCTCCTAACATTATTTTACTTTTCATAGCGAATTTTATTAGAAAACTGGCGAGTTTCTCTCTAACAGATTTATTAGGTATAGAATTTAATGCATGAATCACTTTTACATCTATAAGATGCCGCTGCTGCAAATCTTTACGTTTATAAGCAACGTCACGAACATGACATGCTTGATCAATCTTATTTATTGGATACTCTCCTGGTCTTGGTTGATCTTGATCATCAAGTCGGATATCAAGTCTAGTTCCAGGACCACAGTAATTATATCCTGGAAGGTGTTTTTCACCAACATACTTAGCCCATGGTAATCCAAGTAATTTTCCTAAAGAAGCAGTAATATTCCCACCTATCTTTGTTGTACCTGAAATAAATTTATATTTTTGTGTACCACATTTTACACATTTACCTGTTAATGCATGTCGTTTGGTTTTCGTTATTATTTTTGTTAATCTAGTGGTGGGTGTAGATGATCTACATCGAACACAACATAGACTCATGTTATTAATAATATGGATACAATAATTGATTTTTCGGCGACACGAAAACAGGAAACAGTGAAGCACCATCAAGCATTATCAAATTCGATAAGAATGATTATAATAGGTCCATTTGGATCAGGTAAAACACAATTATTATTAAATTTAATAATGAGGTGGTTGAGATGGAACAAACTATATTTAATAGCACTGTCTGTAGATGATCAACACTGTTACAAAGTACTTAAGGATTTTAGCGTAAAAGCAAAATCAGTTAATAAAGACGGTGACGATATTATTGACTTTATCACAGATATAGATGAAGCCCCGTCTGTAGATGACTTAGATGGATTCATTAATAATCTCGTAGTATATGATGATGTGATGTTGGACAAACAATCTAATCCAGCTATATTTTCTCGATGTAGACACAAAAACACAGACGTGATTTATGTTACTCAGAGATACACGCAGATACCTATGGTGATCAGAGATAAATGTAATATTCTAGTTGTGTTTAATGGAGTAGATAATTATACCCTGCAGAATATTTATTATACTTGGTGTTCAGGGGACATGGATATGAATAAATTTAAAAATTTCTTTTCTAAAGCACAATCGGTTCCGTTTGGATTTATAACGATAAATCTACATGATCCAAGATCAATATATCGTATAGGTCTAGATAAAATCTTTGGTTAAAATTCCCCTGACAGCCAGAAGCAGCAGGGAGGGTGAAGGAAAATAACTGAGTCGCTTTTTCAAGTAAACAAAATCGCCTTACAAAGTCAGGACAAAATAACTTCAATAATACTATAACAAAAATGAGGTAAGCTAACCGTATGGAAATATAATTGGTTAGAGACTTTGGTTTAGCATTATTGACCCTTTTTCAGCCTCTGTAGGAACCTTTATTTTTCGTTATTGCCTCGAGCAAAATTTTGTAGGGTTCACCCTGCCTGCTGTTTCAACATAAGGGTCAATACAAACAAAGGGTCATTTCCATCATAAAGATCAATTCCATCATAAGGGTGATTTCCAACATAAGGTACATTCCATCATATGGTCATTTCCATCATAAGGGTCATTTCCATCATAAGGATTATTTCCATCTTAAGGGTCATATAAATCATAGGAGTTATTTTCTGCCATAAGTGTGATAGTGTGATTTCAATCAGAAAGTTTAATTCCAACAAAAGGGTCATTTCAATCATAAGGGTCATTTCCATCATAAGGGTCATGTCACCAAACACGATCATACTTGTCATATGACCCTGTGTATATGATTTTGGAGAAAGTTTAATTAGTTTTCTCTGGATAGTACTTTTACAACATTTTGCAAATGACTGATATTTTTTTTATTATTAGTGCTTTGCAGAGATAAGCTGAAGTTGGAAATGAAAAATACAGTTCACAGGTAGCTGAGCATGAAATAAACCTAAACAACATATTGCATTAAATTTAACAACGGAGGAAGCAAGACGAGACTAGAATATTTTGCAACCTACCATAATATTCGTTTCATTTTGAAAATGCGTCATTTGAGTATATAAATGTACGATTTATCTGATTCTGTTCTAGAAGAAACATCTTTAGTATTTTTGTAAAAAAAAATGTCAGTCTAAAAGTTGTGCTTACTAAACATTGAACATTTTTACTACATGCTCTAAATTAATTACATGCCATAAAAATGATGTTATTATTTGCGTGCACTAGATATAAATATCCAAATATTATTTTACATTTGTATGTAATTATACTCTGCCAAGAACGCCTGTGTTTCTAAAGTTTCTCGTTCCATTTTATTAATGTTGTAAATCTGCCATAAACTGATTGTCACTTGTTAGCACACATCCGCCATAAGTTTTCTCTGTCATGTATTAAACAATAAAATGGTGGGACGGGGATAGTTATAAGGATCAACATTCAGTGCCGTTATACGGACAAAGGAAAATGTGATGTTATAAATAGGATGAACTTAAGAAATCTGTTCATTTAAATGGGCCGTTATATGGACAATAGACCATTACACGGACAACGGGAAATTTAATGTTAAAACTAGATCAGCTAATCAATACTCATCAACTCTTCTTCTAACCAGTAGTCATTCATCTACTGATCAACACCCACACATATTAATTAACACGCTGTCTAACTGATCTGCACCATAAAATAACAAATTATATTAGTATCTAAAAGAAGGGGACTGAAATATATGTCAAACCCATAAAAGGCTAAACTTTCCCTTACTATCCATATTCCCTGGAACTATCAAATTATCTCCTTATAATCAACCAACAGCCACAACTGCCATTATCTCCCCTATAACGCTAGAAGAGAAGTATAGGAACAGCTTTTTATGCTTTAAGTGAAAACGTTAAGAAAAACATCCGTCAAAGTTGAGTGTTGAGTTTATATAAAACATACCTTTTTAGAAATGAAAAAATGAGAGATATAATGCCTGTAAAATTGTTTTTCTCAAAAAAGAACACATTTTGTTCTAACTCAACATTTGTTTTTATAATCCTCACTTAAAAATCAAGCAAAATGGAAGTTCTATCTTACTCACAGCCGTATACGTAAGCCTAGTATACAGCATCTGTATGACCAGCAGTGGGTGTTATCATAAGATAATGAAGTTTTAATGCATTAGTTCTACACAGGTAATGATAATCAATGATTTGTACTTTACCAGTTAATTAGTGTGCGAACGGAAACTCTGGATACACTCTTGTAAGATCCGTTTCGTCTCCAAAGAAATCAGTGGAGGTAAGAAATGGTCATCAAAGTTTTTATACTCTCTTTCACGATCGTTTCTTCCAGGATTAGTGTCAATGCTTCTTCCACATACTCTTCCAACTTTTTTTTTCTTGATTCATAATCAAATATTGGTTGTGCTGCATGTGATTGGGACGACCCATTCGACAAAGAAGCCACTGTTTTCTATGAAGAGCGTGGTTATTTAGGATATGTGGAGTGCAAAACATGACACTAAGTGTTGTTGTTGTTGTTCAAATACTCACAACATCAAGACCTCTCTCTCTCTCTCTCTCTCTCTCTCTCTCTCTCTCTCTCTCTCTCTCTCTCTCTCTCTCTCTCTCTCTCTCTCTCTCTCTCTCTCTCTCTCTCTCTCTTGTCCATTTGTTTATGGGACTGTTGTCGTTTTCGTCATGGATGGAAAAATTATTTTCTTTGTCCATAGCTGCAGGATTCATGGGATCATTGATCATTGCTCTCAGACTGCATATTTACAGAGTATTATCAAATTCTGCATACAAGATCACTTTCACTGTGTTTTCAGGGGCAGGTACAAGCTGACGTTCGATATCGAGTTGGCCTGCTGTTATATAGTGGAAATGTCCCTCGTAGTATATCCTCCTACATATGGCTCTTTCAAACTATCGTTGGTTTCTAATTTGTACGTATCTTCAAAATGAGTCAGGTAACATCTCTATCGTTAAACTTTCCCACTTGTCAAGTTTCCACATCACACAAGCATCAAGTCGTGTGTTCATGGTTAATTTTATGTATGTCGGGAGATTATCCAGGTGAAATCGGTAACGGTGTACGTGCCCGCTATTTACCGGTTTGTTTTTGAAGTACAAAACTACTTTGCGGAATAGCCAGTGCACCAAAGTGATTGCGAGAGCATTACCTCTATTGGTACTGTGGATTTCGAGAACATTGATAAGAACAAATAACTTTTATTAAAATCAATGCAACATTCGGTTTATTCACTGATATAAAACTCGATAGGAGCTGAGGTGATCAAGAAAGACAGAGGATGAACTTCTATCCACTGAGATTCTTGCATTGTCATCATTGTCGGAGGCGTGGAAAACAGATCTAGTAGTGTCTTAAAATATTTACAAGAATCTCGGTGCATCGTTTAATCAAAAAATCAAACACGGACGAACCTTTGGCAGTTCTTCTCTTTAATATTTTCGAGGCGTGTTTGTGAGGTCTGAAGGATGTTTTACTTCTGTTGCTCCATTGTCCGCTTTCTAGCATGGAGGATGGATCAATACCTTTGATAAGAGTAGGGAAATGAATTTATAGGGTGTCTCAGCTACCAAATACTTCTTTTCCTGTCTGAAAAAACCCACATTTATTCATTCCTCGATTAACACTCTTACTTTATCGGTCGATGGAACGTTTTGGGGATATTCTTTAAACTGCGTCAAGGCCGCATCGTCTATAGGATGCTGGTCTTGAGTCATAGGTTTCAAGATAGAAACTACAGTACGAAAGACCGATTTCAACATTCCCCCACCCCATGCGACAGCGAAATCACTGGGGTTTTTTAAGCTAACTTTTTCTATCTCAGTCCTGTCGTCTCATTCTTCTTGTTCACGCGCTAGGAACTACTTTTAAAAAGAAAACCTTGATGTCTTCTGCTGTACCTGATGGAGATGTTATAAAATATAACAACAACAATAACAGATATATAACAAAATGTAATTCACTCATAGAGCTGCTTCAGGTCTCTCCAACTTTAATTACACCATACAAAACATTCTCCTCTCTCTCTCTCTCTCTCTCTCTCTCTCTCTCTCTCTCTCTCTCTCTCTCTCTCTCTCTCTCTCACACACACACACACACACACACACCAATTGATAATCCGAAAACACACATGCAATACACATCACTGGCCACACAAATCAAACTCTCTCAAGAGCTATTGCAAAGCAGGTAAAAACCAGAAATGTTTATGTCAGACTTGTTGTTTTCTGACTTCTAACCCACAATCCGCCCTTTTGAATCAAATATAATAATGCGATTGCAAGTGTAAGCTAAATGTAGTTACCAACCAGAGTGGATCATTCTTTAGCCCACATGCTATTCCACAAAAAATATTTCCATGTCGCGCATCATTTCACTTGTTATAGCAACAGTGGTATATAGTTGTCCTTTCTTTGTTGTTAGTCGTAATTTTTAATATCCATATTGTCAAACTTAAAAAAATTTCTTCGAAACGTTCCTCGGTCTACTCGCCGACACGTTTTGTTTCGACATAATACAACTGTAAGCTGGCATTGGCTGTCACTTAAGCAAAAATTGTGACCTTGACAAACTCATAGGGGTAGGTAGTGATGGGAGGGGATAAACTGGTTGACCACATCGTATTTCACCGATATCAGATCTTTATATATGATTTCTACGTGTTTAATTAGTTTACATTTATCCTCAGGGAGCTTACAGTATTGAATTGGACCGAGTGTATTCGGTCTTAGGCCATATCGGACATTGAGTAAATTGTAACTTACCCAAAGATCGTCTTCCTTATTTCTGTTCTGCGCGTCCAAAGTGGTGCCTTATTGGTGTCGTTTTTGGAATGGAAACACCAGGATAGATAACCACTGGTTTCTTGTTTCATTTGCAGACATTGGTTAAATAGCCTAGCAAAAATCCTTGGACTCGAATAGTCGTCCTGTTGGTATCATTATGTGGTAGCGAAGTGCCAAATTTCATATACTTTTAACAGTTTGGTATCCAGGATCGAGAGCTTGAAACAAACTTAAATAAATCTCTTCCAGACATTCCTCCGTCTACGCAACTACACGTTTTTCTTCGATGTGAGGCTCTAGGGCGATAGATGTACGTGCATCTCTAGCAGTCAAAGTAAGGACCCGATCTAAAGGCTCCAAGACATAATACAATTCTAAACTGGCATTGGCTGTCACGTAATCAGAAATGGTTACCATGCCAAACTCGTGGGAGGGGGCGAAGGGACGAACTGGTGACTTTTCGTATTTCACCGAGATCAGATCTTTATATATGATTTTTGACGTGTTTAAGTAGTTTTCCTTTGTCCTCAGTGAGCTGACAATATTGACTCGTATCCAATGTATTCGATCTTTGCCCATATCAGACACTGAGTAAATTGTCCCTATAAACTTTTCACCATGACTTTAGCAAACGATCGTCTTCCTTCGGTCTGTTATACGCATCCAAAGCGATGCCTTATAGGGATTGGTGTCGCTTTTGGAATAGATCTTTCTCTTCTCAAATGAAATACCAGCAAAGATAACAGCAAGTTTCTTGCTTCATTTTCTCAAATTAGTTGCCATAAACTGCAAATAATTTGTGGTAGGAAATCTCCTAATTTATATCATTTGAACAACTAATATCCAGGATAGAGGGTTTCAATCAATTCGTCACACCCATGTTCCTGTTAAGTTGCATTTTGGTCCTCGTGACGATGAAGTTGGTATTTATTGCACGTGTCAACACACTATTTTATATATGAATTTTCGTGGCTATGATGAGGCAACAAGAGATTATACAAGTTCGTGGTTGGAATAAATGTACATTTGATCAAAACTTTGTATTGTTAACTGTTCGACGTCTAGGTGTTCTATAAAAAAAAATTTAACTCGACTGAGAGAAACTGGAGCATATTTATACACCCAATAAAAAAACAAAGTGAATATTGGTTTGTGCAGCTACGAAGGAATGGGCGCCACCTGTGTTAATGGTCATTCGGGTCTATGAATACATTAAACTCCCTCTCTTTTCTTCTTTCTTCTGCGTGCTTCTATATAAGAATGTTTGTATATGGGAAATTACTGATGAGTGAGAATATATAAGCGTATTTATCTCTTTAGTGGTAGTTTTGTTTATAAAAGGATGATAGGAAAATTAGAGATGAATAGGGTTAGTAGGAGAAATTGTAGTTTTGATTATATATAACGGATTTCACTTATAGTTCATCCCTTTGTTTTATATCACACCTTATTTTGATTAATAAGTGTGGACGTTAGTCAGTAGATGTTACGATGTTGGTTAGTCAGACAGCATATTGGTGTTACGACCCTGTAGTTAAACAACATGTTTGTTAAGATTTGAACTTTTCTATTTTATTTCTATTTAATTTGATTTCATATTTATATCATTAAATAAAATTATTGTTGTGATGATGATTATATTTGCATGGGTCTGATATTTTGTTAGAAACATCGTGTTTTCTGAAAACGTAAACGTGACTCGTGCAAACACGATTTTCGCATGAATGTTTTGTCGTTGCAAGGAAACAGTCAGGAAAGCTATGTAACGGATTGGCTGTGACCACGTCATTTCTAATTATAATTGTTTAGGCTTTTGTAATGCTCAAGTATGATTTCGAAATCACACGTGTCCTTCGTGAGTGTGTACATGAAATGGCATATTAATTTGCTTTAAATGCTCAGTTAGCTGTAAGAAATATACAGTCTTAGTCGGTCATAACTTGAGAGTCACATCATAACATCTTATATAGTTTCTAATACCTTAAAAGTTATTTCTGTGCTGCAAAAAGTTGTTCATTCGTACGTATGAGGTGTATTGTTACAAGTGGTAGACGTGTTTTCACAACTTTTGAACAAAATTTAGGATCTTCTTCGTAAATTGTAAGTTTTGTTTACCTTTTCTCAGTGTTTTCTATGAGAACAAGTTATTTTTGTTAAACTTAACAAAGCTTGTTTTAGTCACTCTTTCTTTGGGTTACTTTGAACGAGCCGATACGTAACAGTTGGTTAATAGCCATGGATATTGGTCAGCAAATGACTGCGTGGTCTTCTATCAATGGCGTATTTTGTTAGCAGGTATAATTTTAACATTATATTTCCCCTTGTCCGTATCATTTGTTTTTGTACCTATAACGGTCCATTTCAAAAGGGAAACATATATCATGTGCATTGCTTGAACATTTTATTGACACTTTTTCTTTGTCCGTATAATAACCCCTACCCCTACCCACTCCACTGTTTATCATATGTACATTTTTAATATAAACATTTCGACTCATCCATATGGGTTGTTTTTTTGTTGGTTTTTTTTTTCATAAAACGGCCTATTTCAGAAGGATAGATTAATCATGTCAATGATATGAATATTTTGGCATTACTTTCTCACTTGTTGGCCTTCAATGTACACTTATGGACGTTTTATCATTTTTTTTACCAATGTAAATTTAAATGCCCTTTTCAGAATGATGACCGTATTGTTAATTCCCATTGTCCGAATCACATCCCATCTGTCATCACATTGTCCCACACTACTGAACACATTTGTTCTTTATTTTCACATTGTTCTGATCAGCAGGAATATTCATAGGAAAGACATTGTTTAGTTTACATAAGGAACAATAGCACCTCTGGAGTGAAATATGATGAATGCACACATTGCTTAATATACGCACCATTATCTTTCTCACCCATGTGACAGAGAAATCTACTTTGCTATCTTACTTTCCCTATCTATATCCACTCGCTAAGAACTACTTTATATCGTATTATTGTCTTCTGCTTGGCCTGATAGCGCAGTTTTCCGATCCAATAAATGCCAAAATAGATTTTGGAGAAAAACAAATAACAGTAACAGCCAGAAATGTATTATGTCCAACCTGCATTCTTCTAATTTTGTTAAACATCTCCATTGTGCCCCAATGTAAGTGTAATCATTAAAGACAGATAATGCACTTACCAGGCAGAAGGAATCATTTTTCCGTTAACGCGCTATTTGCGGATTTACATTATATGTCTCCCCACTTAGCAAGCCTCGTTGGGAGACAAATAATGCAACCTTTTAACTTGGATTTCCTTTTTCTCGGTGCACCCTAGCAAAGATTATATTAATCCTTGTCATATGGACGGTAGTTATAATGTACACGGCGCTGGTCATAGTTATATCTTATTCGCCTTTGATGGAGGACTTATTTGAAACTGTTTTTTCCAAGTCATACTTTTCCAAAGCATTTTTCCTGAAGATGCAAGTTCAGTGAAAATACTTCCTTGTATATTCCTTCTTAGTATAAAGTGGTTCCTTGAAATAACAATAAGCAAAACAGCAAAAAGAACATTTTTGAAATGAAAATCCAGAAATCTACCTGCACTGCTGCTTCACGCATAAACTGTCTAGCTTTGTCATTCCATATGGCTGGGACAGTCAGAACCCACTGAATGTCTTGAGGCGAAAGTATACCCGCCATCCTTGATTCAATTTGCTTACAGAGGTCGTTCTTCGTGTAACGAATAACAAGACTTATCACCTTTATTGCAGCCATCTTTTCCCCATTTCATCTTCGATGATGGTCAGACCAGTAAGACTCTACAAGGAAAGATAACTACGGCATTTCTGTTAGACTGTAAACTAACAGTTAGCTGCTCTTTCATCATGAATGAATTGATATATTTTTCTCACCTACTCCGTACAAAGGTATCTTGAAAATGCATGTCTTTTTCTGTTTGATCATCTTTAACTATAGATATTTTAGAAAAGATAATTTAGCATGAAATACATAATAGCTAATAGCACCCTTTGAGAATATTTTAGACACTTTCCTAATTTCATCTTATTTTTTCAATTCATTTTCTCTGTTGCATCTTTAGGTTGTCCTAGTTATCTAGTATATCATAAAAACTGCGTGTATCCAGATATCTCTTCCATTTTGCGCGCAAACAGGCTATGCGATGTAACAATATTTTTTCCCCATAGTGTCCAATTAGCTGTAATCATAATATTGGCTCTTTTGTCTTAACTTTGCTACATTTATGCTGTCATATCCATTTAGACAGCGATGAGCAAAACTCTATACTCACTATTTTTCAAAAGGATTTTCATATAAAAGTTCCTGACTTTTATCATTCAATTAGATTTTAATTGTATTTACATATTTGTGGTGGATGTAAACTATTTTGTGAGATACATTTGATTCAGACATATATAAATTTCAAATTACCTTATCTTTGAAAAGGGCCATCTTGAATCTTGTAAAATAGTACCAGTCGTTGTGCTCATTCTTTTCGGCCAACCTCGCATACTTGTCTTCAGCTTCATAACCAAAGGCATACAAAGTTTCGCCATCTGATCGTATCAGAGCTGTAGTGGGTGCTTTGGAAGATATGCCTACTCCGCTATTCCATTCTTTCACAAATATTTTTGTTGGTTCTGTCTTATAATCATTCTTGAAGGATCACGCCCAACTAGAAAATGTTGTTCCAAAGTCGATGGCAGCCACCAGGAGCTTATCAGATTTCCGGGAAGCCTAAAAAGAGGTATTGTGAATCATTCCAATCTAATGTTTCTAAGTATGATACGCCACGAACCTATTTCCTAACTACAGAACCTTCAAAACAATTCTAAAATTCAAATATCACAACACCATTTTCTATGATAAAGTAGCTTATTTAGATTATTTTTTTTTAAATATAAGTGACCAGTATTTAATCAGGATGATGATACGTTTCCCGGTGCCCAGAGAAAGACTGGTGTGAAAAATCTAATATCGTATTATGTCAAGCATCTTAAACGAGATCTGCAACTTTAAATATCGTACCCCTTTCTGGACGGTTAGGTTTCTATAACAAATTACTCCCAGGTTCCTCCATCATTATATCCATTGGTAATGTTATACACAATGATATGCAGATCCACTCATATTTCTATGTTCTACCATCTCAGTTGAGAATCCGATGATTTAATTAGAGCACCTCTCCTTCGTGTGCGACATTTATGGAATAATATTGTCTTTTTCCATGCATTTTAAAATCCATTTATGAAATTGATGTTCCATTTAAACTTATAACTCTTACCATGATTAAAGAAATCTCAACTCGATTAAGGTGGAAGAGAAAACCATACAAATAGATAAATCAGTGTCATTAAGAAGAACTGTCCTCACAATGTGAAATTCAACCAATCCATTATAAATTTACCTGAAAATGGAAAAATTGTGTATTGAACATTTAATTTGGCTAGTGTTGCAGAATATTAACGGATAATTTCAAGATTACGTTATTTCGAGTGATTCATATTCTTAGAGGGCACCACCGCATAATATGAAAATTATTTCTGGCCTAAAAAGTACAGTCAAACATTTGGGTATACATAAATACTGGAAGATAAACTTCCAATTGTTGAAATGCGTCAAGCGTAATGTTTTGATGGATAAACTTTGGGAAATAATTAGAATTGTTCAAATGGATGATTAATATTTATACAAAAATCTAAATATTTGAAGTAATTTACATGGAAAGCCAAATGTTGATTTCCATCATGCCAGAGCTATAACGTATGCATTGGTTTTGTGGGTCATACTTTCTGTCATTATCAGATATGCTTTCCCTGGGTCACAACTTGGAAACTGTTGATATCCTCAGTCAAGAACCATATATGGGTCTGAAGGACATGAGACAGAGCTAGGCAAAAATTATCTGCAGACTGGAAATATGTAGTTTTGGTATTAAAACATTCTAGCCCCACACCCACCCTCATCCAAAACTAGATGAACAATATATCCAATATGTCCACATATATCTATGGATCTATTTGTCTAGGTGGTATATGAGATTAACTTTGTCCATCTATGTATATGGATCTACTGTCTAGATGGTATATCAGATTAACTTTGTCCTTTTATGTCTATGGATCCATCTGTCTTGGTTGTATATGGTATTTACTTTGTCCACCTACATATGTATGTATGTATGTATGTATGTATGTATGTATGTATGTATGTATGTATGTATGTATGTATGTATGTATGTATGTATGTATGTATGTATGTATGTATGTATGTATGTATGTATGTATGTATGTATGTATGATGTATAACGTCTCTAATTCTGTGTAAAATTCTACATTATTGTGTTGTTTCAACAGTGTTAATATTATTAGTAATAGGCCAGAGAGAGTTATAGCATGGATGCTCTCGGAAGCAGGCAACAATAAATTATCTTAAACTGTATAATTCATATCTACCATGTAACATAGTCAACGTACTTTGTATGATCATTGAATAAACTAGAAACAGGCATCTTTGAAAATCCAACAATAAAAGTACTGACAAGCCAGTATGTTTATCTGACCAAAAAAAATAACAAACAAAGAGAACTTGAATATAAGTGTAGAAAGATAAAGCAAATGCAATTTGAAAATAGTAACAAAAAAAATAACATGAAAGCGTTATAAGACTGACTAAGGCTACCCCTCTCAGCGCCACACATCCACTCCTCTATGAACCATATTTAAAGACAAGTAATCCTGGCAATTTATATTCACAGGCATTTCAGCATGTGAACTGGAAGAAACCTTACCTTGAGCAAAATCTAAACTGATATCGTTATCAATTACTTATTACTCTATCTGACATGACAGCTTTCAAGAGATACGTGTATTTGGACCCCTTTCCTTCCGCATCAAAACGGGATAAATGTTATGGTTTTAAAATGACTATATTTATACGAACCATTTTAACATAAATGAAGAAATCTCCTTGTTTTTAATAGTAAACGTTGGAGCTAGCTGGGATACATTTTGTTCCAGGAATAATATTACTAGACAAGGAAGTGAATATCAGACAAAGATAGATTAAAAAAAAATAATAATTAATCATTATCAAAGCGGACTGTAAAGAAAAGACAACCCTGCATTCTTTAAGTTGTTAGGATCGAACTGTGTTACTTCCCTGGAATTCAGTATGTGTCACACCAGAAGACGCGGTCGAACAAGATTTTTAAAAACCCTGTGTGATGTTATGCATTATTTACCGAAATATTTATTTTGTCATTACAAAATTTTCTGAGAAATAAATATACTTTTCGCATACACGTACTAATTATATGCGTAAATTGCATATTTTAAAATAAAAATTACAAAGATATGGACCTGAAATGAATAGAACATGTCTTTATTATTTATATTCGAAGCGAAAAGAACTAAATTACAATATTTAATGAGAATCTTGTTGCGATACAAAGAAGAAAAACAAATCTAAAACTAAACAAGCCGATCTATGTTGGAGCTGCTGTGTTAGATTTATCGAAGTGGTTGATGTATGATTTTCATTATAATTTTGTTAAAAATCAATGGCCGGCCAGTAGATTATTATTTACTGATACTGATTCGCTCGTATATGAAATCGAATGTGAGGACGTCTATCAGGATATACATGATAATAGATATCTATTTGATCTTTCTGATTACCCACGTGACAGTAAATTTCATGACGACACAAACAAAAAGGTTATTGGTAAGTTCAAAGATGAAATGAACTCGAGCGCTATCAAATACTTTATCGGATTACGCAGCAAAATGTATGCCGTATTGTTAGACAATAATAAAATAACAAAAAAAGCAAAAGGTCTGCCTCGTGATTTTGTTAAAAAGTTTATGAAATTTGATGACTACAAGTATGCGCTCGGCGCTCGTGGTGGTGTTAGTTTTATAAGATCAATGGCTATACGGACAAATCATCATAAGCTTGAAACAGATGTCATTATCAAACGTGGATTGAGTAATTTTGATGATAAACGCTATTGTGAAAATGGGGTAGATACATTTGCCCTTGGGTATTGTCATGATGATAGATCTATCCTTGACATTATCTTTGCAAACTAAAATTTTATCTAAACTTATAAAATAATGTTTGAAAATTTGACAGTAACAAATAGCTATAATAGTAACATTAAATATCTAATGATGGACGGTAAACAATTGACAGTTGAATTTAATAATGAAACATCAGGTATATGTTTTAATGGAACACATGACAAGTTAAAACTTTCGCTCATCAGATCTGATAACAGTGTGTATTTCAATTATATCGAACAATTGTATCAAAAGATGTTAGTGGAATTAAAAAACTTTCATGATCCGATTAGTCAACAAAAATATACTAAACTTACAATTGATCTTGATCGGTCAAAAGTATATTTTACCGACAAAAATATCCTCTAAACAAACTAGAAATGAAAGTTTTGTTTGAGTCCCGTCGTCATGTGAGCGGTAAAGTAAAGTTTAGTCTCTATCACCATGATAATGAAATATTTTTAATATCATCAGTTGAAACATTAATCATTGGTGATGAGATATAATATCACTTACTTGTGAACTGACCTGCACCGTTCTGGTACAATTATCAGCCTTTTCATCTACTGAGAGAGGTAATTACCTTATACAATTATCAGCCTTTTCATCTACTGAGAGAGGTAATTACCTTATACAATTATATCTGCGCTAGAATCAGCCTTTAGTTTTTGTGTAGGTGAAAAAACTTTGGTGTTTTAAGGTCTTAAGAGAAGTAATTTGTATTTGTTTTGAGGATGGGGATAACTTTTGCGCCAGAATCAGCCTTTTCATCTACTACTTTACTTGGATTCATCACAGATGCTTGGATGTTTACGAAATGTGGAAAGCGATAGGGTCTGGAGGGACAAACCCTAATCAGTAATCTGAAATCCCCATAATAACACTACTGATGCAATTGTAAATAGAACTATTCACAAATACATAAAAATGCTTGAACGAATGCTACCTGAAATCACCAATAAGTATAGGCAAAAGTACTAGTAGTTCATCAACAGATATGATAAAATGCATAGTTCATCGACATTTATAATGCTGCATTAGACTTATTCATATAGTTAAAATTGGATTTGTAGTTAGTAGGCCTTTTAACCTGTACTATCCACTTTAAACAGGTGAAACGGTTTTTAGACTTATAACAAAAGTATTTCGCACTCAGGGCGGATCCCTCCTTTACAACCCCATAAATATTTTTAAAATTTTAATACGGACTAAACTATATTATATTTGCAAGCAGATTTTTAAACAGTAGTTTTTTGTATTGAGCAAATTGGAAATAAGAAAATTGCAGGGCAATACAACTTCTATGAGCAGGTAACACTGCATTTTATTTTATATAAGAAACACAGAACTTCAAGTCCTGATGGCATCCCACCCCACCCCACCACCTCCTGCTGTCACCCTAGGCAGATCACCCCTTTCCCCACTCACCCACCCTTAGTACGTAATTGGTGCTAACATTCCTAGGCAGTGACATTAAATTTTTATTAATAAAAAACAACAAAAATATGCCACTGACTTTCAGCCTAGGCCACTGACCTGAACAGTTTTAGGAAAAACTATGATTTTTAAGTGCAATTGAAAACACTAGACAAGTGATACTTAAAATGTGTATGGAATTTTAGGCCACCCATGTTCAAGTAACACCTACTAATAAATTGAAAAATTTCCATTCAATCTATTCTTAATGAACATTGTGATTGGTTTTTACAAATATGCAAAATGAAATGGTTGTTTAAAGGTGTATTTTGTTTTCGTATAGATTTGGAAGTAATTCTCATATATAATTTAAATGAAAATAGGCAACAGTTTAATTAACCAGACGGATCCCGCCTTGTCCTTTTAGAGACGGATATCATATATTCATTAAAACATACAAAATTCTGCAGTCAGTTTTGACTGCACACATCCGGGTACATTTTACACGCTTACCGGTATTTCTAGCGGCTGTGGAGCTACCGCTGACTGAAAGGTTCTTTTGGTGTTATGTACATTATATTTCCAGTGAAAATCATATGTTTGGTGACATGTAAAACCAAGTGAAATAGCACAACCCTCTGTCATGTGGCCAATTTGAATTTCGTGCTAGATATGGCTGTTACCAATTACCAGTATGTGTCTAAAGTGTACGCATGTTTGTTCCGGAAAGATTTGCATGCAGCAAAATTGCACATTTTAATGAACAGGTGACATCAGACCCACATATTGTACATCAGTAACAACACAGATGGGGGGTTATCGGACTAATACCCCTCAAACAATTTAAAAAAGAAACCAAAACGACGAGCATCAAAATTTCTCTTTGGTTTGAAACGCGAACAAAATGCCTGTATTACGGACCCGTGTGTGTGTGTGTGTGTGTGTGTGTGTGTGTGTGTGTGTGTGTGTGTGTCACAGAGAGAGAGAGAGAGAGAGAGAGAAAGATTTGGATTTTTAACGTAGCTTGAACAACTTTCAGTCATACGCAGTATGGCAGTTTATAATTATGTCTAGCACTGGGACATGATGCCGCACATACATGTAGCATCATGACCCACCCACTCACATTATCCTGACATCAGGCCGACCAGTCCTAACACCAAGCTCTTAATACTGAGTGCCTGGTCTTTGGTATGATTTGGCAGGGTTTCGAACCCATGTCCTCCTGCATCCAAAGTGAACGCTCCAACCACTAGGCCACAGGAGCGGTCCAGGACCCATGGTCAAAATCAGGTTAGAAATTATACGTTAATGAATGAAATAATTAAGTTGTGTACATTTTTATATACTTGAGGCTTTTTTTAAAAAAAAAATTCTGAAAAGGGGATACAAGCGGTCGGTGGTGGTTGCCAATATCCCTTTACACAAAGACCATTCAGAGGTGAAGTTAATTATAAAATGGGAGTTTTCTAACAGTTGTTCTTCGCAAAATTGAAACTTCTTTCCAAATTATGTGGAAGGTGCAGACAGAAAAGTTGAGAATCAACGAAGTCTTAATTTCCCAAATTACAAATCATACGAAAAGCTAATTGACTTCACGAAGACTTTAAAAAAATCTGCTTGAACTTGAACTTGTAAACAACTTGGGAAACATTTACAATCATTTAAAATGTCAAAACAGAAAAATTAAAAAATAGATTGCCTGAGAGAATTAACTTTTATTAAACATACTCACATGACAGCAACATCATAAGCAACAGTTATTAAAGATAGTGTAGTTATTCCTATTGGTTAGACAGAGTAGTTATTGCTAATTGGTTACACAGAGTAGTTATTGCTATTTGCTAGACAAACTAGCTATTGCTATTGCTATCGGTTAGAAAGAGTATTTATTGGCAATTGATTAGACAGAATATTTATTGTCATTGGTTAGACATATTTGTATTGCTTTTGGTTAGACAGAGTAGTTATTATTATTGGTTAGACAGAGTAGTTATTGCTATTGCTATTGGTTAGACAGAATAATTGTAGCTATTGGTTAGACAGAGTAGTTATTGCTAACGGTTAGACAAAGTAATTATTGCTATTGGTTAGAGAGAGTAGTTATTGCTATTGGTTTTATCAATGCAGTGCGAGTTTTTTTTAAAATCAAAACACCGATACTGATTGAATAGATGTCTAACTCCATGGCTAGGTTTCAGCCGATTATAACGAATGACGCCCATTTTCATAAATGCTGTGAACATATTTATTTAATTTATTAACTAGCCGTTCTAAATAGCAAGCAGGTTACAGATTAAATCCAATAATTAATATGTACATTAATAAATTGCAAGCAAAGCGACATATATATAATAATATTTACCATGCGGCATCAAATGCAGCGAAAACGGTAAGTTAGAGTATAATTTTGAAGAGGTTACTTGATTTTAAATTAAACTCTTCAATTAAAATGGCTATAGAGGAAGCAATTTAAAAATAAAACTGGTTTGTCCAATTGCTTTCGGTTAGTATACGATCCAGTATCTAATGGCATAAGGGACAATACCATACAAAGAGATTAAATATATTAACATCGCAGCAATGAGGTTAATACTTTTAAATGGTAGAGAAATTACCTAACGACCATGGAATTCATTTTTGATTCATGAAAATAATGAAATTAAGAATTATTTAGATCAGTGGCTCAATGGGCCTCTATACTGTTTAGAATGGGTCCGCGAAATCGACCTTAGTAATTGGACATTTTCAGTCTTAATATGGGTCTCCGCTCCGAGATAAAAATGACATGATCAAAAATGACAGACTCGTAGGTCAAACTTCATCTCACACCTCAACGATTAACATAAGATAATCTTCACACAATAATTGGACAATGTTTATGCATGCAAACCTCTATTCTCAATACCATTAAGGTATTACAACATAAAGAACTGCTTCATGCTTTTCAGGCGTTGTTTTATGTTTTTACTTTATCATTAATAGTATAATTATAAAAAGGAATGTAGTTCTTAATAGTGCCCAGTACTTTAGTTTGCTTTGGTTTTACAATACCTATCAAAAATATGTATACCAATTACTTATATGTTTAAAATATTGCAGGCAAATTAAATTGCTAAATTTCGTAGTTCCCAGAGTTTGCACAATAATTAACCTCAGTCAATAAGTTAAATACGTTAAATAAATGACAAACAAATCCGTAAGAGGCCAATATATATTTTAATTCAAAATTCATATAAAAAATAAAATAGATAAGAAAGATAAAATACTAGACAATTATTTAAACTTTAAATAATAACACTATTACAAATTTAGATGATCTGATAAAACTGTCTGACGGAGTTAATAAAATGTTTCATTTAAACACCTGCTGATGCCCAGGTACGTGGGACTTATAAGGATAATAATTTCAACTATATACAAGCATGAAGAGGACATTAATAACAAATTAACAGCTGTCGATTAGAGCATCACAGAAATCTCAACTTAACTCTCAGAACTCCAAAAGCAAATAGATAATACGAGAAGCAATATTTATGCACCAAGAGATCAAGTATTATACCAAGTAATTCATAGCCGCATCAAACATAAGCCCTGTGGGAAATATATAAAAAATAATTAAAATAATTTGTGGAGGTCATTAAAAGCTTTTACAGCCTGCAACAGAAATTTAGGGGCTAAAGCTGTGATTTCTGGGAGGATAATATCAGAAACGTGGTAGCTTGTGGCAATTTATTGTTGTCTGCTTGAGACAACGTGTTGAGGAATTTAAAGAATGTTAAGATAAAAATGTAAAGAAAATTCTCAGAAAAGCATTGAATGAGAGGTGGATTTTATCAATTGACTGCGATTTTACTAATCAATTAAGTTATACTTTTCCTGTTACAAATTTGAATATACAATATGATACCAATTTTTGATGCATAATTACATTACTTAAAACGAAATGCGCAGAGAGCACAATTAGGAAGAAATGGCTATTTATATTATATTATATTATATTATATTATATTATATTATATTATATTATATTATATTATATTATATTATATTATATTATATTATATTCTATTCTATTCTATTCTATTCTATTCTATTCTATTCTATTATATTATATTATATTATATTATATTATGAAGACAGACATATGCTAATTTTTTTTTTAAATCTCTTGAAAATCAACACCATGATGTAACGGCTTAACCTGGGGTCGGCAACCTACGGCATCCAAAAAATCTCGACTTTAACAGTATTACTTTCTTACTGGTGGCATACGCTGGTTCATTTTGTAATTAATCCAGAAAAAGTGGCACGCTATGTAAAATAGGTTGCCGATCTCAGGGCTAGACTATTCAGAAGTAAGAAAAAAATATATGCCTTCATATATTTGTAGAAATCTAAAATGTGGAGAAATTTCTCTCCTACATGAGTGACCAAAGAGTGACAAAAGTTAATTAATATACACATCTTTATTATTAGGGTTTTTTCAAGGAAGAGAAAACGTATTTTCGGACATATAAAATGTGTTAATTTTGTTCTGATTTTATTTGGTTTTATTTTCCTCTCTTTAACGGTTGCAGTGCAATGTAGATTAACATGGATTCTAGGATCATTGTTCTCGTTAAACTTTTCACTGACATATTCATAATTAAAATGTAAATGATACAAGTTTATTACTGCCTGTATTTTTCCTATACTTGAACCGTATGCCATTAATTATTATTATTATTATTATTATTATTATTATTATTATTATTATTATTATTATTAGTAGTAGTAGTAGTAGTAGTAGTAGTAGTAGTAGTAGTAGTAGTAGTAGTAGTAGTATCAACATCATCATCATCATCATCATCATCATCATCATCATCATCATCATCATCATCATCATCATCATCATTATCATTATTATTATTATTATTATTATTATTATTATTATTATTATTAT